>BGPR01000656.1:86974-204368 GCA_013235015.1 Araneus ventricosus | reverse complement strand
AGCTATAGTTATAAAAGTGGTGTCAAAATGGTTATGCACTACGCGTCGCCTGGTGGAAAATTCGTTGTTAACGTTCTTTTGTCGAAAACGGTAAGAGATATGAAGGGAAAATGAGTTAGAAAGTTGTAACATATTGTCGATTTAGTATAAAAGGATACCTCTAGCACACTAATGTTAAGGGGCGGGTGAATGAAACAAACATTTGTTTTGTCACGACTTTCAAAAATGTATCGTCGCGAAATAAAGGAATCCGTAATTGTTACTGGCCTCATTTTTCCTACTTGCTGAAAATGCTCTCCTTCAGCCATAATAGACAACATTCAGGAGTTCAAAAAAGGACAGGATCTCTACAATATCTGTCAAAAATTTTTGAAATTACGATCAAACAAATACACATTTCGTGTGTTTTCTTCTAGCATTAATTTGTACTTAATCGATGATACTCTACAAATGTGTAATGGACTTTTGCCGTATCTCGTACTGTTATCGATATGAAAATGCCAAATCCGAATTTCGCCGTTAGGCGGCGTTGTACGTTGTCTCTTCGCACAGTGCAGGCACCTAGGCACCACTTTTATGACTATAGGTGTCGTCGATCTGAAGTTGGAAGGGGGGCTTCACAACTTTAATGGCAAGTGACAAGTGAGTTTATTATTTCTGACTTATTTCATTTTCATCTTACCTATAAACTTCTAAATAAAAGACCAAGATTGATTTTCTCCCTTCGGCATTCTTGTATAATTCCACACAAGAATGTTAAAATGTGTGATCAAAAATGACTGCGTCTATGTGGTGTACAATAAAATGTTCTAGATTGGCATAAAAAATAGTTTACAAGTATCCAAAATTAACTTTTTCAGAATATTTTGTCACTGTTATTTTCCAAAATCATAGTTTGATTTCCAGTGTAAAATTTCAGTAGATAATCGATTACTTGAATACCAATCAACCGAAACATCGTTTATCGAAAGTGTTTCGGCGAATTCAAATTCAGAACTGGCCTGGTTGATTAGAGAATCTTCAAGATTTGAAGAAGGCGGCCAAAAAAACATTCAAGACTGCCTCGAATGTGATGTCGATGACCCTAACTATCAAGTATTGTCTGATGATGAAATCATTGTCAGTGTCATCGATAACCAAAATCCTTGCGACGAGCAGAAAGAGCCTAGCGACAACGACCGTTCTGAAAAAGGACCAACTAGTGAGGAAGCTTTTCGTTGCCCTGAAACGGCTATGAGGTGGTTCGAACAATCAGAAGAATCTGATGCTCTCCAAATGCTGTCTTTAAAACGTGTGCGAGATTTAGTAGAAAAAAAAATTCTCACACATGCAAAAGAATTTTTTTTACTTCTTTTCTTAAACTGTAGGCATACTTTAACGTACTATTACTTTTTGTAAGGTATATATTTCTAAGACGTGTGGCATAAAATATATACAGTTTTGCGTTTAATGTCACTGCTTCTTTGTTTCATATTACTCATATAACACGTAAATATTTTTTCGTAAATGATCGGTTATCCGAAAAATTAGTTATTCTAACTCCCCCAGTCCCCAATTGTTTCGGAACTCTACTGCATCATTCGAAGAAAATTATTTTTCCTTTTTCATTTCTCTTACTTTTCACCTCTGATTATAGCACTATCTTTTTCCTCTAATTTTTAAGTATTTATTTTAGTTATATTTACGATCTCTTTAGCACGCAAATAGAGTGAACATTTTCACTGGACAGAGTGACAACGAGCATGTAAACAAAAATAACAATTAAAATTATGAATATTTTTCTCGGACGTGAATAGAAACGAGGGAGTAAAAAGAGATCCATTAATGAAAAATATGCATAATGTCATTTTTAAACTTCAGTAGCAATCTGCATGTTGAAAATATTTGTGGAAACGGCACTTGTAGTTTCATGGAGTAGTAAAAAAAAAGTCTGTGTGCATTTAGAAAAAGTATCTCTTGCCGTTAACAAATTGGGGTGAAATTTGATACAGAAGTGTAAGACACAGAGGATTGATTTATTGAAGGGGTTTTATGGGAATTTAAGCTACAAAGGCTATTATCCCTATTCATTCCAAAGTTCTTTTCAATCCACTTCAAAAAAGAAAGGAAAATTGCCATCAAAAGATGGACTAAACTATTGACGATCTGATTCGGTCAAAACAAAAAAAATGGCGCCCTGCTAGTAGAGCCGCTATCTTCTTTTTAAAGGTGCAGAGGAAAGAAATTTTAAAAAACATAAATAAATAGATTGATAAAAATGAAATGAGTCAAAAAATTTGATAAGTCGTCGTATCTGATATCATCTACTAAAAGAAGTTTTACTTCAATCGAGTTTGCTTCTATAGGTGAGACAAAAACTTCTTTCTTTATTATTATTAGTAGTAAACATACGTTCCTGAACCACTATGACAGGAAAAAATAGAAAAAGTTAATTTGCAGATCAAATTAAGGACCGATACTTTTGTAATTAAAAAACAAATATCACCTTTAAAAACAATGAAATATGTATCGACAATACAAAATGTTTTTTTTATATTAAGTATTTAAAATTCCTAATTTAATTGAATGGGGAATTAATATAAAAAATCGTGTCGCAAGTTACTTAAATGTTTATAACCACTGCTTTGTGCAATAATCTATTTAAAAATGATTGAATAAAATTTAATTAGATTAATATTCTTTCATTCAGAAATGCTTTTAGAACATCAAAGATATATTTTTCCTCATTATGAAGAAAAAAATCGAATCAGTTGACATCTTTATTGAATTTTTATAAAAATTCGTAAAATATTCTCCTTCATTATGTGCCAGCTTTTATTTATCGTCTGCTTTTGTAGATCATTATTATGATGAATCAGGAAAAGGTATCTAATTTTAGGACTTCAACCTTTTATTATAAGAAAAAAATCCAATCTAGGTAATGGTTGCGGATAATGATTGCAAAATTGTAGTCATTACCGTAACAATGAAGATAAAAGTAATGTTTGCAGCGTAATTTCGTGCTTTTAACAGAGTATATGGCAATGGGTCTTCCGTTCTTGTAACGAAATGATGGTTGAGAAGCACTTTTTAGTCTTTAAAAGAATATTATTTTGTTTCGCGTGTCAGTGCTTTTAATATTACATCTTTGTTACGACAAGCTTTTAAACAAATTATACTGAAATGTTTTGTACCTATTTTTGCAAATTATGTTCGTCAGTCGATTGCAAAGTATAAATACAGTATTTCATTTCCGATTATTGCAGAAATATATATGTTATAGGTCATAATTGAATTTATAACTGTGCTTTAGATCAAATATAGAATCTATTAATATAACTTATTAAAAGTTTTTCTCTGTATCTTTCAAATTGTAGACACTTACAGTCGCTTAATATGTGCTTGATACCATAATAATATTAATTATTTATGGAATATATTCCTATATCAACAGCTTGCTTGCTTACTATTGTCTTCTGAACTATAAAATCGAATGCATGCTTGATTTTCCGTCTTGTGAAACATATCGGAATAAAAGATTTTACAGGTTCTCGATACGCGTACAGCCGATATTTTACACAACTGTGATTTATTGATTGATTAAAAAGGTTTTCTGGGATTTTCAGCTACAAAGGCTATTATCTCCTATTCATTGCAAAGTTCTTTTCAATCCTTAATCAAAAAGAAAGGAAAATTGCCACCAAAAGATGGATTCCGCTATTGCCGATCTGATTCGGACAAGACAAAAAAAATGGCGCCCTGCTAGTAGAGCCTCTATTTTCTTTTTATACAATTTTGAATCACGAATGTGTATGTTTTTTGATTCTTCGAATATAATAATTGTAATGCATATAATATACTAGAAAGAGGAATCTCGGAATTTTACCGTAAGTTGGAATTTAAGGTCACTTGCGCATGATTTTTCAGTTTTTTTTACTATATTGTTATCCAGCTAAAAGGAAATGTTTTCTAAACACAGAGAAAAAAAGCATCAAGGGAAAAAAACAAACATTCTATAATTTTTCTTTTTAAACTGCTGATTCCAAAGAACCACTCTTTCAGAAACAATGTCATTTTCTGCTTAAAAATATGTAATTGCAAGCGATTAATTTATTTCAATTATGGTACTATTGGATTTTTGTAGATTTGTGTTGATGGTACCCCAAAACATTTAATTTCTAAACAACAATTAAAAAAAAGAATATTTAATTGTAATTTTGTGTTATTGATTAGAGATAACTTATTTTGTAATTAATTCGAAATTTCTCTCTGTTATAAAAAGTCTGGTAATAAATTTAGCTATTTTTTTTGAATAATTTTCGCTTTTTTAAATGTATAATTGCTATTTTTGTTAATACTGATAAACGCAGACGACATTTAATTATAATTTTATGTATACCGATAAAAGCAGGAATTTGTATCAATGGACGAGTTTTCTGGTTTGTTTACTTACATTAAAATCTTGACTTTATCTGCTGGGATGTTGGACTTCCGCTTTGAAGATTACATTGACTTAACATTACACTGGAATTACGTAGTCCCAGCGCTTAAATGTAAACAAACAAACCAGAAAACTCGTCCATAAGTTGCATTCTAGAAAGAAAAGTAGTTTAGTTCATTGATTCCGTATTTTTCTTTGTTCGTTGTTTTTTCTTCTCAGTTAAATCGTATCAGTTTCTCCTTTCTTGTAAGTATATCGAATTGTGTTGTTGTTTGTGCAATAAATCATCAGTTGTTTTTACTAGTCGCATAAATACTTATTACACCATTGCAAACAATTTGTCTATATTCTTATTATATGGTAATTAATTACGTCGAAACAAACCAACTATTTGTTTTATTACATAGGAAATTGCAAGTGATTTATCCACTTTTATTATATAATCTACTGAAATATTGTATGCAATTTATTCATAATTTATTATTACTTTATAGCGTGGTTGTGGAAGTAATAATCCCGTTCATAGTTGCAAGTCTATTAAGCTATGAAAAGGCGATACGAATTTTTCTTCTAAAAGTCCAACAAAATTTGCAACTTTCTTTAGTTTTATCCGATACGAAGTATACAAAGAAGAAAAAGAGACAACTTCCAGATTTCGATGAATCTCAACGTTTTAGACTAAATATGTCGACGGGTTGACTGTCTGTTGGTCCTTCTATTCGTATGTATATGTGAACGCAAGAACTTAAAAATACAAGCTAGACAAATGAAATGTTGCCTGTGGTTTTGACGCACAAATTGCTAATCTGTTTCAAATTTTGAGCCCAGTAAGTCATAGGAGAAACGCTCGAAATGCATGTTCTCATTCTCTTCATTATACTATGAAGCTAAACACAAAACTTCTCTGAAAGTCGAGGGGAGAACACACTCGCTGGTTACTCAAGAAACGCGAGAAAAAAGTTTTGCTTGTTATGCTTACTGAAAAATAAAGCATTAAAATTTTATGTCAGATTTCTTATAATAGTGGTATACACTTAACAATCAAATGATGAATTTAAAAAAAGAATTATTCATGCATGTCAACATCGAAGACTAAGTAAGACGAAATCAAAAATTATAAATTTATATGGAACGAAAAAGATAAGTTAATAAATCGCATTAGAGTATAGCATAAAATGTAATTAAATACAGCCGATGAATTAATGTTTTCTTCATTGTGAATTATTGTCATTTTTTCCATCTAGACTCCATCAGAGGAAATATTGTTCACTGCGATTATCTTCAAAATTGATCCATTAATCTCTAAATCTATTATAATGGATTAGAATAACAATAATTATATCAACAATAACTATTGTTGATGTCATTAATCTCTAAATCACTCAGAAGACTTGTTTCCTTTTATACGTCTAAATATGTTCGTGAAAGTAGAATATTTAGCCATTTTTGTCACAGAATTTCTGAGTTCTTCCGGATCTGGACGGAAGATTTTTGCAAACTCCCAGGAAATCCAATGTCAAATAATTATTTTTAAATCTTAGTGGCATTGGATGTCACTTACTTCCATCGATATAATCAGTCAATGCATATCATTTCAATACCTTTCAAGCGAATAAAAATAGGCTCTTTAAAAGTTTTGAAATCTGCAAACTTTATTTCAAAATTAAACTATTATGTTCTTATCAACACTTTTTGTCGCATGGCGCTAAACTGGTCGAGATTCATGGGATGCTGAGGATAGCAAGTCTGACATGATAATATCTAAAAGAACAAAAAAAAACAATCCATCTCTCTTCAAAAATCAATTATCCCACGGCATCTTGTTTATTGATTGCTCTTATTCAACCTCTAATTTTAAGCCGTTACCTCTTCTAGAAACGATTTAATTATTTACTTATAATTTTATACGTCATTGCAAAATGATTTATTTATTCCTTTATATAATTCGACAATATACACTATATGCCCAAAAGTATCCGGACACTTGCAGATTTTCCCATTTTTTAGAATTTCTCCGGAATGGTTTAACCGACTTCCTTTAAACTTCGTAAATGTAAAGAATAGACAATAACTCACATTTTACATTGAAGATTCGGTCCTGAGGACAATTAGGGGACCGTCTACAAACTGATGAAGACAAAAAGGTGTTTGGCCCACCCCGCTTCACAGAATACCGATAACAAGATGAAACTTTCAGAATTGGTAATGTTTAATGTGCATAATATTTATAGGAATTTTCGTAAACTCAGTTCAAATATTTGTGAAGATATAAAGGTTTTCTTAAAAATTCTCAAATTTTTCCAGCTGTTTTTTTGCTTATAACATACAGAGATTTCTGTTATATTATACGAAACTTATAGAAAATATGACAATATGTTAGAAAAGCATTGTGAAAAAATTTGGAAAAGAATTGTTGAATATTACAGGAATTATGAGTATTTTTAGTAAATAATGTTTTACTGAGCATGCGCGAAACATAGTGTAATTTTTCTTTCACAACTTTAAAGCCAGATATATAGGGCAACGTATATAAAAATATTCAGCTCAATATCATTAGTATTCAAAAAGATATCGGCATTACAACGAGCAGAATTTTAGCTCCTGTCGAAGAGAAGCTAAAAGTTGAGGGGTTGTACACAAGTTTATATTTTTAAACTTATATCTTTAAATAGTTATATTGAATTGTATAGTGGCGAGAATTCGTTGAATACCCATGAACACATCTAATATTCGTAACGAATAAAAAAATATATATGTAGAATTATTAAAATATTTTAAGAAAAGAAATTAATTAGATAAAAAATCGTTCCGCCATAAAATAAATATATTTAAAAATATCGTTTGTGGCCGTAAAATTGTAATATGTAACTTGTTAATAATCCCGTAAATAATAAAATTAAAGTAATAAAATTTTTGTTATTTATAGTGCCTAATTAGCTGTAATTTAAGTTATGCACGCAATTGATAAGTCTTCATGGGTATTCAGCAAATTGTAACCACTATACAATTCAATATAACTATTTAAAGATATAAGTTTAAAAAATATCAATTTGTGTACAACCCCTCATCTTTTAGCTTCTCTTCGACAGGAGCTAAAATTCTGCTCGTTGTAATGCCGATATCTTTCTGAATATTAATGATATTGAACTGAATATTTTTATATAAGTTGCCCTATATATCTGGCTTTAAAGTTGTGAAAGAAAATTTACACTATGTTTCGCGCATGCGCAGTAAAACATTATTTACTAAAAATGCTTATAATGTCTGTAATATTCAACAATTCTCTTCCAAATTTTACCACAATGCTTCTCTAACATATTGTCATCTTTTCTATAAGTTTCGTATAATATAACAGAAACCTCTGTATGTCATAAGCAAAAAACAACTGGAAAAATTTGAGATTTTTTAAGAAAACCTTTATATCTTCACAAATATTTAAACTGAGTTTACGAAAATTCCTGTAAATATTATGCACATTAAACATTACCAATTCTGAAAGTTTCATTTTGTTATCGGTATTCTGTGAAGCGAGGTGGGCCAAACACCTTTTTGTATTCATCAGTTTGCAGACGGTCCCCTAATTGTCCTCAGGACCGAATCTTCAATGTAAAATGTGAGTTATTGTCTATTCTTTATATGTACGAAGTTTAAAGACAGTCGGTTAAACCATTCCGGAGAAATTCTAAAAAATGGGAAAATCATCAAGTGTCCGGATACTTTCGGGCATATAGTGTAATTCCTTTATATAATTACATTAATGCCATTGTAAACTATTTATTTTTTATTTATGTTGCATTAGCTAATTATGTTTCTGTAAATGATTAGATAATTTGTTTATAATTTGTAATTCAATTACATCATTGCAAACGATTTATTTATGCATTATGGAACTTAAATAAACAATGAATGGAAATACTATCAGTTTGCGTCATTACTGACGAGTATCATTCTTAAATTTGTCTTCAGATAGTGTGTTCGGAGAATAAGGAAATTAATCTTCATTTTGGCGATATTTTTTAAATCTTGGTTTGCACTTTCAATTTTTAATCTGAATTTTGAAGGATGTCCTTAAATAATTTCCTTTTCAAATCGAACTGAACTCACTTTTCAAAAATATCGCGGCTTTTTGAAAAAGAATAACTTTTCTCTTCGAAAATCCATTATTCCTACATTATCAATAAATAGTGAATGCTACTGAAAGATAGATAGTTTCTTTTATGAGAATCATTCTTGACATTGGAATGGTCTATGAATGAAACACAAGGGGAGGAGGTTTCATTGCGTCTCCGTAATGAGATCTATTTGCGTGCGTGCAACGTGTGAATGTCTGATATTTCGCTAAATGTTCTTTGCTTCGATTTTTTCGACCAAAGAAAACTAAAAAGTTGTGAATCAGTAACCAATCAGTAACCGGAGACGGCAATTCAAAACGGTTTCGGAAGGTCAAATATATTACTTCCCATTTGTTTTGTTTATGCTATCTGCCCTAATAATTAATCCATAATGAGACATGCGACAATCTATTTCGGACTGCAGAGGAGATCGTAAACAGAAAATTAATATTTTAAAAACTTGAAATCTGAAAATTTAATCTCATGACCGGTCTCAAAATTGGAAAAATCTTCTTGTGCATGAGGTACGCTATTCTTATTAAATATTTCGCTGTATTCCGAAATACTGGCTAGATCGCGAAGATATACATAATCATTATCGGCCACAGCTTTGATACAGCTGTCGTAAGCAAGCCAGAATTCGAGGACTGAAGAGTTATGACGACGTTACAGAAGAAGACATATTTATACTTGAATAAATGAAACATTTTCTTAAAGACTATATATGAAATGTTGGGCATAGAACAACAACAAAAAATAAACATCCCCTAAATTAAGTTCGAGTTTTATTTTCGGAAAAACACGGTAGTGTATCTCATAAAATTTTATGAAATTGAAATGCCATTCTGATCCCTCTCAATGAAAACGTAAATCACTTTTCAGGGTTGTTCACACGTTATTTATGCGTCATTTTCTCGTTGTAAATATCGAAGGATATACACACCGTCATCAATTCAGATCCTCCTATAAATTATGAACTCTATTTGAATTTTATGAACGATGCACATCGATTGCTCAATCAAACTTCAAGAACCCGGTTGGCAAAGCATTTATGATCTGTAAACATTTAGTTTTCTTACAGAAAACCTCAAGTTGTTACGATCTAACTTTTGTCATTTTAACGCTCCATGAGGCAAGTGTCTCAGAATACCCTGTTCTCGTGTCATTTCTCTACCTGTCATAATAAATTCTTCTGATTACTGCTACCAATCACTATATCTGTTGCTCTTGTGATACACTCAGCATTGCTCCTGTTTTCTTGTTTTCACTATCTCTTTAATAAAATAGTGAAATTGAAGGGTGGTTTTGAGGATCAATGAGCTTTCCAATAGTTGAAGTGAAAATTCTATAGCGATGATTGTTACTCAGAAGCTAGTGGGAATGTTCTATCCTTTTCTTGCATATTTACTCAATATAGCACTCTTTGTGTCCAGTTTCGTAGTACAGTGAAGAGAACTGAAACTTCAGACAGATATCAAATTTTGGAGAAATAATCTCAAATTAAATTTAATCTATCTAACGTATTGAGTGTTTGAATAACCACTTTCACTTGCACACAAATAGACAGGTTTGGTCTAAATTTTATACATATATTTCCATTTTTGAGTTATCGTGCTAACAGAACAACAGAAAGACGTAATTCCAATACTGGCTTTTTTCGGATTCAGGTCTTCAGGATTCAGGATTTTCAGGATTGAAGGTCTAGAACGTGCAGATTCATCGAAATTTCGATGTCGAAGTTTCTGACAAGTGCAATAGTTTCTGTTCTTAGTATATGAGAAAATGAAAAAGAGGCACCCGTTTATAAACAAAAATCCAAGAAAATATTTGCGTGATGAAATTTGTGTGTTACGAATTCCCAATGATATAGTTTTCTGACATGGAGAAGTGATCAAAATTTTACATACCTTAACAAAATACTTCAGCGGTTTTAGCAAAAGATAAAATAATATCGAACAGCTTTATCGAATGCAATGGTAAGAAAAAGCCGACGATATAAAATACTCTTCAAATAAGAAAGGAAACTGAAAAAGAATAGTATTCAATCAATAGAAACACGGGAAGATGATCTGTCATGTGTGACAAACGATAAGAATGTTTAAACGAACAAAACGGATCATACGTAGAACAACATTTCGGCTTTTGGCTGTTAGCACAGCATTCTTAGCAGCATCGATTTTTTACAACCCCCAACCCATCCAGTGAGAAAAATAAGCGTAAGGCTTCGCCTAAGAGAAGATATGAAATAGTAACAAAGAAAACTTAAACTGAGGCGGGTTCTTTATCAAACGATTTTTTTTTATTTCTGTTTTTGTTTTGTTTCTTTTGGCAGCAGAAGCGAAAGACAAAGTGATCGTCTGTCAGAAATGAAGAACTGGAAACATCGAACATTGTTGAGAATTGATAGAAATAGCAGGCTTTGTTGTTTGGACGGATTTTTTCGTAGTATGAGTTATTTATTGTAAAAGCGGCATCTTTTTTTAGAGCACTTTTTTTAGAGCGGAGAATTGTTTCCAGAAGAATCTTGTATTAGCTGCTTTAGATCGAAATCGTGAGTTAAATTTATCGTATTAGATTGAAATTCTTGAGCAATGTGAAAAAGTGATGTTTTACCCTATTAGTATTAGACACTCTGCAATATAACCAGTTATCTTCACGATATTGCGCGGCATTCACAATCTTCAAGAACAACGTGGAGATATCGTACAGTATCTTGTGCTAATAGAGTATAAATGCAAGCTCTAAAAATTAATATTTAAAATTTAGGACTCAAAACTAAGATAAAACGTTTTCCTCATGAGTTAAAACCCTGAAAGTATAAATAGAATCCCAAATCATGAAAACTTATCGAATATAAGTACGTTCTTGTAATTGTTATTGTTGTCTGTTCCTTAATATAGCTTAACTAGACAAGTGCATGATCCTAGGATTAATGATAAATGGGAAAAGTGACAAACTCTTTTCATCAAAACGACCTTGGAGTACCTAGGTTGTACCTGAGGTAGAAGTCTGCCTAAGTTGCTTTCCTGGATAATTTTCAGAAGATACCGGCCCACGCTTTACACTTGCGTTTTCGTTTGGAGAAAAACGGTCATCAGCCAGTTCCTCCGAGGCTGATAATTCTTTGCTAAAACGGACATCCGTTTACCAGTTTTTAAATAATGCTGGTTAATAGCATGACCAGGATAGAATCTATAACCTTCTTTCTCATATTCATAATCCTTGCTATACCTCGCCTTAACTAGACCACTGGTCGGCTGTTTTTACGATAAATATATTTTATAATTATTTCTAACCCAAACATATTAATTAACACGTTCTCAGACGTGAATGCTAGAGCATTCACTTTTATTGTGATACAAAATAACGTGAATGCTATAACATTTAAATTCATAAGCTACATTTAATTAAAAAATAAATCGCCTGTCTATTTTAGCAACTCATTAAAGCTTTTATTGTCCAAAATGTGTTAAATATTTTATTGTTGGTCTATTAATACTAATAGTTTTAAGCATTTCTGTAGAGAGGTTGATTAGGCCTGCATTACGAAATAAAAAGTTTTAATGAGAAGGTATAGTCATTAAAATTTGTAACAGTGACAAAATGAAATACTATTTTGATGTTGAAAAAGAAATGATTGAATGAGAAAGAATGTTTCTTTGCTATTCCTAAATTTCAGAAAAGATATATTCTGAAATCCGAAATAGAATAAATTTATATTAAGTTATGTAACCACAAACGAGTTACTCCGGCCAGCCTAAGCGTGCGGATTAAACATAAATTACCCAACCGCTGCGTCAGAAATCGGGGCCAGGGGCGTATTAAAGGCTAAAAGCACCAGACGTGGGGCCCGAAATGAAGCGTTTTTTTATATATATCACTATAGATAATTTTCCCTCTAAGAATCTATACACATATCCGATTTTAACTCAGCAAGTCCACGATTTATTACCACAATCAGAATGCCGGAACAGAAGAAATCTCGTTAATTGTCGTTGGGTACTGCATGCATACATCCCACACTTACTGAAAGCCCTTATTGCCGGTATGGTTATCTTCAGGTTTCCTATGGAAATTACTGAGCAAAACCGCCGTTGATTATTTTTATAGCATCACGGGAGGTCTGGTCTGTGTACAACACTCAACAACTATCAATGTACCTCAAGCTACTAATCGCTTTTCTGGAATTGTGCTGATAGGGGTACAGATGACCAGATATTCACTTTCCTAGGCTTGAGAAAGAAACCCAGTCATTACAAAGAAAACAACTTCTCAGGAAGCAATCGTTTGAGTGATTAGAAGGTTTGATCTGCTGTTCTTTTCATTGAATATCATTAGTCATTAGTAATGGTTCAGTAGATAAGACCCCGTTCCCATGCAGTCATTAAACTGTTTTAAGGGGTTGAATATCTTTCGTTCTTTTGTTTACCATTCAAACTTCTGTTAAACACCTTTTAAGTGTCATTTGAGAATATCTATGATTGTTTAAAACAGCTTTTTATTATCACAATCATGGTGCTTGAAGAGAAGAAATGTCGCGAAAGATTTAAATATCCTAATGCATCTAGATCGCGTTAACGTGGGAAAGTTTACCGCATTTTTTAAGCTAACACACATTTGAAAAGCGAAGCTATTCAAAGCAGTTCGTATAACTGGAAGACGACGAGATAAACCAAGGCAGAATTTTTGTCCGATTTCATGAGGAAGATTGTGATGTACACTACATATTTGTTTTAAAAAGAATTCTTCTTCCATTGGGGAATGGAATTAATAAGATATGTTTTATTTATCGTGATGGAGTTACATAAATATGACAATAAATATTTAATGGAATTACATAAATTCATTCAGCTTCAGAAAAGAAATAATATAGAACAAATTTCTTAAAAATTTTAAATATTTTTATCTATTCAAAATTAGCATCACATTGATACTTTTATTAAATAAATTTCAACATCATATCTTCGCGGTTTCCATTTAAATACAGATCAGAGTATAATTTGTAATTTTTTGTTAACAAAAAAATTCTTTAGGTTCAGTAAATTTCTTTATAATTTCGAATAAATATTAAAAACTTTAATATGTGTTCTATTCTCCTTTTTTTTTTATCTCAGCATTAATTGCTGTAGAAGATTACTGAATTATTTCCGTAGATTTAATAGATATAATTCAGTAATGACGACAAAATTAAGAGCCGGATGTATGAAGTATATTTTCTCTAATAAACAATACACCTCAAAATTACGTATGAAAACATACCTCAATTAAAATTTTCAACACATTTTTAAATAAAAAAATTCAAAATAAGTTATATAAATATTTTGTCTCATTTTTATTTTTTTAAAAAATGGTGTCGAAATGGATTTCTGTATTTTTCCAATTCCATAGTTAAAATCAAAGAGTTAATTTCCCTGATCTGTTGAAAAGTTATCTAACTTTTGATTTACAATGGTATTTCGTTATTTAAGTTTCTATTTCTGGGATTAAATTAAAACTTTTCTATTTAAATTCCCCAAAAATGTGCCATAATATTAGAATATTATTTAAGAATGAACCTTTGATTTTAATTTATAAATCATGTGTGAAGCATTGCTTAATTATTACGTTTAGCAACATTTAATATAAATTAAAAAATTTAAAAAATATCTCGTCAAATTTTAAAATTAAAGGTATAAACAAGTTCTTTTAATGTAAATGAAACTGACAATTGATTTTGTAGGCTAATATATAATTTAATTTTATCATAAAAGCAACAGTGATACTTTAGCAGAGAATATTTCACCTGACAATATGCTTGATTTAATTATGTATTATTAATTATATATCTACAATAATTAATTGGTGTTGTGTTTTGAACACACGTAGAAATAAATAATCCATGTAATAAATTCAGAAAATAGAAATAATTTCCTTAAAAACATTTTCTCAAAATAATTCATTTATTCTATAAAGATCAAACTATATTATGAATACATTATTACATTTTTTTAGAAATAATTCCAACTTGTGAAGTAATATGTGTGATTGTCAGATCGTTTTGCTTATTTTTTTCCTTAGAGATTTTTATTTAGGAAAAAGGGAATTACTTTTACTTTTATAAAAACGGATCCTAAGTTATTTCGATAATACTTCAAGTGAATATTTATGATCATGAATTTCAGATATAAATTTAAAATTATTGAATACAAAGCATATTAATTATCGATAATTATTAATTAAATTAAATAATTAGGTAATTAAAGTCAATTAATAGATTAATTAAAAAGCAATTTTTATTAACAAAAATATAGTTACTGTGATTATAAATATGGCAAATTATCTTATTTTAAATCATCGTAACTAACAAGTTGAAATTTTCAAGTACATATGCTTCATACTTTTAGAGGGCCCCCAACAAGCTTAATACGCCCCTGATCGGGACAGCAAAAATCCCCGTATAATAGTCCCTATTATGAGCAGCTGATGCGACGACCCCTTAGACAAAGGTACGACTCGTCATCGGAGAAGGGTAATTCAATCCTATAACTTAATATATCCCAACAAGAATAGAGACTCTGCTAACTCTTATGGCAGATTCTCAGCCCTGTATTTGAGGTGACCCCTTAAAATGGGAGGTATGCTATGTAATTCAAACACTAAAAAAATGGAAAATCAACCGAAGTTTTTAATCTCTCAGCTATCAAAGAAATACTATAATATACATGGTGTTCCAAAAAAGTAGAACAAGCATTTATTTCCTTAAATATTGCACCCGGACATAAACTTGCAATTACAAAGTTTCATCAAATAAGGTAGGAATTTGTGAGAAAACACTTTGGCTTCTGTGAAAATAAAAAGTTAGGAAAATTAAATTTTTATATGTTCCCCATATAGCAAAAGTGTCAATGAGTGAAATTTTCTCTTTCACGCATCTATGCATAAAATAAGTTTCACGATTCTGTCTACAAAACTTACAGAAATATGTTAATTTTTAAATTTCAAGGGGCTGTTCACAAATTTATATGGAGATGCTTATAGCAGAAATGCAAATTTATTCAATATAGAAAAACAGCTAAATGCAAATATTTGTCAAGTAGTATATCAGACAATCATCACGGATTGCAAAAAAAATGCCAATGACTCTTACTCAGTTTCATTGGCAGATAGTTGCAACTATCTACTTGATAAACAATGGAAGGACAATTTGAGAAAATAAAAATGTAAGATATAACAGGAACATAGCCTAATATTGAACAAGAATACGGAATTATTTTCTCTTAGCGTTGTGCTTATTAAGCTTTACTTAAAAGCAGTGGCGACTCGTCATTTAGGTCTGCAGAGTTGCAGAAATCACTAAAATTATTTTAAAAATTCGTATTTTTGTTTTTATTCTTATTTGCTTACTTCTCCACTCTGAGAGTTCGATTATTAACGAAAAAAGATAAAAACGAGAAAAGAAGACAGAAAATGAATGAAAAATTAAGACATACAAAGTATGGGGCGGCACACCAAATAGTTTTGGAAAGAACTAAAATTCGCTCTTTGCGTACAACCAAGTGACATAATGGACGAAGGCGAATAGCCATTCTTTCTTTCTTAGAACTTAGCCAGAACTGGATTTTCAGTTTGCCCTGTTTTTCGCTAAAACCAGCTAATGTTCTTTTTTTTCCTCCTTTCAGTCTCATCCATGGTTTGCCTTCGCGCTCTTGGTTTTTTTTCATAGGCTTTTTTAGGTTTCGGATTCACTTTCATGTTGCCTCAACGGGAACTTGGCTGGTTATTACATATTCGATTTCTCTTATTGAAACAAAACTCACCGAAAAAAAAACTGTAATTATCTAAAGAATTCAGATAATTACAACTACAAGTTTGAACTATTTGAAGGTAAAGCTATTTTTGAAAAATTGTACTTCAATTGTATTCTAGCAATATTTTTATAGCACTGCTTTTTCTAGGAATATGACCCTCACTGCTGATATGCCGCTGTGAATATTTTTAAAAGTTCACAAGATGAACTATTTTTGTAAATACTTCAATAAATGTATTTAGATTTAACAAGAGTTAAAAAATACATTATTATTTCCTGATTCCGCCCTTAAAATAATTTTTTTTACGTATGTATATTATCCCTAAAATGCACGTCGAAAGACTTGATCAAACAGCAGTGAGAGGTATGAAAAAGTGGTCTAAGTCAACAACTTTGTCTTTTTATATAGCAGTAAGTTTTGCAGATAGAAGCGTGCAACTTTGTATGTGAATATATGAATGTAAAAGAAACATTTTACTAATTGACATTTTTGCTCTATGAGGGCCGTATAAAAATTTAGTTTTTGTAACTTTTTATTATCAATCCCATTGGACATCAAAATATTTTAATACAAATTTTTACCTTATTTGATGAAACTTTGTAACTAAAAGTATATGTCTAAAATCAATATTTAAGGAAATAAACGCTTGTTCCACTTTTTGGGGGCACCCTGTGTATATATATATAAAGAATTTTCATATCCTTAAATTTTGAGCAAAATAATAAATTCTTGTTTATGTTGCGAAGCCACATTTATTTGTCGATGTTTTGATCATTGCACAACGAAGTTGTGTTGATAAACTATTTTAAAATTGTTGCATGCCCTTCAAACTTTTATTTAGAAAAAATAACTTTCATCATGCATTGTATATGTTCATATTTTAAAAATCCTCAATAAATACATTTATGAATACGATGCTTTATGCTGAAAATTTCATAGTTGCTAATTCCAATCCCTTTGATAGAAAAAAGGCAGAAAAACGAAATGTATGTAATGTTTTACTGATTATGGGAAATTGTTGGATTTTAGAAGTGTTTTTAAAATTTTATACATTTCTCAGCAATTAGTCAAAATGTGTTAATGTACTTTGCTACATTTTCGATAACATAAAGATGACGTAAAACAAAACGCAGAATGTTTTGTAGCTATAAAATAAGGTTTTAGAACAACTCGTAATTTAAGTTAAAATTTTCTCGAAAAGTGTAAAGTATCCTTAATTATTTCATTAACCTTGTTACCTTTCACAATATATATATATATTATGTTTTAGAAGCATGGAGATTGAAAAAATTTATCCATTAGTCCTGGTTGCGTTAGTAGCTGTGTGTTACTGCAACTCCTTGCGATGCGGCCTTGTATTCGACGATGTTGCTGCTATCAACCGTAACAGGGATATTCGACCCTATACCCCACTGATAAATGTCTTTCAAAATGATTTCTGGGGGACACCCCTGAGAAAAGTAAGTGAAATATTTATCTTCACACTTTTCCTCTTTACTGAATTCGATAAATTATGTTAACAATGTCATCATTTTATTTTATATAGATTTATATTTATAGTTGACACGTGTTCAGTTTAAAAACCTGTAGAATGAATGTTTACTTTCTTCTTTTTAGACATTTTTATTTTACTTAACTACTTTCATGCTTGGAAATTTCATGTTTGAAAAAATTATGTTAATCGATTTTTCACTCACTTCTTGACTTCTGAAATTTTGCATTATTGTGTGTTTCTGGTGAAAATACAATATTTTAATATTTTCATACTTATT
The DNA here is from genome assembly GCA_013235015.1 of Araneus ventricosus. Taxonomy (NCBI): domain Eukaryota; kingdom Metazoa; phylum Arthropoda; class Arachnida; order Araneae; family Araneidae; genus Araneus; species Araneus ventricosus. Next base: position 186,277 of record BGPR01000656.1, on the reverse strand, counting down.
TGTCAGTTAATTAGTCTATTATATTTGAATTTTGATTCCATATCAGAGGAAATATCTTGTAGGAGAGTTCTGGTTTCAAAACTACGTTTTTATTAGCGTTCTAGAAAGAATAATATAATCTTATTATCATAAATATGAAGGTCAAAGCAAAATCGTAAAAACATAGAGCGCTGAAAACAATACTATAAGGAAATTAAGCCACGAGGAATGCTATGAAAATGAAAATTCTTGAGCATTCATTAAAAATTTTAAAAATAAATATGAATACAATTCTAATTTATTTAGAATGTCTCTATCAGCACCTCACGTATTTAGAATTGTGTTTCTATCTCTATATTTTACGGTAATTTTTTTTACTGTTTAGTACTCTAATAAAAGCGCGCCCTTATACCTTTTTATTATTATTAACCTTCCAGCTGTCGCGCGTATGTGCGAGGTATTGATATCGTGCATCTTATAACATATTTACAAAAATGAATGCAAATAAATTTTACAAAAATGAATGCAACTTTTATTTTAATCTGTATTTATGAGCTTTATACTAAACAAAGAATATATAAATAAAAATTGCACTTAAATTTATAAAAGAAGGATATAAGTCTATAATACGATGCACAATATAAGTATCTCTTTCATTCACGCGCCTACTGGAGGGTTAATTGGATTAATCCAATGACATGGAATGAGAAATTTTACGATTTAATGCCATCTTGATGACACCCTCTAGTCGTAAAGGAGAATTAACAAAAAATGAAATGTAGTAATTTTATTTGTATGAATAAAATGAATTATTAAATGGAACAATTTTCTAGACAGGTAATGCTGTGAGAGTCAATGATCCGAATAATCGTTTGTTTAGTCTATGACTACGCCATGTCTTATATGTCCTAGTGACCTAATCTTCACTGTAATATGTGAGTTCCGACGATTTTATGTCCCACGATTCTCCGAAACTGATTGCGAACCATTGTATTCCTATTAAATCCAAATTTTTCGAAATCTTTAAAATGGCCCTTAGCATTTGTCCACCAGTGTATAAACGCCCAATTATCCAGGATTCGGGCATCTGAAAGCCCACAGGAAATAGCTGGATCACTAATACATTCCCTCCCTCCTCGCCGCTAAAAGAGTTTATCTAAAATACCATAACTGGTTTAAAATGTTCCATTTTGGTTATTATGCCAATTTTCTTTGAAACGACAGTGGACACAACAATATTCTATCGTGCTTTTGACAGATTCTTGCGAAACTGGTAGAAAATTTATCCTTCATAAGTCATCCAGTATTTCCTTTCTGTTCTCTCGTTCCTCAGGAGCAAAGTCACAAATCCTACCGTCCACTCACAGTTCTTAGTTTCCGGCTAAACTACGCCGTCCACGGTCTGCAACCCATGGGATACCACTTGGTCAACATTTTACTCCATGCATTTGTCTGTCATCTTTTCTACAAGTAAGTAATGCGTTTTTCTTTTTTTTAACTATTTTTATGACCTTCAAATGGTCCACATGCAGCCCCAAATGTTAATGGTTATCAGCTAGAGGTGACGGCTTCAGATATTTTCGGAAAAAAAATTATTACTTTTCTAACGGGCATAAGATAAGCTTTGTGATAAAGAAATAACTGATATTTTTCTTCGATTCAAAACTTTTTAAAATTTAATACCTTCCAGAAACCAGAACCTTTTTCTCAGCATTCAGTTCTGAGATAATACTTTATGGATAGAAGAAATCTCAACTGGGGTGGAAGGTAAATAACCAACTTGATTCAGTTTATTACCAATGGGTTTTTACCTTTTTACGTTCTCGTATATGAAGTATACAAAGAGAAAATATTGTAATCGTCAAAAAATTCGACCCCGAAATATTAATGAATCTCCACGTTTTAGACCTCCCCGAGTCTAAAAAAAACTCCTTTTTGGAATTCTGCCTATCTAAGAACACTATAATAAAAAACGGAAAGAAATAGATTGATGAAATTTTGTATGTAGTTATAACATTGGATTTGTAGATCTGTATTAAATTTTGGGTCAAATCCATCGAGTGAAGCCAATATGTCTGTCTACCCGTTTTAGAAGAGATATTTACGTTGGGAAATTCTAACTTTTGTTTGGCACAGCATAGCCGAAACCGACTTTTGTGCCATTAAACAGAAACTTCCATTCCATTCCTGCCTACCCGTCCGCAAGCATGTGTACACGATATCTCAAAAGCTCAACAAGCTAAATAAATGAATGATTGAGATGTATATCAAAAACTTTGGACCAAATTAGTCAATGGATGACTGCCTGTCAGTCTGTCTATTGATGTGCATGTGAACACTATAACTCGAAAACGCAAAGAGCTATATAAGTCAAATTTGGTATATAGTCTTGACGACAAAATTGTAGATATGTGTCGAATTTTGAACCCAATAGATCAAATAAAAGAGGTCCAAAATGAATATTCGATTCTTTTTCACTACTTGGGGAAGCGAAATTCAAATCGTGCAATATTATGGAAGTTTACGAAAAATTCGAAGGAAGAACACTTCTAATAGGTTTTTTCCCCTAAAGGTCTTGCATCAACATCTAACAAACGTAACTAGTAATCAATAGGAAATTACAAATTTTGTTATCATCATATCAGACAGCTGAATTTATCAGGCGGTATATTTATAAATTTTAAAATCAAACAGTCAAATTTGTAGGAATGGGGTTTGCTCAGATTAAATTAAACTGCTGCTTATACAAAGCACACTCTTTCCTTATCCTTTTTTGCATTATAAATTAATCAGGCGAAAATACTATCACGCTCTTCTTGAATGTCTCCGAGTCCTCAAAATGAGCCACACCCAAAGACTCTGTTAAGTTCCTTAAGAGTGTACACTTTTTTCTTTGGTACGATGAAGTATCTCCACAGCAACACTTCGGAGAGTGAATCTATCTTTTGTTCCGTCTCATTCGCAGACATGCCACCATAAACCCGGACCATTTCTCACATGTTGTCAGAGCAGATATCCAACAAGATTTACGATTCGAAGACGAGTAAATATATCAGGAAAGAGTAAAGACGTGGGACTATTTAAGAAGAAGAAAGAAAACACGCCCTTTATCTGAAGCCTAAATCATTTACTTCAATACTTTTTTATTTTTAAAAATAATCTATGAATGAGAATCTATAATAGTAATAAAAATATTTGCAATTAATATAACAGGAAGCTAGTAAAATAATGTCACAAAATGAAGCAAAAAAATATTTTTTTAATCTCCAGTTAAAGTGAAACTTCTGTGGCGAGGTTTGTGAGTGAGGAAAAACTGAGACGGAAATCGATGTGAAACACTTCAAGGAGAAGGCATGCGTACCAGTTCATTTTAATGTTGTTGCTTTAACTAGTAGGAGTCTAGCTGGAAAAAGGGTATGCTTACAAATTTATACAAACATTATGTATTAACATTTATGCATTAGTATCTAAATTCTTTCTTTAACATGCATTTTAATGAAATTTTTCCTTACGATCTGTGATACGGTTAAAATTTCTGCAAACATCGACTCAAAAAGTTAAAAAATATTCTGTAACTTTACGACTGATATATATATATATACACGACTGATAAGAAGAAAGTGGGGCGGCAGGCTTTTATAGGTATCTATTCCTCTACTTAAAACAACAAATTTTGCTTTAAGCACAGAATCACTTGAATGCTTTATTAATAATTTTAAAGTTCCCTTATCGAGATCTCAAACAGTCAATCTCCGTTTTCATAAAACTCCACCATTTCTCAATACTTTTCGAATAAGTCTCGAAATAAAAACTATTTACAACTGGAATACGTCGAAGAAATTTTTTCAAAAATTTGGCTTCAAAAATTCAAGTTCATGAGTAAGGGTGGAAATAATCTGGAGTTATAATTTTTGCCTTGGGAGGGAATTGGGTTGTGGCAAAAGAGATGCCTACATGCAGTAATAAAGAATGACCAGACGGGCAAGTAATTACGCTGAATTCATTATATTTCTCCTCTGGCTATATTTTCAAAAATAATTTCTTTTTCAAATAAAAGTATGTAGTCTTTTTTCTTCTTCTCAGGTTGTGCCTCCATTTCCTCTCCGGGGCATCTAGCTTAGTGTCGAGCGCTCTGTTTGCGGTCCATCCGGTTCACACAGAAGCCGTAGGTAGCTATGACGATTCTCCAGCATTTGTTAATCCTTCTGTGTAACGATATATTCATTAACTTCTAGAATTCTTGCTTAAAAGAGTATTTCATATCATAACTGAGAGAAATGACATTACATCAAGCTTGTCAAATTTATAGCAACCATTTTTGAAAGAAAAAGTTTTCACTCTTAAAATTTAATTTTAAACAAGATTTGCAAATTTGAACTTCGTGATGACAAATTTTCTCATTTCTTCTCTGTAAATATTAAATAAATCGGTACTTAATTAGATTGAAGTAAGTCTAAAACAATCCGCACTTTGGTCAGAAAAATATTTCCAAGAAGAGTGGTTGCTGAGCAGCATATGTAGAGTTTGTAATATTATGATCGCGTGAGCTAAATTTGATCGTGATTGTGATAGTGATATTTTTCTTCATTGTGTTAAAGGTTAAAAATAGTCGCACCTCTAGCATTATGCACCAAGGAGGAACACCCAATGATCCATTTTCTCGATTCAGAAAGTGTTGCACGTACCAATATGAATAAGAGACTCTCCAGTGAAATCCGCAACAAACGCCGATGCCTATTGTTGTAGAAAGTGGTGCTGTTGCATAATAGTGGTAGTCCACACACCCACCACCCCTAAAGTCTTGCAACTGTAACTTCTTAGGCCTACGTCGAGGTCAAGTTAACTTTACAGCATGGATAGAGGCGAAATTTATTAATATAATCGCTGAAGTAGTCAGTACATAGAACAATTGATACTCAAGTGCTTCATATTAACTAGTACGATATTAAACTACTCAGCTTCTCATCATAATGCCTGTATTCAACATATATCAGAAGTATACCATTGTGAGAAACTACTTAGATGGTGACTCAGTAAAAGCAAGACTACTCGATAACCAAATAACAAATTTAATAAAACAACAACTAAATTAAAATCCTAAATCAAATCATAAGATCATTATACTGCTAGCTATCAAATGATACAAAAAGAAGAAGAGAAAGAACAGTAGCAATCAGTCCTTAAATACTGCAACAGGTTCGTCGCTATTGGTCGATGGGTGACATCGCAAAGAGGGGGGATCCGATCTGCATGTAATTGCAATTCAGGATATTGCCAGATGCCGCGATGATGCCACACAACCATTAACCGTGTGGTTGCGAATACCTGGAACACCCATCCTTTAGCCCGGATCTCACTCCGTCCATCTCTTTAGATCCTTCAACGATGCATTGCGAGGACGTCTGTCTGCTCTGGAACAGGACGTGCAAGATGCGATGCATCAGTGGTTGGCCAACTTGCTAAAAGCCTTTTCTCCCAAAGAATACACGAGCTTGTTGACAGCCACACAAAATGCGTCAGAATAGGGGACTAAGTCGAGAAATGACGTCCATCATTAGCTTTGCTTATCTATTCTTCAAAAATAAAGTGTGGACAATTTTTTTAACTTCCATCGTACAAATCGAGATAAACGAGATTCCATTTTAGGGATACAAATTCTATGAAGCTGGGAAGCTGAGTTTGTTACTTGTTTGCCTGCTTGTTTTGATAACACTTGAACATTTGCATACAAAGTTACTTCCATGTTTGGGAGTACTTATAAGTAAGCAGTGGTTTTTATATTAATGAAAAGAAATGAATATTTTGTATTCTTTAGAGACGACTGAAATTCACCTCTAAATCAGTTTTGAAAATAATCACGACTTACAAGATTTTCGCGTGAGTATGAAAGACAGTAACGGTTCTAAAACATATCGAATGTGACGAAAATCTACTCTATTGTAGTATCTGTTCTTTTCTGTTCTCTCCTTTAAGAATTAACTTATTTTGCTATAAAAAATAGACGTTTTCCTTTTTTATTTCTATAATTTTTCTAGCACGACTCCGCGCAACTCCGGAGAAGCTATTAAACTAAAAAAAGTCGTGTTGTACAGAAACGAAATTATTAAATACGACTTTGGTGTTATTTCTATGTTGCAATCTAAAGAAAAATGCAATAAAATTTTCAAAATCTCACAAAATTGCATTAAAGTTTATTTCTGAGATTTTCTCATTTTGTAATTTTGAAGCTTTCTGATAATAACTTTGGTAACTATTGTCAGAACAATTTTTAATCCGATATTTAAATTATTATATATTCAACGACTAAATACATTTTAAATCATAGTCATGATTACGTACGCACAAATATATCTAATAATTTCATGGATTGAGTGTCAGCTCACTTGTGATTAAACGGAATAACTAAAAATATGTTCGATTCCGTGCTGTTTAAAATCTTTAATTTTTAAACATAACAAAACCTCCTACATAACATTATAATTTAATAAATCCCGAAAAGAATTATACAAAACTCACATATATAGATAGAGTAGATTAACTCTACTTTTTTCAACTCAAATAATCTTAGAGACGATCTATCTATTTTAGCCCGTTTCTCTGTTGAATTTGGCACGCTTCCTGCAATATAACTTTAAATGAAGAATCCAAATGAGACCCATTAAAGAATTCTTTTTCACGACATACATCATGAGTGAAATTATTGAACGCTTCAGAATCTGAATTCTCACATTCATTTCTAGGTAACCGGCGTGGTCGGTCGAGCAGAACTTCTGTCAGCTGTTGCCTTTCTCTGTGCCTTACTCTATTACGTAGAGCACAGATTTCTACCTAAAGCAAGAGGTGAGATTTTCACCCACATTTTTCATTGATTTTTTTACGCACTGACTAAACCATCTGTTGAAGTCAAACGAATACTATTAACATGATATTTTTACTTTCTTCTATACGAAGTGTATGAACGGAAAGTGCATAATGGTCATAAATTATTGGACCCATTTCAAAAATTAATCATAAAAAAATAATATTACAACTACGTTTTTTTAAAATGAGACCATATTTTAAAAAGGGTTTTTTCGAGTTAAGTAATGCGTCATTACAGCAGTCTAGGTGGTCGTACATTATTGGGCATCTCCCATTTTTGAGAGCCATTATCTGCGAAACTATTAAAGCTAGCAAAAAAATAAAAACATGTATTTGTAGGGAATTTTACGCTCTTTAATTTGTTTAATCAAATGTAATTCGAAAATTGAATATTTTTGAGATATTCAAGAAAAACTAAAAAAGGAAACCAGAAAACGCGCATCGGCTTCTGCTAATCCGTAGCCATTGCATATGGAAATCTCTCGATGTAGCAAATTTAGAACGCCGTAATGGTACGCCACCTGCCTGAAAAAAAAATTTATATGCTCTCTCATTTAAAAAACACGCAGTTTTAACATTATTAGTTCATTTATTAATTTTTGAAATGGGTCCAATAGTTTATGACCACTCTGTACGGTAATCCTCAAAAACTTCGATTGTGAAATTTTTATAAATCTTATTCTTTTAAATCTCCCCAAGTCCGGAAAAGTCCAGTTTTGGAACTATATTTGTCTGTGTACTCTATAACTGAAAAACGCCATGAACTAGCCGGGTGAAATTTGATAAGCAGGCATTACACCAAAATTATAGGTTTCTTTCAAATTTTTGTCAAAATCAGTCTTGGTAAAGTTTATTTTGTTTGTCCATGTAGAATCGAACATGATATCTCAAAAATGCAATGATGTGATTTGGAATGCGGTTTTATCAACTGATTTGTAGGTCTCCATCATATTTTGACCCAAATCCGTCGAAGTTCTGACTGTTTGTCAATCTACGTATTCGTGCGTATGTGAGCACAATAACTCAAAGACGCAGCTTACTACCTAAATGAAATTTGGCATTTGGTCTTGATACCAAAATGGTAGATTTGTATCAAATGTTCTACCAAATGTGGAGGAGAGATTCAAAATGCTCACTCTATTCTCTTCGCTGTACGACGAATCTAAACACAAAAGACGCCATGTTGTGAAATTCCATTGAAAGTCGAGAGGAACAGCACTCCCGCCGGTTGACCCTATTGACACAATTCTGGATTCAGGCTTTTAATAGTCTGAAGATTTGTTAATCTTCAGATGTTGCTAATAATAGCTTTTAGACAAAATTTTACTGTCAACAAGTTTGTAGAAAACGAACTAAATCATGGTGAGGCAAAGCATGCATTTTCAATATAACGATGCATCCTCTCACAGTGCTTTTGTATTCGTGACTTTTTGGCTCTAGATTCAATAAATACGGGTCTACCAGTTCTGCATTCTCTTCATATGATGTCGAATGACTATTTTTCTTCTCAAACTGAAATTATTGATACAATAAAAGAATATAGTTAAAATGAATATTGCGTGTCTTAAAATTCCATGGGAACGACTGTAAAGCATGTTCCGAAGTTGATATAATACCGCATTAAGAAGTTGCTTATTCAGATGAGATATAACAAACATTGCCCAATAAACTGAAATCTTGTGTAAAATTGACTCATTTACGATGTCTTTTGTCCAATTTTGCATTTTCCTTCGAAGTCCATATAAGGAATTTTCAGACTCAACGTATATTTAATTACTAACCGCTTTTGGCTACCAGCTGGTTCCCGGGAAAAATGGTTATCTTTCATTTTAATTAAATCTATTAAGCATAATTTGATATTCACAAAACATTTTATATGAAAAGGAAAACTAAGCAAATTTAATAAAAAGTACTATTGGAAAAAGGAGAAAAGAATCCGGTCTTGAAGGCTTTCTCAAGGGTCGCCTGTAAGCAGGAATTCAAAAAATGGAACTCTTTCTGTAAGAGGCCTGACTTGCGTCCAAACATTAGACTCTCGTGAGCCGAAAGATCCCAAAAGAAAAGAAAGACAAAAGAAGGACTTACACTCAAAAAAAGAAAATTAAACACCACAATAAATATGCCAATAAAATTTAGTTTCAAAAAAAGATTTTAAGAATAAATATCATTAGCAATCGGGCAATAAAATGCCATCATAATAACAAAACATACAAAAAAAGGTACTAAAGGTAAAGGTAAGGTCACAGCTCAGTCAACAAATGACGTGGTATGACCAAGTATTTTTAAACTTCAAATTGTGATAGATATTTAAGCCATATTATTTTATGACATGTTTATTGTATGGATGAACCTCCCTAATGGAGTCACCTGATCTCACAGTAGCATTTAAAATGCAATTGCCCACGTTATCCAACTACACGTTATTTCACACGGTGTTGTCAATTCTTTTTGTTACTCCTCATGAAAAATGAGCAACAGATTTTAACATAAAAGTGATACAGCGCATTTTACTTCTATTAAATAAAAAAATGCTAAATAAAAATTTAAAGAGTAGCAAGTATAATCCTTCAGCATATCGGATATATTACTTAATATCTTAGAGGGATTTGTTAATAAATTCTGCAAATAAATTTATGAAGTAAAGTAAGGAAGCAAAATTTCATTTCGACATTGTCAAAGTACAAGTGTCGTTCTTTTTTTCAACTTCCGGTTGAACTGCTAAACAGGCAGAGAAGTGGTAGGAGGTGGGGATGCGTGGTGGGACGTCTCTAACCATACCCTCAACTACTCTCGACTCCAGCTGGCCATGAGCTGATCTGCCGGCACGTAAACATGCTAGTTGATGAATTGATGCTCCTTCCAAGTGCGAGTTGCGTAATGTTATTCGCTTTTTTCATGCAGAAGGTTGAAGGAAACAATCAATACAGCTGTTTCTTGTCAGACTTTAAGACGACTGCGAACCACTCCTGGAGTTGCCCTCATTCATGACAACGCCGCCCTCACAATGCTGTTGTAACCCAGAAGCTTCTGGAGAAGTTTAAATGGGACGTGTCTGATCACCCGGCGTATAGCCCCGACTTAGCGACGAGTGATTTTTCATCTCTTCCCTGAATTGAAGAAGTGGCTAGAAGGCCAAAGGTTCAAGAAAAATGAAAAGATTCAAAGCAACGTTAAGGCCCATCTCACATCACTGGCGAGAACATTCTTCCAAGAGGTGATCGGATACCTGATCCTCCGATATGAAAAATGCCTGAAACTTCTCTGCGATTATGTCGAAAAGCAACCATGTTTGATGATAACTTTTGGTGATATATTCATTTTATTCTCACCTCTTCTCCTTTTTTATGGTCCATCGGAGGTTGAAAAAAAACCAACCCTGGTATCAACCTTGTTTGACGACTGTTCGACGAAATACAACAGACGCACTTGATTCACACTGAAACACATTTGCTTTTATTATTAGCAGATTTTCTTCTGGAGGTGTTGGGCCGTGGCCAATGATGGCTATTAGGATTCCGACCTTAGTTCCGACTGCTGTCGTGACGCCGGTTATTCAACGACTCCGGGTGCCTAGGCAGGACGGGGGTAGCTTCTTTGTGATTGTGATTATTACTAGTCGAGATAATCGTCCTTTTATATTTTTATTTTTGTTGTTTCTAAAGTTAAATTTTATCTTTATCTTGTATTTCATTTCGTTTGCTCTCAAACAATATTAACAACATAATTTTGAAAAAATAATATTTAAATGCCTGTATTGTGTAACGTATGAGAGAAAATCTCGTGCATTATAATATATTTCAGATTTTTGCATCAAAACTTTTCAAGCTATAAATTAAGTGTTAAATGGTTTTTAGAAAATGACTCTTTCTAGTAAATTGTTACAATTTATCATTCTCAACCAGCAACTATGAAATTTAGAAGTGTTAAACTAATTGTTTGTATTAGGAAATACAGATAAAATTGAAAGTTTGGAATCTTATCTTTTGCACCTGGTAACAACCATAAGCTTCACATTTGTAAAAGTTATATTTTGAAGTTGACAACACCAATAAAATTCGAAACTTAAGAATTTCAATTTTTGTGCGTTTTCTTTCTTGTCTATATTCTTCCTTGTGTGTCATTTAAAATTATTATTGCCCACTATCGCTGAATTTTCATCGTTAATATTCAGTATTATTTATTTCACTTTCTATTCAGCTTGGCAATACTGTGGAGCCACGAGCCTTCTAGCAGTCATTGGATTTTTATGCAAAGAACAAGCCATCACAGTTTTGGCTGTTTGTTGTATATATGAGTTATTTGTACCAAAGGTTTGTAAACCTTTTTCTCCCAAAGAGTTAATTTATTAATTATGCATATGTTTCTCAATACAAAATAGCACCAAAATTTTAACTGTTTCTTTTGGAAATAAATATGCAAAATTTGAAAGAAATGATGAAAAAAAAAATTATTTAAAAGGATTTATAAAATAATATTCAGTTCACGTGGTTTCACGGTCACTACGTAAGAGTTACTACGCAAGTCTTCTAACATCTAACTTCATGTTGTCCTACGCTATGCTGTAATGTTACATTTTTTTTCCTTTAAACCAGTTGCGCAACGGATTCCAAAATTTAATTGCCCTCTTGCACTGTTCTCTTTTATCACATGAGCATAAATTAACCCATAATGCATGCCTCAGGGGCACCGAGAGTTCACGGATCACTGCCAGGTTCTCGCTTCCCCTGAAGGTATAGTAAGGGTGGTGTGGCTTTTAGGGTCCATCTCCGATGACAGGTCGTACCCGGTAAAACGGGGGTCGTCTCATGAGTCGCTGTTAATGGGGGCTGTTATGCGGAGGCCACAGTGCCTGACTATCTGTCGTGGCGGCCAGCTGTTCAACTTCAACCCATGTGACAATTGCTGGGCCCTGGTAATTCTAATGTGATTATTTACGAGCTTCTACCACGGCGGGGGGCACCACGAGTATGGATGAGAAGCCGCCGGATAAATAAGCGGGATCACGCTTCTTCTGGAGGTACAATAACGGTTGGGGTCGAGTTACCCTCCAGTGATAGTACGTACCTCCTTCGGTAGGGGTCAGAGCGTGGCCAGTTATGGTTACTAGGACTCCGACCTCAGTACTCGAGTTATTGCAGCGACTGTCATTCAGTTTTCCAGAGTTCCATGGCAGGACGGGGATAACTCTGTTAAGGTTATTTATGAGCTAAAATTTTGTAAAGTGATTAACTATCAAAATTTCTTTCCTGAGAGTATCTAACAACATTTGCTTTATATAAAGTGAAATGGAAGAGAGAAATGATTCTGAACTCTTTGTTCATTTATTTGTAGCAAGCAAAATAAGAAAGTCACCGCAAGAGATTTTTCTTATTATCTTATATTGTGTGAAATAAAGTCTGGAATACAAACATTTTAAATTTCTTCTTATTTTATGGTTTTTTAAAGTTATAGATAGCAGTGCAGTTAGTTATAGAATATGAAGTAGCTGTTTAGTACCATCTTAAATTAATTGTAAGTGATGTCATTGTTCGTTTATTCAACATGCTGTACAAGTTCATAACACGCAGTAAACAATTTGTGCATTGATATATACGTTCGTTATATTGTCGCAAAATATTTTATTTGCTCATTCATTCATATTGCGCAATAAAAATACAGTTTTGCAAACGATTAATTTATTTTGATTATGCTTTAATGGCATAATTTCCAGTAACTGTGATTGTCTGGAGGGAATGGTAAATTTAAAGTGTTCGAAAATTGTGAAAACTGGATGTTTATATCTTAATCAGTAACGCATGTATGTTTTCAAAGTGGAATGTTGACTCAAATTTAATGATTTCATTTCTCAACATAAATGTAGTGAAATAATCTACCTTGTAAATCGGGAACTAAGTGTACATAAAAATAATTTATGCTTATATTGTTGCACATCTAAGCATATCAAAAGCACTACGAAAAAGGAAGGAGAGTATCAAAACAACACATCTGCGCCATTTCAGATTTAACTAAAATTTTATCCCTCTTTATATGAACATAATGGTTTGAAAATTGTGCAATTGTGAAATATTAAATGGATCGACAGAATAAAAACACTTTGTGATGAAACAGCTGTAATCGGCGTCTTAGTGCATTTCGTAATTTTTTTTGGATTGGCCTAACATTTTTCTCTGTCCACTTTCTGTAGAAATCAAACAGAGTGCACAGCATCCGGCATTTAATTCTGAACCGAGGTTCCATGCCTCCGTGGTGGAGAGACAAACTTTTGAGACTCACAATTCTTGTGTCTGTGGCTGTGCTATCGCTGCATCTGCGCTGGAAAATGATCGGCGGCAAGTTGCCGGTCTTCAACAGGTAGTGTTTCCCTTACACCCCTTTTTTATAACTAATTCTTAAAATCTTCTGTTAGAAGGTAAATAGAGTCATATTTAAAAATGCTTCACTGTTCGTGCATTTTTTCAAAGTGATTCTGCAATACATGTACAAAATTCTGGGAGGAAATAGTTGTTCAACACAATTTGATGCGACAGTATTAATGGAGGTTGGAGGTCATGCAACTGATGACGCTTCTCCAGCGAGTTTCATACTCTTTATTGATTACACTGATAGTAAGATAACAGTATGCTACCAGTTCTGCCATTAGACAGCTGCCCAGCTGAAATCATGAACTATATGCGTCTGGACCATGAAATAGCATGCATCTAATATGGAGGGGTCAGACTTACAGTGAACCAAGAAAATGAGATTCATTTCTGAGGAAACGGATCTCGAAATTGATTAGCTGCATTTCAAATAATAGTGGATGTCTAATTGTTCTTGCTGCCAAGTGGATACAAATCGAGCTACAGAGTTGAATCTCTACTACTCAGAAAATAAAACATTTCTACACTGCAATGGCAGCGTTATTGCAAAACAGGCAAAATATGGACTTGGTCCACTTTGAAACCTAAATATGTCTTTCGGGTTTTTAAGCCGTTTACTCTCATTTTATATGACAAAATGTTGCACATGTTAGTTTTCATTATTAGAAATTTTGTACAACTGCATTTGTCTATGTCTTATAAGTTTTTCTTTTTATGATTATACGTTTGGTCTTCAGATCATATATTATACACGCTTGTTCTTATGATTAGCAATTCCGAACCACTTTATCCTTTGTTTTTCCCAGATTCGACAATCCTGCCTCAGTTTCCAAATTCCCCATCCGGCACTTGACATACAACTATCTACTGGCAGTAAACGCCTGGCTTCTCCTCTTTCCCCAAAACCTTTGCTGCGACTGGACAATGTCCACCATCCCACTAGTCACTAATCTCTGGGATATCCAGAATTTCGCTACCATCGCAGTGTACATTTCATTATTTTATGTTCTAAAGGCTGCTCTGAGATCAGATGACGAAACGAAGATGACTCTTTTGATGGTAAGATGCAATTTTTTAAACTTATATTTAACTTCTTTTATGTTTGTAAAGATGGAATTTTATGATCGATTTCTCATTCGCTTCTGTACTAGAGTCCTGAAATTTTGTACACTTGCGTGTTCCCAATGGCAGTACAATACTTTATAACTTTCAGATCTTCAGTAATTGGACTAATTTTAATTACATTTGATTCCATATGATAAGACCTATTTGGAAGTTAATTTAAGGAAATAATTGATTGCAAGATTCTGTAAAATATATAATGATCAACTAAGAAATATATTAAAGAATAAATATAAAAAATAAAATTAAAAAAACACACATTTATTAGTGTATCAAAATGCAGAAAAAATTTTTCAAAAATCTGGAGGCCGAAGCAAAAGTGTGAAAACGTGAAGCACTGAAAAAAAATATTATAGCATGGAAATTATGACATAATACATCATAAGAAAAAAATTCTTAAACATTCATTAAAAATTAAAACTGTATTATAGATGTGATAAAAATACTTAGATCAACTTACTTTCTATAAAAGCCTCAAGCTTTTACGATTTTATTTCAACCTCCAGCTTTTTAATGAAAAAAGACCATTTTCTATTTTTTACTACACTAGTAAAAACGTGTTTTTAATTTTTTATTTATTTTTCTTTTTTTACAAACAGACAACTGATTTTTATCGTGAAATATTGATTGTGATTTTTCTATCTCGTATTTTTTATAGATCTTTTCATTTTCTTTTGCACTTCTTTAGACTTCATAGAGCCACAGAATTGATATTAATCAGAATATGTTATGATATACTAATGCAGTTTTTTTCTGTTATGCATTCTTCCATTTTATAAAGAAAATAATTATTTAACTAAATAAAAATTAATTTTATAACAGCATGCAATAGCATAAAGATACTAATTTTCAATAAATAAATATTTTTCCAGTAAATTTAATCTTCTAAATATGCATAAAGTCCTGATGTGGTTATGATGTCGTGAACCTTAATTTTTCTCCCAACAGTGACTCATTTTGCAGATCTGTGTGTCAAACAAGAAACCTAATCAGATGAAACACAATTGACTAACTTTTGACAGTGATTCCATTCTAACCCATCCTTAACCCTCTTAATTCCAATTGATATTTCCTTCAAATCCTTACAGTCCCTTGTTGGTATTGCTTTCGTCTAATCTGTGCTTCCTCAATTTAATATTCAGACTTCGGAAATTGATCACTTTGGCAAATACCTTCGTAAGAAGGAAACAATAACTGTTTGGGTAGATCTCTTTATCGTTTCCTTCAAGCAGCACTGAAATGGGATTTTATGAAGTACTTGGAGTTGCTTGAATACTTGAAGTACTTGGTTGCACAGAATTGGATGTAAAGATCTCAAGTTCAAAACACGATTTCACAAAAGATCCAATATGCATGCGGCATGGTACACACTGAATTTTTCAATGTGCGACAAAAGTCCTCTTGTGGCTTGTGGATGCTAATAAGGTAAAGTATCAATTTAGTTGCAGTATTTGTCATCTGCTGACAGCTCAAAATGAGAAAGTTCCAATATCCCTCGAGTAATTAAAACTAGAAAATCGGCCATATGGTGCCCAAAGCCATATGAACTGAACTGGAGACGAAAACTGAAGATCCTCATTCTTGCCTGCTATTAATATTTTGATTCTAAGACCTGGGTTAACTATGCGTTAATTAAGGCAATTTTAAAGATTGGAAAAAACTAAGTGCACTAAAGTGAAAAGAATTCTTTTATTTTATTGAAAACCAGAAAAAAGGTATACATTTATATTAGACTAAATACAGCTATTATCATTGAGAACTTTAATGCAAAATATATGATTCCCATGGTGTTTAATGTTCATAGGTTTATCTGGTTCTTTTTACAAAGAAATACAAGGTTATATTTTCCATGGTCGAAATTCCTATGTGAAACTATTTTACAGGATACTTACAATACAAGAAAGTTTTATTTCATAATGTTATATTTTGTTAGAAATTTCAAATCGGTGTGTATGCGTTTTGTTTACATTTTTATTTTCTTGTATACCATGTTTACAAAGAGAAAGTATTATAATCTTCAACAAATTCGATCTCGATTTCTGACGAACTCAATTTTTTTCTCGATATCCGCGTTTTAGATTTTATCCGTTTTTTCATTGAAAAGCCAGAAAATTACTTGCATTGATAATGACAAAATACTGAGAGATGAGCTCGAGCAAAGCATTTTTGAAATAATTTCTGTCTTTGAATATGGAAAATCCATTGTACCTTAAAACATGGAGCTATGAATTTGCCTTTCGACATTCTGATTAGGAAATCTATAAATAATCCCTCAACAGCACAAAATATCGAACGACATTCACGATATCTTACAGAACCTGTATCATAACATTTAATATTAAAAAATATCGGACAAAACCTTGAGCTACTTCACTATTCATAACAGGATGCCAATCCATGAAAATTAATGTTGCAGTGTCTTATTTCTCTCCTTCGTTTCTTTCCAGGCCATTTCATTGGTCGTCATCCCTTTCCTGCCTGCGAGCAACCTGTTATTTCCCGTGGGCTTCGTCGTGGCAGAGCGTGTTCTCTACATACCCAGCATGGGGTTTTGTATGCTTGTCGCCCAGGGCTGGAGTTTGCTCTTCGAAAGGAGGTAAGCCCCCGGTTAGACTTTTGCATCCTTTTGTTATGACAGCAGACGATCCATCTCCACAAGTTTTCTGGAAGCATAATTTATATTTCCTGATTCTTCTACAAAATAGGGTGTCTTCTGAAAGAGATTTGTTTATTTTCGGCAATAATTCTTTTTTCGAAAAATAGATGGGACTCGTACTTATCATATAATAAAAGATGATGCGGCAACAGTTACGTAGCGACGGAGGGGGGGGGGGTATAAATGCCCCAGGCACCATTTATCTTTGCTACGCCACTGCTAGGCAGACAAGGATTTGCCAGAATCTATCAACACTGTTTAGTTCACTTCACAAGAAGGTTCTTTAAGGTTGTTGTTTTTTTTCACTTCACAAGAAGGTTCTTTAAGGTTGTTGTTTTTTTTTCACTTCACAAGAAGGTTTTTTAAGGTTGTTTTTCCCCCGCTAAGCGTTTTTATCAACGGCGGAAAATATCCGGGAATTCTTTTGTAAATGGTCTTATTCTAGCAGAATATTCTTAAAGTTATGTATCCTTCGTGAATTTGCTGACAAATATCGCAGTGTTCTCCATTAGGATTATATGAAATGAAAAAAAATGATGACTATATGAAAAAATATTAAAGGTCCACCGAAACCCTTATTTTTCTATTGTAATCTCTTATTGATCAGTATTAGAAATCATCTGAAAAATAATTTATTTTATTCGTATTTTCTCGAAATAAGCTTTTTCGTCTTTTTATTCGCAGTATGGATCAGTACACTCAATCGCTAACATTTACAAACTTGCATGGAGCAATATTATACAGAAATAATATATAGAATTTATTATGAGATATTCCAAGCACCTGGACACTTTTGATGATATTTAAATGAATTAAACTATTTTCACATGCAATATTCAGCTTCTGAATTTATCTTTAGAATACGGGAAGATGATGAGATGGGGTTTTCTAGACGCAAAATTTTACTATTTCTTCTTAAACAGCAGGGCGTCTCCTGAATAGACACCTCTTTCTCTCGACAGACCAACTTTCAGTAAGAAATTTGAGCCCTGAGAAATATAGATTTCACCTCAATTAAAAATGACAGAGTGGATACAAAGGTGTACCACAATCCAACGAAATTAAGTTTACTTTGAGAAGAGCTGTTCAACCTTTTTATCTCCATGTAAAGTGATTGATTTCATGGGGTTTCTTCTAGAAACGATGGTCTTGTTTGAGTGCAACGAATGAATTTCATAAATTTCCAATCGCTCAGGCATTTCACAGTGCCTTAGAAATGGTGTGTGTGTGTGTGTGTGCGTGCGTGCGTGCGTGCGTGTGTGTGAGAGAGAGAGAGAGAGCGCGCTATTAATCATAAATGCTTTCTGGGCAATTCCTCTAGTTCAATATAATAGTCCCATTGATTTAAACAATGGTTGAATCTAAGCAACTCTTAGACAGAAACAAAAAAAACCCTCTTAACCTGATATTTAAACTATTTTAATAAAATTATTACAGTAAATTGTAGCCAAACAAGTTTACTTTTTTCTGAGGATATAATATCAAATAAGGGCAAAATTTTGCAAAAATCCAAATAAACCAATTTTCCAATCAAGGCGCCAGTCCAAATTCGGCAACTCTCCACTAATTGTTTTAAAATATTTATTGTATCCTTAAAAAGAGATTCTTTAGCATAATAAACTCAGAGACTCGTAGCTTGTAGGTAAGATTCAGTTAGATCTTGCCTCACTTTTGTTGCGGCAGACCATCCATCCACCAGTTTTCAGTTTATTTTTCGCATTCATGTAGGAAAAAAGATATCGACTGATTATGTTCTAGTAGTTCTCAACAAGAATACTTCTCTCTTAAGAAAGACGAATCTCGTTTCGTATAAAGATGAGGACAAAGATTTGTCGCAATTTATTATACCTGAAGAGAGATTCTTTATAGAATCTTATTGATAAGTAAGCTTTTATCTACGATGAAAAATCTCTAGACTATTCTTTTTTATGATCTAGTTTGAGAAGAATATTTTAAATGGATTTTTTTTTCCAACTTTCGGAACTTTATCAAAATAACGTTCTCTTTGAGAATATGGTACAGTTAAAAAAAAAAGTGGTACCCCTCATTGTTAAATTATATGTTTATTCAAATAAAGCATTGGGATTTACACTAAAATTTTTCGCTTTTAAACAAATGCTATCTGAATAAACTGTCATCAAATATTTTTTTAGCTTTAATGCATTGGGAAAATGTATAAATAGTAACTTTTGTTTGCTGGTTTTTATTTAAATTGTTAACCATTTTATCTTTCAAAAATATCGATAGCATAAACTTTCGTTATTTTATGCTTATTTGTTCAGTTATTTTATGCAAGCTAATTACGTCATTAAAAACAATACATAGATTTTTAACTACTTTATTCAGCAATATCATAATTAATTTACTTGTTTGCGTCATATAAATTAATTACGTCATTGCAAACGATTTATAAATTCGACTTGGTTTTTTTTTTCTGTCGAAAGTTTATTAAACGTTGAATCACTTTCATTTATTTCTACTTATGATTTTAAAATATTCTTACTTTTGCTACAAAAGGCAAACTGGTTACTTCTTAATTTGCCTCCGTTGATTGTGTTCTTAGTCTTATAATCATATTTTCCAGTTGTCAATTTGTGTTAGTCCCACAGATCTGATAGTATTTCTTGATATGTTCCATATGAACACTTTATTCAATATAGTTCTAGATAAGCAAACTTATATTTATCAAGCCCTCTCCCTGCTGTTCCCAGAAATAAATTTGTTAAAAACTAAGTTTCTTTAATACATTCACTAGTTTTAAGCAGAAATAAAGTCAGAACTAAAAAAAAAAAATTGGAGTAGCAAAACATACTACAGAAATGCTCGATAGCTTAGAAGATCATTTCTTCCAGATCACAACTTCTTTCTATTTTTTTTTCTCTTTGAGAATAAATAAAGAACTTTCGTGGCTGCTGTCTCGGCCTTTTCACGTTTTGTTGATACTTATCAGCCGGAAAGAAACTCTTTGACAGAATCCTTTGTGGAGTGGCCTGTAAGGAAGAAAAGGAAATCTTCGGAATTCTTGGAGCGAAAGGAAAATACCATTGAAACAAGAGAAAGATCATGATTTAAACATGAGGGTGGTCTACCTCACTATCTCTTCAATGTAGCCGAGAATATTGGTGGAGGTAATCGGAGCAGTTCGGCCTATGATACCTTTTCAGAATCATTACGAATTCCATGTCATGAGAACATGATTACGGATTCCAAATCCGATGACCATACAGATAACTTTGTTCTTACTTTGATTGTAGATTTTCACAAATTGCAGAAAAATATCCTTTTAATACATTTAGTTTAAAATCGTTAGGTTTCAATTTCATATTGCATACCCCTTGAAAAGCAACCACCCTCTGAAAGCAAGTTTGATGAGCCATAGTTACATCTGCCGCTTTGTACGGGATGGAGCAAAAACAATTAGATGATTAATAACTTGAAAATGAACACTTTAATTGAAAACTAAATAGTTTCCTGATAAACAGTTGTAAAAACCATGGAAAATAATTTCGTTACCTAGTCACTTGAATATAGCGTGACTTAGGTGTGCTTCTTGCTACGCTGAGGCTTGTGCCACTCTGCGCACATTTTCCGATGTTCGCACAGTTCGAGGACGTCTAGGAGGTTTCTTGTATACAGTTGACGCACTAGTGAAATGTGTAATCCAAAAATGAATTGAAAATGAAATGGCAATTCAACTAAAATGATCAAAAACCTGAGTTTGAAAAATATTACTGTTTGATTTGTAGTGAATTTCATTCACGTGACGTCACAGCAATCGAAAAACGTAATTGCACACGTCATCTAACTACTTGTTGTCTTACTCTGAGCCGTGTCGTCACGTCCCGTATCCTCTCGAAAGATGCTCAATGCATTCCATAAGTAAATCGGTGCGCCTCACTTTATAAGTAACACGCAAGCATGAATTGCCTCTGATTATACTTCGCATAAAATACAATTAATATTAAAATCAAAGTTCGCTGTCAGAAAAGGATTCGAAAGCAACTCTTAGAGATTATCCATTAGTTTATTTTGGTTGAAGCAGTAGCGGCGATTGGGTGGCAAAAGTAGGGGGGCAAAAAGTCTATAGACACCTAAACGTTTTCCGGAGTATAGGGGTAGACAACAAAATTTTAAAATTTAGTTACAAAATCAGCTTGTTTTCCCAAACACTATTGTTTTTTTTTTATAATTTCTTGTTTTAGGCAGCTAAAATGAAATAAAAAAATTTTTCGCAAAAAGTAGGGGAGCAACTGCCCCCCCTCGCCCCCCCCCCGACTCGTCGCCACGGAAGAAGAACAATACATAACATACAGGACAAGCACAAAACGAACATTACACACAACAACACATAGAGTTGGGCAGAGACTGAAAATATTTTTAAAAAATACCGGAAGCGGAGCGCAGTGGCACCAGGTGACACTCTTAGACTCAGTGAGTTTCAACAACCTCCATGAACTACAGATGACATCATTACGAACACTGCTATTATCGAGAGCGATTTGTGTGTTGTGTGAGTTCGAAAAATGTTAGAATCCTGTTGTTTTGACTATAAAGTGTGTGAAGAATAAAACAGATAAAAAAATTTTATAAAGTTATGATCATAATGCAAATGAGTTTACTCTGTACGCAGGTGTCTAAATTGCTTAATTTTCTCAAGGAACGAAAAGCTTATTTTAAAATTTTAAAAATATAAATGTGGATTGTTTGATTAAGAAGAGATTTTGTTTCATTGCAGATCTTCCAGAAACTGGGCTATCCTTGGAATTATATTTGTTGTAATCATCGGAGCCTGCAAAATTGGGAATCGAAATGCGGATTGGTAAGCATTGTATTTCGGAATATATGCCCAAGATCTCGTTTCATTTAAAATTTTGACAATCATTAATTAACTTGGCTAATTTTAAGTTGCCGGAACCACAATAAAAATTCGATTCATCCAAAAATTGGAATTAAATAAGCTGGGTCTAAAAATGAGTACAGCAAGAGAAACAGTCTTAATAAAAAATACATTGTTAATAAATAAAAATTAGGCAATTTTAATAAATAAAGAAATATCAATTATAATTTTAAAAATTTAATAATTGAAAATAATTTCGAAAAAATAAGTAAGTAATTTCAATAAATAAATGTATACAACATTTTAAATGCAACAATTGTACGATAAAGCTTCAAAATGAAAAGTATAATTCACATCTAATGTGTTTTTTCTTTAAAAGGGTGATAAAGTTTTATTGCTTTTTTTGGTTGAATAAATTGTATAGCAGTAAATTTTTCGAATGAATAAAGAGGCATAAAAAATTGTTAATTAACGATCACCCAGGACACAAGGTGTGTGCGTATTTAACTAACGAAAGCAATTCAGAAATAAAAATTTTTATTTTTGACTTCGAATTTACCAAAATAGGTTCGAATTGCAGACTATATTTTAACATTATGTTAATAGGAAATTTAAGAGCCACAGAAAAATTCGTATCGCCTAGAAACCTTGATTAAAAACGTTAGAATCAACCAACTTCCACTGTATTTCCGAAACTCAAAAGAATTCTGAAAAATCCCGAGGAAATTTGATGAAATAGAATTTAGTAGACATTCTGTAAAAATCTTGAAAAATTTAAGAATTACAATTATATTTCGGTGCAGTTTTCCAATTCATGTTTCCATCATTCGGAACAGGCAGGGTGCAATAGTTGTAAATCAAGAACTCCACCAGGAGTTAGTCGACTATTCTTTTACTAAGTTATCACGCAAGGGGTAAAAGCTTACGTGCTTTGCAACAATAACAGAGACGCAAGTAGACATGCAAGGGCTCCAATTACCCGGTTTCAAGCGGAAAGAATCGCCGGAGAGACTTAATGAAAATTTATAACAAATGCAGCTAATGGTCTGCAATAATTGTATGAACGAAAGCAATTCCCCGTCTCAATTTTTAAAGAAACGAAACTTAATGTGTATATTTTAGTATTAAGTTTTCCGAAAAATCACAATCAGCAAAAATATGCACTCAATTTTTAGTGACTAGCGAGTTTGGAGTGGGAAATTAAACTGCAGGTTGCAACAATGCACCTAGAAAGAACTAGTAATTACATACCATAAGAACACATTAAAGGGAGACGAATTGTATAAGCAAGCTGTCAATGACAGAAATTCTTGAAATCCAACAATTATAAAGGTATGTAACAGAAGTTTTAGTAAAAATCTCAAAGAACAAATTAATTTGTTAAAAGTTACAAAAAGTTGAACATTTTAATCTTCGGAAATACAAGATTTATAAATAAAGATAAAGATTTGGTGCGTTATATTGCACTAAAGGAGGTAATCGAGATATCATATGATTCGATACTGAAGACGGGCCTTGCTTGCCGGATGATAAGGTTTTGGTTTCAAACCCCGATTCCTTCGAAAATCCACTGTGTAGGGTGCGCTTTAAATCTGTCGTTGACGGCCAAACGTCCTCAAACTTGTGTGGCGCGGAAGTTGGAAGACGGGTACTGACTCAGGTGTCTTCCTCGTCATGTGACCACGTTTCAAAGTTAGAAGGTCCGTCCCAAAATAGCCCCCGTGTCGTAAAACCTCAATTTAGAGCTAATATCTTGGTTAGATCTTATTTTCTTGGCATAAATTTTAGACATGAAATCTCTGCGCCCTGCATAACATTCTCATCACCATCAATATTTCCATTACTTAGGCAAGATGAATACACCTTGTACAGATCCTCTCTGTCGGTGAACCAGAGAAACGGCAAACTGTTCAACAACATGGGACGAGTGCTGGAGTCCCTCAATCGGCAAGAAGAGGCACTCAACCACTACGAAAGTGCCAAGAGGTATGGGTGTTTAAAGAAAGTTCTTTTCGAATGTTTTATTTTGTTTTCATTGACCATTTCTGTTTTAAAACATCTACTGCCAACCACGAGGTATCATGCAGTATGCGACGCAAGTTTGAATTCACAGCTGATTTTCACGGAAAATGTGTATAGTAATAATGGACAAAAATAATGACGAAGATGAACAATACTTTTAATAGAAATTTCTCTTAAAAAATAACTCATTTCACACATCAGAATGTTATATAATTTACCAATAACAGAATAATAACTTTCAAATAACTTTTCAACTCTTAGTAACTAAGATAGTAATCTAACAGGTTTCTCCCTGTAAATATTACTCGTCTGAATTACTAACAGTCGAGATTGTTGAGGCGATGATGATGTTGAGTAATGAATTTTATAAAATGCATTATTAAAATTTTTTGTAATGCTTCGTGAAAACGGCTCTTTCACAACTCTCTCTCAAACAACTTTCTATAGTTTTTTTTTTTCGGAATGCATTTTGGAGTTCTTTATTGCAGAACTAAATCCACCTGTGGTTAGTATATGCACATTCATGTTATATCTATGATTAAATTTAAATTACTATAAATTATCAGGAGATAGTTATGTTAATAATATACCTTTTATATATTTACTTATTCAGTTATTTTGTCTTTTGTCTCCTAGTATCCAAACGCTTTTTAGTAAACTTTAAAGTTATTTAAATTGCATATTTATTTGCTTGTATCAAGTAATTTAAATACGCCCTTTCAAATGGTTTTTTTTTATTTGTTTTATGAGAGTTTAAGTTATGAATGGCAATATTTGGAATTCTGATTGTAATAGTCGAGTATTCTTTGAGAATTTTTAAGTTTAGAAGAGTTTGTATGTGTCTGGTGCATCTTATGAAAACAAGATTATAAAACTTCTTTTTCCATTTTTACGATGGTTTTCTAGAGCTATTAGTAAATTTAAATAAAGTAAGAAGAAAAGACTAATTTTACTTTTATACTGTTTAATTTTTTCTTACGATGTTGAAACTAAAGTATAAAATGGAGATTTTGTCGAGTATTTCAAAAATATAGAAATAAATATTTTTTTATTCTTCGAATATTTCTTCTTAAGTATCTTTATTTAAAATATTTTGTAATAAAATTAGTTTTTTGCAGAATAGAACCCAATGATATCAGAAGCTACCTGAACATTGGTCGAGTTCTCACTTATATACATCGCTACAAAGAAGCCGAAGAAATTTACAGAAAGGTAAATTTTTCCTTAGATATATGTTGTTCAGCTTTCTTTATTTAAAATATTCCAACTAACTGCGATGCTATTCCAAATTCATTAGAGAAATCATGTCAAAATTCACTCTATCTTTTTTTCTATTCATTTAAAGTTCTCCGAAGTGTTTTTGGGCTTTATTTTGAAAATGCCTATGACTCATTCTTGGTGTAGAACACAGAAATGCCATTTCGCAAAATAATGCAAAAGAAATTCGAAACTGTATAAAAGGAAAAAAACCCATCTAAATTTTAAGCAAGTTTCATTGCCATTATTACGTAATAATTTTTAAACGTTAAAATTCAGTAAATTATAGCAATCAGTTAATATTTCTCGAGCTAACATTTTGGTTTATTATTATTTTATGATCACTGAAAGGCTTAGGAAATTTTTACTAATTAATTTTTACTTTTTAATTCGTTTCATTATTCAGAATGTACTCGAATATAATTTAGCCTCAAATCCTTCCCTTTGTAACTTAGGTAATCACTTTTTATTATTCTGTTCTGAATACATAATATTGTTATGAAAATTGTTTGGTGGGTGTACGGTGAAAGCAGTCCGAAGGCAGAGTAATGGAGAATGACGCTTTATTCTCGAATATTCCAGATAACACGAAGTACAGATGACAAGAGAGCATTTGTACAAATTAACAATACAAACAGACAGCAATTCACTAATAATAACAGTAACAGTACTTTTAATACCGCTAGGCGTCTATCAGCTTACTAGCTAGCACTGCGGATAAAACTCCAAAGAGAGATTCCAAAGGCGTTCGTACTCCAAAGATGTTCAAAGTCATTCAGTACCTCCGAGTATTTATACCCTTTTCCGGCAGGATGTGACGTCACAGGAAAATTCCAGAAGAATCTCCATAACTTTGCTCAAAATAAAGATAGCGAGAAAATTCTAGCATTTCCGAGGACCTTCGTTTTGTCGCCAAAATCAATGGTCACACTTCCCTCCGGCATTCAAGAAAACCTCTGTAAATGTCTCTTTCCAGCCATAAGACTAACATTACGGGGAAGCGATCTTACAGGTTCGTAACAATATTAAAGTAGATGTGTTTCATTTGTTATCAATGAATGAAAAAATTTATAGTGCAATATACTGAATAATTTTTTTGTAATAAAATAATAATGCAATGAAGTTCGGATGATAATTTTATAGCAATAACCCAAAAATTAGAATGAAATTACATTGGAAATTTCAATGGAAGTAGTAATACAGAGTAAAAGAAGCAGTAACAGCTTAATAGATAACCAATTTTATACCAAGTCAGCTTCTAAATCCTCCAATGAAATTATTTTCTTCGTTTTTTTGGGGGGAAAACTAATAATGTAGTAGTTTATTTTTCGAGAAATTTATTCCTTCTTTGTTAAATAGAAACCTTCAAAATATTTATTTTGATCAAAAGACATTAACTTTTGAAATATTCATTATTTGAGATAATCAAGATTTTGCTGAATCTGATTTAAGATTTTCACAATCTGTACAGAATCTATCAAACCATAATCTCCACGAAGAATGAATGATTGCAAAACTGCTTACCCTTAATTATTACTATTGATTGCAATTTTTAAAAGAGTGCCTGTTTTCTTAGGCGCAAACCTTATTACCTGGTCTAGAAATCCAACCGCAACAAGAGGCCCATGTCACGCCGAGTCATCTGCAGCTGTTTCTCAGTTTGGCCTCGCTCATTTCGCAGAATCAGAGCCGTCTGGAAGAAGCCGATGCGGTGAGATGAATTCATTTTGTTTGATACAGATTAATTTAATCTATTACAGCCAGGAAACTCAAAAAGAAATTTTGAATCTCAACAATAAACTAGTGTATTCATATGTAGTTTGCTAAACTTGTTGTGACATACAGTGACGTGATACTGCTGGGCTCACGTGATCTTCCAATTGCTTCAAATCTGTCCAAGTGTAAACTTGGCTTAAAGCCAGTCATTCACGAGCAATCCACGCTACGCAAATCTGACCGCTGCATAGCAAGACCTATCATCAATGTGGAAAGCGGTCGGAATTGGTGTGGCGTGGAGCAGAAGGTTAGATATCCAACCCAACCTAATTTCCATCACTCCAAGCCATTTGAATTGAGCGCTTTATTAAGCTTTGAATGGCATCGTTAAGAATCCATATAAATATATATCTTATGCGGCTCCCAAAAAAACACCTTATATAGCAATAACAATTGGCAAAATCTATAGCAAATGATAGGTTACGTAATTTCCCTTTCCAAACGTAAACGAGCGAGCGCGATTTAGTTTGAGCCTTCTTTTCAATGAGTTAATAATAAATCTCAACCGCGCTGTTAAATATTGTCAAAAAATGAAAGAAAACAATTCTACGTGCAAAAGAATAAATCAATTGGAGAAAGTTCTGAAAGGCGTTCAGGAAGAAGGAGAGAATGTTTTTAAAAAAAACGCTCAGTGTGCTGGCTAAGAATTTCTTTTGGGATATTACTCACCAAATGCAGTAATCCTGAAACTTTTTTTCCTTTAGCAAGCTTTTTAACGGTTGGCTCGATTATGGTGAGCCTGTCGGCGAAACCGCACAACGTTCTTAAGTTTCACAGATTTGATTTCATGATTCTCTTTATATATCTTGAAATTCTTATTTATCTTTTTTTTTTTTTGCACTTTCATAACTTTCTTTGTTAGTTTCATTTGAATGTTCAATTTGCTTTCTAAATACTTTCAAAATTAAGAAACAGACCTTCTTCAAGGCCAACAAATTTATTCTGTGCTGATTTAAGTTAAAGTATCAAAGGCAAATCTATTAGTCTCAACCATAAATGTTTATTGCTAGAATGCACAGGTCTTCATTGTAGCGAGCGAAGTGAGCAGGATTTGCATAGCAAATCTGGGAGAATTGCTACGCAATCTTTCTAGGATTTGGAGAGTGTTTAAAGAATAGGGGCAGAGCCCCTAATACTGAATATTACTGTCTAACATTTT
Organism: Araneus ventricosus; assembly: GCA_013235015.1. Classification (NCBI taxonomy): domain Eukaryota; kingdom Metazoa; phylum Arthropoda; class Arachnida; order Araneae; family Araneidae; genus Araneus; species Araneus ventricosus. Next base: position 158,249 of record BGPR01000656.1, on the reverse strand, counting down.
TATTATTATTATTATTTTGTAAATTGATGTTCGAAAATTGCCAGAAACAGCCCGATGTAGTATATGGAAATAAAACTTCATTTTTAAATCGCATAATATAAAAAAAATCATTCTTTTTTTCAAGGACAATTTTTGTATAAAAAGATTTTAAGTACTAATAGAACCTGCACAGATTTCATTTCACTCTGAAATAAAAATTATTTTTCATTAGATGTCTTAATTTTTATAAAATATTTTAAAGATTATTATTATCATTATTTCCAGCTTTACAGAGAAGCGCTGATTCTTCGCTCTGATTTTATCAAAGCTTATTTGAGCAGAGGCGATGTTCTACTCAAATTGAACAAGTAAGAAAAACCCACTGTATTAATTTTCCGTTGTGCTTGCTCATTCTGTTCTGCTTCCCACTATTTAAATTAATATTCTAATATTAAATTCGTACCGACAGATTTATTAACAATTAATGCAACATTATGAAGTTGAAATGATACAAAATGCTGATTTTTTAGGTAGTTTCCTAATAGGAAGTCTACCTATTGCAATGGTTCTTATGACACGACTTCCGGAAAATTTCTGTAGATCTTCACCGATCATGCCCCCTAGAACCCAAAACCGCCCTTCGTTCAAAAGTTTATATATATAAAGGAGACAAAACATAACAAGGATTTTTACGATTTATACTGTATATAGAGAGAGATACAGGGTTCCCACTTATATCCGTTACACCCCCTTAACTTCTGAACGGTGACAGCTTAGGCCATAAAGTTGGTGTCTAGGTATAGTAAAAAAGCTATGCTCTACTCAATGAGACAACTTACAACACCATCTATCGGCAAATTTTGGAATTAGCGGTCCTATATCCTAAACGGTGAAAGATACGAGAAAAAGGTCAATTAGAAAGTTGTAGAGCACTCTCGATTTAGTACGAAAAGATACATTGCGCACATTAATACTCAAAACAGAACGCTAAAAAAGAACATTTGTTTGATTGTGATTTTCAACACTATGGCGTCGTGAAACGCGAGCGAAGCGAGAAAAGACCACCTTACGGATTAAATACCAGCCTGCGTTGTGGCGCAGGAGAAACACGCGATTTGCATTCATGAGGACCATGGTGCTGTCCCCACCGGTTGCGTGTTTTATTGAATGTCTCTACAAACTATGAAAACTTTCTGCTGATCTTGCAAAATCGTCTCTCCAAACACACAGCTCAACTCAACCATGTCTGGTATAAAAATCACATGGATTTCATGCATTATGCAAATGAGGATGGAACATCATACCTGTTCACCAGAGACTACTACTATAAAAAGGATGTTTCTGCTGGGTTGTACGTTAAAGCTGAGGGTTATGGCAAAATTTGGCATTAACGAGTATTGCGAGATGTTGTTACTTTACGGTGAATGTGGGCGTAAGGCAAAATCAGCTGCAAGGCTGTGTCGTGAGCGTTTTCCTGAAGGCCCGCATCCTACACGGCAGACCGTCTTAAAAGTTGTAAAACGTTTAAGGGAGACGTGTTGTGCGACCAGCCGACCTCGAGTTCGTAAACCTCGTAATGTAGGACGCAAAGTGCAACCTGAAGATGTGCTAGCATACGCTCTCGCCCATCCTTAAAACAGCACAAAAATGATCAGTGAAAATTGTGGCCTCTCAAAAGGCCGCGTTTGGACAATCCTGAATGAATCAGGTACTCATCCATACCGATCCACACCTGTGCAGGGATTGCTGCAAAGAGATGCTGACAGACGTTACACGGGGTGAAACTTTGTGATGAACAACTTAGAGGATCACCCAACATTTCTGGCAGACATAATATGGATGTATGAGGCATGTTTTTCGCTCAACGGAATGTTTAATAGACAGAACGTTCATACCTTGTTGCTGGAAAATCCGAGATATGCTGTCGAAATTCGACATCAACTACGCTGGTCGATTGATGTTTGGTGAGGAACTTTTAATGACAGGCTCATTCGACCAATATTTTACTAAGGAGCGTTAACGGGACAATGGTACTTGGAGCTTCTGCAGGATGTAATAACCGACTTTGTCGAGAATCTACCGTTGCACCAACTCCGAAATGTATGGTTCCAACATGACGGCGCCCCTCCGCATAAGATTTCAAACGTTAAGCAGTACCTAATGGAGACATTCCAGAATCAAATCATCGGGTATGGTGGTTTCGTAGAGTGGCCCCCGATGATTTGACCCCATTGGACTTCTTATGGGGACACATAAAAGGGCAGGTATATGCGACCCCTCCGCCAACATTGCAGGATCTTCGACGACGCATTACTGATGCTTGTGCCTCCGTAACACCTGCCATGTTACACATTGTGCAGCGAGAAATCCAGTCCAAAGTGCAAATGTGTATAGTGGCGAACGGAAAGCATTTTGAGCAATATAAATAAAATGATCCAGAAGACCTGTACGTGTCTCAGTTTCTTTCTTCCACTCTTTATGACATGACAATTTTTGAAATCATGACCAAACAAATGTTCATTTTTTACATTCTGTTTTGAGTATTAATGTGCACAAGGTATCGTTTCGTCCTAATTCCAGAATGCTCTACATCTTTCTAATTGACCTTCTTCTCGTATCTTTCATCGTTTACGAGACAGGACCGCTAATTCCAAAATTTGCCGATAGATGGCGTTGTAAGTTGTCTCATCGAGTAGAGCATAGCTTTTTAACTATACCTAGATACCAACTTTATGGCCTAAGTTAAGGGGGGTGTAACGGATATAAGTGGGAACCCTGTATATGTATAAAGCTTTTGCCCACGTTATCTTGTGAACACGATAATTGAAGTAATTTTGATTTGATTTTAACCAGAGTGAGATATGTTGTAAGGACGGTGAAAATCACGGTTGAGTTCGGGAATGGGCTATCCAGCTCAAAGGGGTTGGAAATGGGGGGGGTTAAATTTTCAAATTCCTTTACAATTGAAAATAAGAAAATTCAAATTAGGTGAAATATCGCATTATTATAACGAACAATTTTTGCATTTAAATTTTTTCGATAGCTGCAATTGCTTAGAAGTTATGAGCTGAGAAGTTATTTTCCCTCCCTTCCCCTCTTCTACCTCCTAACTTAAAGTACTGCAGCTCTAATCCTTATGAAAATAGAGTGCGAAATGTTCTTTTCTTTATATCTCCGGACTAAAGGATTCTACTTTTGCCTCCAGGCTTGCCGACGGGGATTTTTTTCATTCTTTGTCCAAACTGTCAGCTGTGTTTGTAAAGCATTAAATGATGCACCAATCTCTGTCGGTCCATTTGCGTGAATTTTATTTCATTTCTTTTTATTTGCTCCCTATATCGTTTCCTTTCCTGAAAAAAAAATACAAAACCCTACTTCATTCTTTTCTCTTTTTTTTTGTTCAAATTACAAAGAACTATCTCTGAGTTCAGGATTTGGAAAAAAAAATTATTTGTGGATTAAATAATTATTTTCGAGAAAAGTTAAATTCAAGTCTAAAATTGATTATTTCTTTCAGTTTGTAAGGCTCATCTGATGGCCGAGGAAAAAACATTCTAGTCATTTAAATAAAGTCTTCTTTCTTAAACAGTCTTTTGACTGAAATCTATAATTTACTCTTGTATCAGATTTCTTTATTTAAATTAACTATCACATGTATTATTATACAAGGATCTCCTATTTGTAATTCATGTTTTCCTGTATACAGCAACCAGATAACAAAAAGACGCTTTGGCCTTAAAACTTTTAGAAATTGTGCAGAACTGAAAATTAAGGTTAGATGTATAACATTAAAACATATTCTTTTTTCTCAAATCTTGATTAATTTCAGCAAACGTATATCTAATGTAATATTTTTTTAGCTTATTCAAAAAAACAATTTGATTAATTATAGTCAAAATGGTGATCAGCATTTTTAAATTACAGTTACTATTTCGAGATTTTTTAACATCGAATTCCCAAATTCGTTAAAAAATAAGGCCACAGGAATTTTTTTTCGGATCACTTCATCTTTCTAATCTTGTAACATTGTAGATTCCTGGAATAGCATGTTTTTCTTTCAGGAGCAAAGAAGCCGAAGCAATGTACCACAGGGCTCTCGAATATGACGACACGAACCCCGACCTGTACTTCAACGTGAGTCTCTTTTCTCCCTAATAAATTCCTGCGCTTAAAAATATTTAATAGCTTTATTTCATTACAAAATAAAACTATTAAATATTTTTTTTTATTTTTGAAGGATGTCCATATTGTTTTCACTGAAATAAATCAGAAGTAAAAAGAAAATAATAAATAAAGGAACAAAAAGAAAAAGAATACCAGTTACAATTATTTATATGATTTAAGTATACGTTTAGCATCAAAATAAATTTAATTTAATTTTCTATAATAAAATGCATGTAAGAGTCTATTATTAAAATGCATTGCTTAATATAGATTCTCCAGCCTGCTTTTTGTTTTATATGAAATTCAAACTTACTTTTTGAGACCTAGAAATAAACTTTCATTCTTTGTTTCTGCTGAATTGAATCATTCCAAATTGGAGCAACTGTTTACGGGAACAGCAAGCAGTATGGGCCACTTAAGGAAAATTTAATATAAAATTTATAGTATTTGTAGGCATAAGCTATAACAGATCAAAACCTTTCTTTGAACACTTTTCTTCGTGTTGATTATATTTAAAAAATTATTTAAGCTATGCAAATTATTTATGACAACTAATTTATAAGTCGATAATTTACGAAGATTTAAATATGTCGGGTAGTACGGACCACACTAAAAAACACAAGGTTTAAAATGTACACAAATAATTTTTTGGGTACAGATGGGATATATTTTGATTCGGTAGTCAAATTGCAATAACAGAAATAAATTCTCTTACATTTCCATCGTTATCCCATTAGTAATTAGTTATTTAATTATTTTTTCTCCTTTGCAGTGTATTTCTAAGCACACCGTAATTGTCGGATGCAGCCCTTTCAGACATTTATCTTCCAAAACACTTATAATTGAAATTAGTTTAGTTTAGTTACATTAGCATCCTGTTTTGAAACAATTCAAAAGCTATTTTGGGACGGACATCGTAATTTTGAACTACGTTCAGTTGACGAGGATGACACCTGAGCTGGCACCCTCCTCTCCAAACTTTTTTGAGAGAGAGAGTTTGATCACTGCGTATGATTTAAGTTACAACAGGCCCCATATACGTCGGAGTTTTAGTGGAATCGGATTTCGAGCCTGGAGCTCTCCGGCCCCGAGACCTTACCACTAGACCACCGCTACCCCCTTGTAATTGCAAGCTTCATTACATCCGCAGATCTCTCTCCTCGCCTTCGAGCTTCTTCTTGAACTAAGAAATTTTTTTTTTTCGTAAAGTGAAAAAGTATGTTTTACTCACATGGCCCATACTACCCTACCGATATTAAAAAGAAAAACATGTTGACGGCTAAATTCTGTTAAGGGAAGCAAGATGAAACTTTCACGCCATAATCTAAATAAAGTAAGCTAAATAATAACACTAGTTTCATAATTTATTCTTACGAGTAGAAGTGCAAGGAGTTGTCAAAAATTATACGAATAAACCACTTATTAGGGTCACAAGCAAAGAAAATTTACCGAGGAAGGACACACGGAAGTTTTTTCAACCAGCAAAATCTGCCCATCGCAGATTGATACAGTGGCTGTACTGTAGGCATAATAATGGGCTGCTACTATCTACTGGTTGGTCCTAGAATCACTAGGTGGCCCGTACTATCCACTTTCCCTTATATAATATTCAAATGAATTTAATGCATTAATTGCTATTCATCTGTGAGAAATAAAAACATTATTCCAAGAATTGTAATTATCGAAGCATGAAAACTTATGAACAGATTGAAATTTATTATTGACATCTTATTAAAATAGATTAAAATGTAACTAAACAATGGTATCTTAATAACTAGGCAAAAAACGGAAGTAAAATTTGCAGTTTGTTAATACTTTCTTCAAACTTTTTGAGCGGTAATTTAAAAAAGGATCTTTTTGAGTAAAAATTTAAAATTCATTAAATTTAAACTAAAATTAAGAATGGGTAGGTTTTGCTAATTTCATTGAAAACTGAAACAGTTCTTTCTTCATAGTCATTTACTTTAAAGCAGGATGTCTTTAACTACCTTCTTGCTTTTTTTCTCCTTAAAACTTTGCCATTTTCCTTTTATCTTTTACTACCCCGTTTTAGGAAAGTGGAGTATCAACAAACGATAGATAAAAGCAAAGAAACTTGATTTAAAATTTAGCACATTTTTAAGGAAATACAGCTTTTAAAGATGATTTACTGGACCATTTTAGTTAAAAGGTTTTTTTTTAGAAACTTGAAATAAGAACGCACTATGAACTTTACGCCACTCAAATAGTTTTCAATAACCACTTTTGACAGGTTGTGACTAGCAATTCAAACGGCACTGTTTTAATATATTATAACTGTAAAAATTTTCTAAAGTATCGAGAAACATGCTGACGAAAGTTAAGGAAAAAAATTTTTAATGTAGCTGTAGAACAATTATGCAAATTTTATACAACTTATACTTAGAGTTTCTTTAAAATAAAATCTATGTTGCAAGTTGGATAAATTTAATTTTAATAATTAATAACGACTGAGTATTTCTTATTTTTTAGTTGGGTGTCGTTCTAATGGATCAAGGTAGGAACGCAGAAGCTATTGAATCTTTCAACAAAGCTCTCGACATAGAGCCAGACCACGAGGTGGAGCCTTGCGTCATTTTTTTCGCATTTATTGTTTCTGTTAAAAATTTAAAGTGTTAAAAGTTTTATTAATAATTCTGGTTTATTTAAAAATCCCATTTTTCAACAGAAATCTTTGGAGTTTTCGGCAGTTTTGATGCACAGTTCCGATATTCCTAATCACAAAAACTTGGCAAAAATGCGGTAAGTTGACTTTAACCTAATATATTATTATGATTTGAAATCATAAGATTGTTAGATTCATCCAACCTGATTGTGTATCTGGGAATAAGGCTTTTTATTTCTTAACCCAATTTTCTTCGAATTAAGATATACATTTTGTTAGGTTCTTTTTACTACGATTGGCTCTTGCAGTATTTTGATTGCAACTTGCTTTATTCCAACATGTCAATAAGAACACCTTATAATAGCAGTTTTAATGGCTGAGAAACATCCTTTTCAATATTTAAACTTGATCCATTTTATTAGTTTTAAATTAGGAGTTCGTAGCATTTTTAATGGCCTAGTTTTATACTTAAAAAACTCTGTGCTGGTTCAGTTGCGTTTTATTTCGATTTCAGTATGGTAAGTGCAATTATCTTCTTAGGGAAATAATTTTTGGATTTTTTTCCATTTATCTCTAAAACTAGGGAGTTTTCCATTCTTTAGGCTTGAAAAGATACTCGACAGAGGGAAAGAAACTGAAAGGATCTACATCAATTTAGGTTTGTTGTCAGTTAACAACCAGAACTTTTTGAGTGCCGAGAAGTGGTTCCGCAAAGCTCTGCAGGTAAGATCTTCTCATTAGAAAATGTTTATGAATAGAACTGTTTTAGATGTATTTTTAATTGATCCATGAAATAAACTATTTTTCATTTACTTCTACACTTTTGCTTACCTATTTGGCCCAGATTTGGTCGTGGTTTCCGAGGTCCTGACTGGCTTGCCCATTTTCACTGTCCAAAAGTACATCATCTTAAAAGGAACGAAGAGAAATAAATAAATTATAAAGATAAAAAATTTTGCGTGAGTGCTCGGTGATGAAGGATGTATGGTATCAGGATTAAGTAAATCACGCAACGTGAATAAACTTATACTTAAAAATTAATTATGTGTAAGGGGAATATAAGAATGACTTTTTGAGGAAAAAGTTTGAAATGATAGACTGTTACTGGAAAAGATGCATGATATTGATCAGTAGGACTGGTTAAAATCCTTATTAAACAATTTAATTTTTTTACCATTCTATGTTTTTTGTACTAACTACAATTATCATAATTTAAATATTACGTAGTCCTTTTGTTTATTCTGGCTTTTAATAAAGCGACCATCGAATTATTTAAAGAAACCAAATGGTAAATGGCTTTCGTTTCCAGTCAACATATAAGCACATACTGCTAAGTCATTTTGAATTGAACCCTGAATATAAAGTGATGCAAGATTCAATTGTAATCATATTCCCGACGAACCAGCTGGTCGCCGAAGGCGGCTACTTGAAGAAAATATATCTAACGAATATATCTAAATTATATATATCTAAACGAAGTCAATATTATCGAGATCTTGGACTATCGATTGAAAATATCAATACTAGCGAAAAACCCGATTGTCTACCATGGTCTTCTCCTGGGAAATGCTATCAATAAACACTGTTCAAATAGGTATACTTGATTTTATCGATATTTTTAAGATTCGCAGTACTGTTTAAGAAGGCACAAGGAGATTAGGAGAGGAGATTTGAAGAAGCAGGTATGCGATTAAGGATCTGTGAATAGCAATAGCAGCGATATTTTCGATAGTTATCGTGATATCGATATTGTTAGCTATTATTGATATAGGGAGTTAAAATAATATCGATAGTCAAACTGTGCATGCTAACGAAACTCTTATTAGAAAACTGTAAACCTATTCCCTTTTTTGGTACCATCCACCTTCATGACATGGAGTTTTCTTTTTTCACCCCTTTTCTGCACAGAAAGATACCACCTCCCGGGAGGCCCTCTTCAACCTGGCTTTATTGCTCTCTGAGCAGCAGAAACAGGCAGAAGCAATCTTCTACCTCGATACACTTCTACAGGTGGGTAATGGACTTCTCTTCTTCGCACTATTAAATAACATTAATTATAATTCATGCGTTCCGTCATTTTCAATAACCCATGGAATAGCCAATTTTTGTTTTCCTCTGTTAAAAAGAAACTTATCTGTAGCAAATGTAATGTAGCTATAGAATAGTGGAGTAAAATTTTCTATTAAGTATTCAGAATCTCCCGTCATTTGGCAGAAGAGAAATTCTAACGATTGCGAGGGATAACATTTGTATCAGCTTGCGCATGGGTCTGAAAAAATCTTCTGTAACCGTATCTGTATCGACCATAAGGGAAATATAAACAATATCTTGGCCAGACTTTTCATCATCTCTCTCACATCTGACGATAGGAGATCAGAACTATTAATATTTTCAATTGGCGGAACCTCTATTCTTTTGAGCAGGCCCGGCATTAGCAAGCGCGAGGCCCTGTTGGAACAATTTTGGTCAACAATATGCTTTAAAAAAAGAATCTAAAGATTTAGAGTTAAGATAATCTATGGATATTTCTTAATTAAATCCTTAACGAGCAAATACCAGTTCTGCAACTGACTTCCTCGTATACGCACAAAATATAGAGCGTTTTGTGCTTCGTTGTGCAGTGAAGAAAAACGAGTATGCATTTTGAATGCCTTCCTTTCTTCTGATTCAGACCAAAGTTTGATATAAACAATTTTGGTTTTAAGACCACATACAAAATTTCGTTTATCTAGCTTGTTGGATTTTTGAGTTAACATGTTCAGATACCCGCGAATAGACAGAGTAAAAGACATTCAACCATTTGATGGATTGAATCCGTTTGGATTATCTTGTCCACGTGACACGGATAAACAGCCTTCCCTTTGATTTCAAAATTTGATAACAATTAAAAATTTCGGCTCCAAAATACATACCACATTTCATCCGTCTAGTTCGTCGCGTTTTTAAGTTATCGTGTGCACAGGCTGATCGCCATAATTCCAAAAATGGATTTTTCGGACTCAGTAAGGCCTAAAAAGTGGAAGATTCATCAAAATTTTGATATCAAATTTTTTGGCGATTACAATACTTCCTATTTGCATACCTCGTATAAAAGAAAATAAAAACCTTTTAAATTCTTAATTTCAATTTTGCACTATCTGGTAATAGCGCTCAGGGCAGTTCGTTGCCCGCGGAAGGCAACGAACTGAGTCGAGATTAAGTAGTACTTCTGGCGCGAGGCCCAGTTGGGAGCAGTTGTTCCAATCGGCTAAAGGCCGGCCTGCTTTTGGGCTCTACCGGTAATTACCCCAGATTCGTAACGAGTTGTTACAAGGACCTGCATACGATCCAGCTATCCCCAGTTCGAGGAAATGTCCAAGAACTGCGATGGATGTTGTCTTTGATAATTTCCCTACCGTCAAAAGACGAAGGTTAAATCCAGCTCTCACCAATTTGGGTGTTTAAATTGTTTCTAAAATCCTTTTTGGCCTCTGTTAGCTACATTGTGCTACGCACGTTTTTCTGCATTAACCACCAAATGAATTTCTCTCCCAGAATTTCGTGCTGAATTTTTCTCGGTCCTTTCTTCTTATTTGCTAAGCCAGCGTCAGTTTCTTTGTTGAGGGTAACGTGCAACGTAATTTCTTTTTTCTCCTCTTCTTCACCATTGCTTTTTAAAAGCAGTCAGAGAGAATTTTTCTCTCTTTTTTTCTTTCCTTAATTCTTTCAAAAAATTTTCTCGGTTATGTCAACTTCTAAGTTATAAATTCTCTCTCTAAATTTTGATTTGGAAGTGCAAGTGAACTTTTCTCACAAAGCGGAACTCCGTAATCTAAACCACGTTACCGTTTTTCTCTACCGGTTGATCAACTTACATGGAATAAGAGCAACATCATTTCGTCACTTAACAAGCAAACCACCTATCTCAATTTTTGAAATTTCAAAGTGGAAGGAAAAACTCAATTTTTCGCAACTAATAACGAATATTTCTAATATCCAATATGTACATGAGTCCGCGTGTTCCTATCAGACAAGAAAACAAGACTTTCTCTTTGTATACCAAAAAGTAAAAATTCAAAAATTTTCGTTAGTGGTTGCGAAAAATCGAGTATTTTCTTCCACTTTGAAATTTCAAAAAATTGAGATAGGTGGTGTTGCTTGTTAAGCGACGATTTATCTGTTTTGTCTTTTTTATCAGTGGTGGCGACTCGAGGGAGAGGGGGCAGTCACCCCAAACACACTCTTAGCGGAAAAAAAATTATTTCATTTTAGCTGCCTGAAACTAGGAATAATAAAAACACAATAGTGTCCGGGAAAGCTAACTAATTTTGTAAAAAAAATTTTAACTTTGTTGTTTACATCCTATACTCCAGAATACTTTTAGGAGTCGATAAATTTTTTGCCCCTCCCCACTTTTTCCACCAATCGCCGCCACTGTTTTCTATTAATTGCATAAGTAAAATTTACATTTGTGTGCAAAAAATTTCATAGTTAAAAGATTTTTTTCAGCGCTATCCCGATCACATCAGCGGACTGTTGTTGTTTGCCGACATCCATGTCAATTATTTGAAGAATCTCGACTCTGCAGAGAAGGTAACTCAATTATTGAAATTTCCTTTCAGCGCTTTTTCTTGAAACGAGAATTCATTGAGACGAAAATCCATTTGCTCAAAAAATCATCCGCTTCTAAAGGTAAATTTCCTGTTGGTATTTTGTAATTTTTCCCTTATCTCCATTTTCCACGAAGAGTTATTTCTCTTCCGATTCTAACAATGTAGAGGTTTTCCTCTGCACTTTCTACGGAGAGGTATTTTGAAATGTCTTTGAAAAAACAACAACTGTAAAGGTGAACAATCACAAAAAATTGTTTATTTATATGTGAATGAAATTATATAATGTGACGTACTGAAATCGAGTTTCCCAAGCAGCACATAATACTGCACAATATTGTAAAATTTTCCAAACAAAAAATATTCTAGAATACTTTTCGCAACATTGAAACAGTGTAAAAGTAAGACTTTTCAATATTGAAGAATATTTTTTTCATAATATTGTACAATATTAAACAATATAGTACAATGTTATGTACGATACTGCATTATTTAAATTTATCCTGATGCAATGATCTAACAGTCTAAAAACCTACATGTTAGATTATTGAAAAAAATGGTGAATATTATTTAACTAAATGCGATTTTTTAAAAAAAGCATGACTTTTCATGTCATCTTTTGACGGCGAGAATAATTTCATTTTTATTTTAAAGAAATTTCGAATTCTTTTATGTTAAAAGAACTTTTCATTTTCATTTAGGAAAATTGCTTCATTTACCTTAAAAATCCATCATAATGTTTAATTTTTTTAATTCCTCTTTGAGTGTATTGCGAGATTACTTTAACATTTATAATATGTTTGCAGTACTGAAAATGGAATACAAAATTTGAAATATTACTTTCAACATATTGTACAGCGTTGATAAACGAAGAATTTATAATATAGTTTTAATTGTATTGTGTGCTAGGGGGAAGGGATTCTGCCCCCTGCTTACTAACGCTCTCCAAACCCCTAGAGGATTACTATACAATCCTTTCACGTTTGCTATGCAAATCCTTCTCGCTTCTCTAGATGCAATTAAGAAACTATTTTGCAGATTTAATCTCAGAAGCACAGAAAGTGGGCAAAATTATTTAAGTAAATTTAAGTGCCTATGAAATTTAAGAATTTATTCGGAACACTATCTCTATATATTCCTATAATATCCTGGCATAAAATTGTAACTGATAACAAGAGATAGCATTCTTTAACCTATTGCACTGTGGAATGTTGGTAGGAAGGAACAGGAAAGCGACTTTCTTAACCTTGCTGGATGTTTAGTTTGCTCTGATTCTGGAGAAAGTCTATCTCCGGTTTGCTGACGACTTTCGGCTGCCGTTCAAACTAGGCATGATAGCAGCGAATCTCGGTGACGACGAGTGTGAATGTGATTCACTGTGTGTGTCGAGCAGAAGTTCTGTTCCTCGACAATCAAGATAGCTAGATATTGAGTGTATCCCAAACCGACGACCTAGCCTGCAACCTTCTCCTTAATTTAAATAATGTAAATTATTGTTATTAAATGTTTTAATTTAGTTAAAATTTGGTTGTGCGTAATTGTGTTGTTGAACCCCTGTAGCACTGGGATATTTTATATTTGCAAAATATTATGCAACAATATTATGATTACCGAATACCGTACCAAAAATACTGTATAGTATGTAACAATATTTCCAAAATACTAAAAATTATCGTAGAAATGAAGTTTTACTTAAAAATAATACTTTTAATTCAGGTGATTTCACCTGATTTGAGATATTATTTAAAATAATCCACTGGAACCATTTTTCTTTAAGAAGCTGAATATTATATTAGCTGTATAAATATTTCTCTTGTACGGCTCCCAGAAAATGCGTTATTTGGATATAAGATTTTGCAACATCTAGAGTAACGGATCACGTGATTTCCCTTTATAAACGTAAACACACGATTGCAATCGGGCTTGATCCTTCATTTCGATGCATTTGATATGAATCTCAGCCATATTACCGGAATTCAAAAGCAAACTCAACATGCAAATGTATCAATTGAAGAAAGTTTTGAAAGGCGTTCAGGAAGAAGGAGAAATAATTTGTTTCAAGATGCTCAGCTGGCTCTTTTTTAAAATAAATATAAATAATTTACTTTTAGGATTCTTTTTATATACATTGAAACCCTTATTTACTATCTTTTTCATTTTGCACTTCTGTAATTTAATTTGTTCGTTTTATTTGAATGGTGAATTTGTCTTCTAAATGTTTACAAAATAAAAAAATCCCTTTTTGGCAAGCTTGAAGGCAAAGGTAGATTCCTTTACGCTAATGTTACAAAAGTAATGAAATATTACATATTGATCAATACAGACATATCCAATGACTTTGTTGTTTCCACACATTGCAATATTTACGTTGTGATTCTGTTTTCATGACATTTATTTTTTTACTATATCAAGGTTTTATCATTCCATTTTTCATTCCTAAAGGTTATGCCAGATTTATCGGTCAGTACATTGGCCAATTTTTTTTTTATCCCATCACATAATCATTCAACAGGTAGGAATCATAAAGAAATAAACATCCCAGCAGCGCAAATATCCCCTAAATAACATTAAGCCAGCCTATCTGAAACAGTAGCAAGAAATTGACACTTGACACGAATGAAGAACGACTCTAGATTAGTTTATTTAATCTAGGTTACCATATAATTGTGTGAATATTACTTTGTCATTTGGTAAAATCACATGACATGAAACATTACTAGAACGGGCTCATTTAGAGAACTCCCTGGTTACAGAGACAATAGTCACTAAATTCTTAACACATAAGAGAATAAAAATTGTTAAACATTGTGAGTTCCAAATTTAACACGTGTGTTTAAAGCATAGGATATCAATGCAGCCATTTTGAACAGGAAATTTAAATCTCCATCGACAGTTAAAAGCAAATACTCAAGCAGAAAACCCCAAAGCAATTTTAAAGTTAATGAGATATTTTTCAATATAAAAAGGATAAAGGGAACTCTTATATATCTATCTTTTTTGGCTATTTTGTATTAAATTTATTAAACAAATCTTGGTGCAGCCATGTTTAGTTAAATATGAAATTAAAGTAATCTGTCAAATTAACTATTAAAATTAACTGTTTGATTAATTAAAATTAACTATTTAGTTAATTGTGACGATATCTTCACTAAAACCTTTTTTATGGCTCATAGCATATGCCAGCAATCTTAATCTTGTAATGATCTAATAATTATCTTAATTTAAATAAAAGTTATTGTGTCTGTATGTATGCTCCGCATCTCCTCATAAACCACTGGACTGATTTCAACCAGACTTTGCACACTTTTTATTTAAGACAAGAGAAAGTTCACCTTAACCTCTCAAAGCCCAAACGTTACTTACAATTTCAGTTAATTAAAAATTAAGCAAGGCGTTTTTCCGCGATATCTTTGGAAAACATTATCTCACGAAACTATTTTTACACCTTATTAAATTTTTTTAAAAATTAGCATGTCAGTGACGAAAATTTCATTTCCATACAATTTGTTTCTCTCATTTTAATATTTCTTCAAAAGTAATTTTATACAGAATTCGTAACAATATTCTTTATTGTTGAAGAACAAGAATAATACGAATATATATAAATGCCAGAATACATTCACAGAATTCTTGACGAATGCTAAAAGGAAATTTTAAAAGTAGACGATTGACAATTTATATCAGGACCAACTAATGATTGATTGATTTTCATTCTTTAAATTAATGAATAATTAACTCGTTAATTTAATTGTTTCAAAA
The DNA here is from genome assembly GCA_013235015.1 of Araneus ventricosus. Classification (NCBI taxonomy): domain Eukaryota; kingdom Metazoa; phylum Arthropoda; class Arachnida; order Araneae; family Araneidae; genus Araneus; species Araneus ventricosus. Next base: position 143,135 of record BGPR01000656.1, on the reverse strand, counting down.
TATTCATTGAACCCTTTCTTTTACTTTAGTAATTGTTAACAAAATTTGAAGTACCTATATAACAAATAATAATTTATGGAGAAAACGGCTGTTTTTAAAAATCGGGGTTTTTTTCAATTGATATTCTCATTTTAATTAGAAACGTTTCAGATCAGAAAAGAAATTTGTGTATTATAATTTTTATACGATAGTAGTTTTTACATTCAAAATTTTAAGACATGAAAGCATTTTAATCCGGACCAAAGTCGGATATATCAGCTTGTTTACCTTATAAAAAATGGAAGTGAATGCGGCTGATGGGAGCTTTTCAACAGGGTGTCACATGCATAGGTTAAAGCGTACACTAAGTAGGGGGTAAAAACCACTTTTCAGCTTATAACTTCTAAGTAATTCTTGATGTCAAAAAACTTTCAATATGAAAATAGTTCGTTACGATAAGGTGATAATTCCCCTAATTAAAATTTTCTTTCTATCTTCAATCGTAACTTAGCTATGGGGAAAAGATAAATTGGGTGTGGGGGGGGGGAATTGAACAACGCTTTTAAGCTCATAACTTCTAAGCAATTGTAGCTGTCAAAAAATCTTTTAATATAAAAGTTGTTCGTTATGATAAGGTGATAATTCGCATAATTGAATTTTTTTTTTCTATCTTTAGTCGTAACAGAGCTATGGGGAAGTGATAAAATGACGGAGGGGATTGAAAATGGCATTTTAGCTGATAACTTCTAAAAAATTATAGCTATCAAAAAAGTTTCAATACAAAAGTTGTTTATTATGAAGAGACAATAATTCACCTACATTGAGTTTTCATCCCATCTTCAATCGTAAAGGAATTATGGGAAAATGAAATATTCAGTCCTCCACCATTTTCACCCCCTTTTAGCTGGTTAGCCCATCTACAAACTCGGCCGATATTTTCACCGACCTTAAGACATATCCCTCGCCGGTTAAAATCTAATCAAAATTACTCTAGTTATCGTGTTCACAAAATAACATGGGCAAAAGTGTTATGTATATACGTCTCTACTAATATTATGGAAAAGAACATTTCGCCCTCTATTCTCATAAGGATTAGAGCTGCAAGAATGAATGCGGGTGGAAGAGACTGCAAATGACGAGAGCTTTCCAACAAGGGGTAACATGCATAGGCTAAAACGTACTTTAAGTTAGGGGGAGAGGAGGGGAAGGGTGGGAAATCACTTTTCAGCTAATAACTTCTAAGCAATTGTAGCTATCAAAAAAGGTTAAATACAAAAATTGTTCGTTATGATAAGGCAATAATTCGTCTAATTTGAATTTTCTTTCTATTTTCAATTGTAAAGGAACTATGGAAAAATGAAAATTTCCACCCCCCCACCATTTCCAACCCCTTTGAGCTGGATAGCCCATCTACGAACTCGACCGAGATTTTCACTATCCTTACAACATATCCCACGCTGGTTAAATTTAGATTAAAATTACTCCAGTTATCGTGTTCACAAGATAACATGGGAAAAAGCGTTATATATATATATAAACTTTTTAACGAAGGGTGGTTTTGGGTTCTAGGGGTCATGATCGGTGAAGATAAGCAGAAATTTTCCGGAAGCCGTGTCATGAGAACCATTGCAATAGGTAGACTTCCTATAAGGAATCTAACTTTAAAAAAATGCCTTTTTCAAGGCCAACAAATTTTATCCTGTACTGATTCAAGTTAAAGCATCCGAAATAAATAAATTAACGTTAACTAACCGTTTTTTTTTTTTTTATTACAATAACTGTGCTAGGACCCAAAGTGTATTAACTGAAACAGTCATGGAGCAAATAAAATTTGAAATAAGTCCGTCAGAAAGTTCAACACTCTGTAGCCTTGCAGAATTCATCTTATATTCTGTTAGTTTCTTTCTTTAAAATATAATTATATGCAATACACGAAGGCATTTATAATTTTATTTGCTTTTGTTACATTACAGACCCACTTTAAATCAGGGTCGCCGAGAGCCTAGACGGGCCCCGGGCCAAAGTACTGGCATGTGCCCCCCCCCCCATAATCGGGAGGGCCTCCCACATATAAAAACAAATATTTACAAACGGTAAATAAACAAGACTCAATGAGCAACGACTACAGGACTGGGGCACTTGACCTTTCACAGAGCAATAGGCGGGATGGGTAGTATTTCACAGTTGTGTCGCGATTTGAAATCTGGCCTTCCCAGCCCTACCCTTGCGAATTATAACTGTGGAGACTAATCAAAGAACAGAACTCTTTATTCCAGTGCCCGGTCACGACATGTATTGTTACGGAAATCTGACTTCTAACAACATTCTATAATATTGTGATATTCGTTACAAAAATATTTTGTTATTTCTAAAGTTTTCTTTCTAAAACTTTTTAGTGTGGCAATACAATATTTGTCTTACGAGCGTTGCTTAGCAACGCAGGATAAAAGATGTTAGTTGTTTTTAAGATTTAAAATATGGTATTGTAGAGGGACCGAAACGTAACGACTGATGTATATAGTTCCAGCGAACGAACGGTTTTTTGGTGAAAATTATATTAAAATAAAAGTGTTTTTTATAAAAAGTTTGTTGATTCATCCTGCAATACAGTACAATATAGATTAATATAAGAATGAGTAAGTTATCTATTCAGAGAAAATAAGCGTAAAAATATAAGTTCAACTCATATAGGGCCCCATTTGCTATGGATATAAATAGAACTCTCTTGAAAATATAATTTTGCCCTCCTGTTTCTCTCTCTCGGCGGCCTGTTTTAAAAGCAGCACATCCAATATTGGGGACAGACGTCGCAGATGACGTTCAGAGATGAATTATATGGGGTGGGGGGGATTTATAACGGAACGCAAAAAATGCTTCAAAATTGTTAACATCTAGAATCCTTTGTCCTCAATTAATAAAAATGCTTAGGAATTTTTGGGTCAAAAAGTACCTCTTATAACCCTATTTTTAACTATTTTAAGGACAATTTATTGAATAACTGGACATGTTCCAAAACCCCTCATATTCCATGAGCCATCCTCTTCAGTTATTAATCCCCAGCACCTGTCTCAAATATTCGCAAAGAAAAATGTTAACCCATCCCTCAAATGAAACAAGACGAAACTTAGTAATTTTTTATATATATATATATTGAGACACTAAAACAGTCAGTAACTTCATGAAATGATGTTTTGAAAATTATTTTTTTAACAATTTTTTTAAATATACTTTTTGCTTCTCTAAAAAAATGTTTGAAAATGCACTTCAATGCACAGCACATTAATGTTCTGAAAATTTATTAATTTACTATAATTGTTACTGTTTACTGAATTATTTGAAGTTATACCGGACTTTTACATTACTGTATCTTCCAGAATTTTGAAATAGAATCACAATCACTCCAGCAACTAGTAATATTAAAATCTGTCTCCTTTTCCTTACTCTTAGTGCTATCAAAGAGTATTGAAACTGGATCCGGCCAACCAGAAAGCTCTGCACAACCTTTGCGTGCTCCACTTTGAACGAGAGGATTTCGAGGCTGCGGAAAGGTGTTTCGTGCACACCCTGGCGCTGCACCCCAACGTCCGCTACATCCGGGACCACCTGGACATCGTCAGGAACATCCTCCAGCAAGGGCAGAAGCGGATAGGCTTGGAACATTTGATGCCACCCTCCTCTATCAGCTGACAGCCCTCGTCCAAAGGTGTCTTCCCTATGAGCTTTGAAATTTGAAGATTTTCGTTTCTTCTGATCATGCGAGTGTCAAGATTCAAACCCAACGACGCACGATCCAGATGTGTACCCATGAAAATACACAGAGCATGTTGTTGTTTTGCTGTTTTTACCAGAACAAAATTGCCATGAAGACGCATGCTGATAAATTCCATATAACAGGGTTTCTTAAACTCTTAACCAGGGGCCGAGGTGGCCTGCTGCCAGAGTCCGGAGGGTCGCGGGTCCGAAACCAGATACCACCGAGGGACCGTCGTGTATGTGGGTGTGGACATCGGCGATCAAATCCCTTCCCTCTGTTGTGGAGCAGAATGTCGAAGAATGGATGCCGTCCTCTCGATTTGACTACGGTTCAAAATTACGAGGTCCGTCCCAAAATAGCCTTCGTGTTATTCCAAAACAGAACGTTGATATAACAAAACAAACTGAACTAAACTAAATTTTCAACATTTGCCATGTGAGAAAAAAATTTCACACCCCTAAATTTATAGAAAACAAAACGATGAAGATGTGACCTACCAACAATGAAGGATTATTTAATTGCTGATTAGACGAAATTAGACGAAACTAAATATGTTTTTCGGAAAATTACGATGAAAAGTTTCAAATCGAAATGGTTTCCAGACATATTTTTGGCTCAAAATTGTAGAACAATCTGGCAGAACCTTTTGCCAGTGTTTCCGTTGTCCTGAAATTCATATTTAGCATTTATACATAACCCATGCAAACAGTAGCGTAGCAAGGTCTGGTGGCACCCGATGCAGAGTTTAAACTTGTCATCCCCATGTCCACCAAAATATAAAATGAAATTTATTGAGAAAACAATTTTTTTATTCAATTGTTTAAGTAAAGAGGGCATAATGTTATTTTGTAAACAATTTTTTATGAATGAAAAAAGTAAATGCCTTTTTATTAATAAGCCAGTTGTAAGAAATCTCTTTTCATAGTGATCGTACCTAGTGCACAATTTTATGACTATTATTATACAATTTAATGAAAACTCAATTGTTTACAAGTTTCGTTCTCTAGGCTCTAATCCAACAAATTCTACTTTAACATACTTATAATCTCTTCTTTCTAATTTTTTTGTTCTGCAAATTTTGAAATCGAGTCATCAAAATCGATACCTTCAACTACACTATTTTCAATTGACAAAATGGCTAAGCTAGAGAGTCGTACTTGGTTCATAGTGGATCTGAGATAATTCTTAATTAGTTCGAGTTTTGAAAAACTCCTTTCACATGATGCAACAGAAACACATCAAGTTAAGAAAAAATCTTAATACTAAAGTCAGATTGGGAAAGGAATTGAAAAGTTCATATTCAACCACAAACTCTAAGAATCTTAAGAAAGTCTAACCAAGAGACTCTTTCTTTTGGAACTTAGGTGGCTTTTAGAAATCTTAGGCGTGTAAATTTTGTAAGGATACCATATTCAGAAAGCTCATCGTAATTTTCATCCAAATTTTGTACAAACTTGGGAAGTTCAGTTTCCTATGTTTCGATCAGATTGCTGGGCTCTAAAATTGCACACTGATCCGATATACAACATTACATGCCTTTGCAACGTGTATCGATTGTTTGTTGAAACCTGTTAACTTTGACATTTTCAGTTCTTGGTCCAAAGTCAGTGGCTCGTCTACAGCCTTCTCTCCGGGCATAATTTTCATCCTCCTGACAATTATTTTTACTACAGGAATGCCCATCTCTTCACATGTGTATTTTGCAAATTACAATGCTTCCTCAACAAGGTCATTTCCTTTTGTCTTTTAAAAAGATTTTTAGACTTTTCATCTTGATAACAGAGTTTTCGAAGCTTATTCCAAGAATCTACAAATACTTTTGAACGTGGATGACTTCTTTTAAGACATTATTCCATTAACACAAAAACTAAAAATCACACATTACAGGCAACAGGGTTTGATCTGCTCCTCTGGTTTTGAACGTTTCCGAAGCATCACATAGTTTTTCAATGGCACCGACAATCTTCTTAAACACAGGCTTAACAGCTTCGTAGTGAGCACTCCATCTTGTTTCTAAAAGTCTCTTAACTGTAAATTCAACATTTGTCAGAAGGACTAGCCATCTGTGCATAGAACCTGAGGAAAACACATACAAACTTTCTAAGGTACCAAAAAAAGTCACACATAATGGAGCTGTTGTAAAAGAGTGTACTCCACACAGATTGAGAGAGTGGGATACAAACAATGCTTTAGGATTAAGTTGACAAATCCTTGTTTGAACTCCTGAATGCACTCCAGCCATTGTAGAAGCTTGTCCCGGGTGCATTGTTATATCTAGTCTATTCCATTCAATAACCTTTAAAATATCTTCCGTTATGTCAGAGGCTTTTTTCCCAGTTAGCTGTTAAAAACCTGAAATGACTCCTTCATTTTAACTTCTTTTTTCCTTTATGTGAAAGGAATGATGATTTTACTCATTTGATCTATGTGCGAGATGTCGGGCGTGCTGTCAAAGATGATACTAATATACTTTACATTTTTAATATCAGTAAAAATCTTTTACTTAAAAATTCCACCCAGAAGTAAGATAAACTCATTTTGTGTGGTGGGAGACAAATAGCTTGTTAATATTTTACCCAACTGTGACTTCAAAAGAAACGAGACAGAACACCCCCACACAATAATACTAAATCATTACAGCATCACATCGTTCACCAATGATTTGCTGCAATTAGCAATTGTTAAAGCCCAAATAAATTATTCAAGACATTAATTTATGTAACAAAAAGGCATATTAATACAAAACCGGCAATTTTTTGTCACCCCCCTCCCCCTCAGAGCTAGTACCCGGTGTGGGCCATACCCAACTTCCTATGCCACTGTATGCAAGTAGGAGTGTGTTGGAGTATTCATTGAAAAGAAAGATTTAAACATGTATAATAATCTTTGTCGACTTCAGTGCATCATCTTTTTACATTATTGATCATTAGACATCTTTCACTATCCTAAACTTTATCACTTCCTTATCAACACCTTATTATTGATAGTTAGACATCTTCACTTTATCCTATACTTTCGATCTTAGTTTCAAACAAAACTCCATTCGCATTTACTTTCGCAAACTTCATGAACTGATGAATGAATTAGACTCTTGGAAATGTGTATTGTTCGATGGCAAGTTAACAATTCACAATTTGACTGAAATATTAAAAAATGAATACTTGGTTACGTGACTCAAATGAATGTGTTTCCTTCTCAATTTAATTTTTGAAAATCTTTGACTTTTCTAATAATTTCCAGACAGTTGGAAAACAGATTTCCACTGCAAAAAATATTATTTTCATCATGATCATAAATGAATAGTCCTTATTTGGGTAAATGTCCGACTACAGGTTAAAGCCTTATCAAGCATATTAGATTCAACATAATGCTATATTTAATTCAGTAAGTAAATTTTATAAAAAAGTTTGCTAATTTCAAACAAATAATTATTCAACTTTCATCGACAAATTAATCTCCTAAAAAATTGTAGATAAACTGATTGTGGAACAATCAGTAGTATATCACATGCACTTGATATTGATTATCCTTTAAACAAAAATAAAGTGAATTTGGCTTTGATTGACTGAGTGGAGTCATTCAGCAGCTGGACAAAAACTTTTATTTTAAATTTAATTTCTTGCATTCTGTACATTTTAACATAATCATTAAATTACTTGCCCTTTTTTATAATTTATAAACTACGTGAAGATGGACTAAGATTTTAATAGGTTTTACTCAAAAAATAACGCAACAAAATTTATCTGTAATTTTAACATTAAAACTACTTACAGATTTTAGTTTTTATTTTAAGCCCTGTAAGCAGTTTTCAAATGCACTAACACTATTACTACAAATATGATAGTAGGTTGTAATATATTGTATTTAAAACCTCACTTGAGAAGAAGCAAAGAAAATATTGTTTTCCTAAATGGGATTTGTATATCATTAGCAAAACATGATTGTCCTCATGTAATTCTATATGAAACCCATTGTTACACATTTTAATATTATTCAATAAATAAGTTATTAACAATACATACACTGTTTTCTTACAAAGAAGTGAAGAAAATTCTCTTAATAGTCAAGCATTACTGCATTCAGTACGAACTACAGTTCAGAAGACATTAACTTTCATTATTCTTACACTTAAGCATAAGAGTAAGAATGAAGAAAGTTCATCCGTTATTCTTACCCTTAAGAACAGAACAGAGAAAAACTGTTTCAATGTATGAAAAATTTCTTTCTTTTATACGTCTCAAATCTGTACTTCTTTCAAATCAATAAAAGCAATAATATATTCTTTTCTGAGACTCGTTATTTACATTAGTGTGCGAGAACACTGTCAGATCATTTTTTTAAAAATTGGAGCATTAATTCAAAACAAATCTTTCATGCAGCAGCCAATAGTTTCGACTTTCAAATGACAATAATTAAAAGCTCCTCTGCTGTAAGAAATGATGGCAAAAAGATCAGCTTCAACATTATTGCTCAACTTCGAATATTCGATCAGGTAAATTGAGAATCATCATGTTTCCATATGTTCATTAAAATATTTTAAAATTTTTTATGCAATTTTTCAAAAAACTTTTCAGCTTTTGCAACTCATATAAATGTTTTTGCATCATTACCCAAAATTAGAATTAAAGCGCATGATATTCAAATCAAGGCATTTGTATACACAAGATCAGTTAAATCTGAAATACATCAGGGAAGATCCATTAGTCCTGCATTTAATTTAATATCTTTTGCACATTTCCTACAAAGAATAACACAATAATCTTTCTGTCTGATGATGAGACTGTAATTCTTGAACAAGGATTGTATTAGAATGAGGCTTGAACAGCAATTGCATTATATTGCCCTTCAAGAAATTTTGAAGAAAGTAAAAAACTGTTTCAAAATTGTGCATTACAATCAATAAAAAAAAAGTTTAAACAATTTGATTCAAGATGGACCATTCTAAGAAAAATTATTGCAACCAGAATCATATGTTGTGTAGGGAGATTTTTCTACCCTAGAATCAGCAAATTAGGTGACAAGAAGAAAACAAGAATTGTGGTTCCATCTGGTAAAGAAAAAATACAATTTTTTTCTGGTAATAGTGTTAAGCTATTATTAGCAGAAATGTAGTTTTGAGTTAGTGAACAGCAAGCATTTACTAAGAAGAGTTTTTGTAAAATCAGCAAGAGTTGTTCAGTGTGTCAATGTGCCTTTTAATCTTGCACACGAAGATACAGTTTTTTTTTCTTTTCATGCAATAAAAATGTGTGTAAATAACTTTGAGAAAAACGGAAAATATTGCGAGAAAGAGGGGTGGAGATCTATACATTTTGTGCAGTTACACAAAATGTATAGATGCAAATGACTAAACAGCTTTCATCCAAATATTACTATATCCGTTGAAGTGGAAAATAAATTCTAATCAATATGATACAGTGCCGATATAGCCTTTCTTTGAAAAACATATTACATTAGCAACTATTGAAATATCATATTTATTTATTTTTAGAATTACTGTCTCATTTGTATTAAATGGCTTTTAACGTAGGACTACGTTCCACCCATTGGGGTCTTGGGAAGGAATTTGATTCACACGCCAAAACACCACAAAAAAAGTTGTATGGGTGATCCTCTATATCTCGGTAACTGCATACATTAAAAACATAACTAATGTCTTATTTTAGAGCTAAAGGGTAACAACAGAAGTTACAAAAAAAAAATTGAAAATAGGAATTGTAGTTCAGCAACTACCGAGTCGCAAAGTTGGGCAAAAATATGCATGAATTGGTGATGCGATCCTCCATATGTTAAAAACATAACTAATGCCTTATTTTAGAGATAAAGGGTAACAACAAAAGTTACAAAAGAAATTGAAAATCGGAAGAGAGTCATGCGAGTAAAGAAGTCCTACGCCTTTAACATCAGCAGCTGATTGAAAAAGAGCCCTCCGTCACTTTTTTTTTTGTAATCAACCAGGACATTACATTAAGAGCAACAGAACGATAAAGATTATTCATCACTGGAAGTTTATATGAAAATAAAATATAGTAGTTTCTTAGTGTGTTTAATGTACTTTTAAAGTTCAGGAACCAGATTAATTTATAAAGTCACGGATCAGCTTCTCAGTTAAAAGTACTTCGGGGTTTGTTTGTTTTTTTTCCAAAAAAAATGTATGCTCCAATAATATAAAATTATGACTCATTTAATATAAAAAGTGTATAAAGTCAATAACAAAATTTATAAAAATATAATACAAAGCCAATATTTTTGAAAAATACAATGTTCCCAATTTGGTCTTTAACACTAAACAAAGACAAATAAATATTTAAGATAAGGTAGTTTAGTTTCTTATTTACTAGATTTTAATCATCAGCAAATAAACAATAAATTGAATAAAACAAATGAGTCAAAAGTTTACACACATTTTATGCATTTATTTGAATAAAACTACAATGCTGACTTACAAGATCACTGAAACAAAATTAATATAATCAATATAAATTATAAGCAATGAAATTTTTTTTAGCATGTCTTCATTCAAGTCAGTTAATATTGGTAAATTTTAAAAAATCAGCATTATACATTCATTCATTTACACCATCTACAAATGACCTTTACTGTATAAAAATAAATAAAAACTCTTTGAAGTATCCAAATGCACTTTTTATGTACAAAATATACCTGAAAACCAATTCTATTTAGGAGTTTTGGTGAAAGCAAATTGGGTTAATTTTCTGATTGTAGTATCCGATAATTTATCAGTTTTCATTTTTTTAGACTTTGGTGTAGTTTCCTCAGAACTTTCTTCATTTCCTTTACGCTTTGCTGGCGGATCTTTTGGACTTTCTGGCTGCTCTTCACAAATGTTCTCTTTCACATTGGAACAGTTTTCACCATTTTCGAGACTTGCATTCTTTGTTTCAGTAGTGTCATTGGAAGCAGAGCTTCTTTGGTATTTCTGCAAATAGACAAATTTTATAATGTCACTATTAATATAGATGTAAAACAGCTGATAATTGCAATTAAATTTTTGAGATTGTCTATATCAGGGCTTCTTAAATACGGATCATGATTTTACAAAAATTGTAAAAAAAAGTTTGCTGTTTTTGCTTCTTCTAAATTCTTTAATATTTGTAAGCAAACGTTTTGCAGAAAAAATATCTTGATTGCAGACATTTCAATAAAATTTCTAAATAACCATTTTAAATTGCAGTTTTCCATTTATCTTGGATCAACTTATTAGTTTACAGTCATCTAGTTTTAGGGTTACAACATAACTTTTTGACATCCCTTAAGAATCACTTGAATATCAGATGATTGATGTTACATCAAAAACTTTTCACACAGTTTGTAAAATAAAAGAGGCAGTCTGAAAAAAATGTTATAAATAACACCACAAGAATTCGTAAGCCATTTATAGCAAAATTAAACTTATAATCTAACCTGAACTCCGTGGAACCCACCCATAAAAAATGTAGTATATTTTCCATATTCTTACTGATTCTTTATGGCTTTAAAATAAATGCTATGTTTATATCTGTACACAACAATGTTGAAGACTATTATAATAATCATTCAAAAACATACTAAACAGAATGCAAGTAGAAAGCAACTAATTTGGGGGGGGGGGGGGCTTCTGATATGTTTTTCGTGATCATTTCCTTTTGAAAACCATTCTAAAGTGATTTGCTGAAAAATACACTACTCAAAGAAAAACTGCAATATACTGAAGAAGCATTTATGTAGTTTTCTGATTATTTAAAATACATAATCATTGCAGAGAAACCAAGAGCTAATTATATTTTGACTAATGGCTATCAAATTTTATGAATACATATATGTGATGTAAGAGCTCTTCATTGTCATATCTTTCTAAATAGTTATCAATAAATAATTCATGCAAAAAAACATCCTTACTTGTTTTTCAGCTTTTGGAAGTTCTTTGAACATTTTCATAGCTATCTTAATCAACTCCTTTTCACCAATATCTGGAGGTGTTGAGGCTTTAATTTCTTCTCTGTTTTCTTCCAGGTAAAGATCAAAGCCAAATTTTTCTTTCTGTCCAGAGCCATTAACAGGTGATTTTTGAGCAGTGCTTTTCTTTGTGGGAAATCTGGACTTTTTTGGTTGTAGGAGGACCTTTGATTGTAACAACAAAGATAAAGCAGATGAAACAAAATTACAATAAATATTATAAAATAAAAGTGCAATTAAATAAAATTCAGGTCTTTTAAATCTTTAATTAATTCTAATGAATCTAAATGTTGTAGAGCATATGCATATGACAAAGGATCAATGTAGAATTTTTAGAAGCTTTTCAGTTATAAAAAGACTGAATCTAAGGAAAAGAAGTCTTACACCAATTTATAAATAAAGTCTACAAAGGCATTATTGTATTACTAGAAAAATAACCCGTCATGGTATGATGGGTGCAAATTGCCTCTTCATGCGAGAGATTTCCAGTCAAATTTGACTTGTTTAAATAGATATATATGTGAGGGAAATGTTTAACATTGATTGAAAACAAATAAAATAAACATGTTTTATGACAGGAAATATATATTTTTCACTTACATATTTTTTTATTCAAAAAACAACTTGGTCTAAAAAAAATCTAGTAGATATAATCTAGATAAATAGAAAATCTAGTTTCAAAACAAAGCACTTCTCTGCTTGTCAAACGTTGCCAAAAAATATTATTAAATTATATCATCATGATTGCAATAAATAATGAGATGCATGGTGGCGTCCAAACTATATCACACCCACGATATACCACTGACATAATTTACTACTTTCTATTGAAAAACGGAAATTAATTTGAAATATATGATTAATATAATTTAAAATTTCTCAGGAACTATTGATCATAGCGAGATAATTTTATATCAATCGACAGAAAATTTTATTTCACTATTTTAGAGCTATTAAATTTGAAATTAGAACGGCAATTACTCTTTTAAATTTAAAATTACTGAAATTTAGGTTCTCTAATAATGAAATAATACTGTTTAACGTCTTGCAGTGCTATGGCTCGAGTTTTATTGTTGGTGACGTCAGAGAGTAACCGAAAGATCTGGGCTATTATATTAGTAATAAGGTATTATTATAAGATAATCCTAGCACATCTTTCGAAAACTGTAGTAGAAAATAACTGTGGTAGTAAACATTAAGAATAAACAACAATTTACCCATATTATTTACAGATAAAAGGAGAACAAAAAAGAGTATCGAACTGTTTAAAATTTCAGTTTAAAAAAAATTATTGAAATATTAAATGTTACTCTAAGAAACAAATTAGATTCAATCAGCCTACTATGAAAATTTTGATTTTGTCCTAAAAGATTTTTTGTACGTACTTCAAAAAATAAATAAAACCCAGATTTTTTTTAAAAAAATGGAAATAAGTTATGGATTAACAAACTTGTCAAAATAAAGGTTAGATAATGTTTTTCTTTACACAAATCTGGAACATTCAAAGTGATCACAAAATATAGCATTGGATAAAGATTGGTGTAGAAATGGTATATAGAATTTCATAATACATTTTCACATTACATATTTTTGTTGACATATTTGTACAATAACTTTCATTACTGTTTTGGGATCGTTTTTATTTTTTAAAAAAAGAGCTTTTAAAAGAGGAAACCTTCTTGCCTGTAGAACAATTGAAATAAGCATAATAAATCTTTTCCACCCTCTAAGAAATAGAAATGTATAAATTATTTAGGACAAGATAAATGTCTGAAGAAAATAAAATCAATTATTAGAATGCAATAAAGTGAAAAAGTACCTTTTCACTAGAGTTTCCTGTAGAATTCCTTGAATTAATGCTGTTATTCAGTATTTCATCAATGCCATTGACATTTCCAATTTCTGCTTTCTTCGCTTGAGGTTTGGAGTTACTCTATAAAAAATAATAAAAATATTAATACTAAAATTGTTCCATCATTATATACTTAATAAAACACTTTTCTTTCACAAAGTAAACATATACAAATGCCAAAAGTCATCAAATACTAATCGCTCATTTTCTTAAATGCAAAGGGGGATGCCCTTTACTCTTTGCATTTTTGTAATAATGTGAGCATTGTATGTTTACAGTCTAGAGGAAATAAAATAAGTCCATCTTAACTACACAATTTTAATACGACTTTGCTTTCAGAATGCTTTTTTTATTTATATTTTTTTTTAATTTGCCCTTATCATCGGACAAATCTAATTGCATCTATCTAGCTTGTTACATTTTTGAGTTATCTTCTTCATATACATAGAGAGAGAGACACATTAAAAATAATTTTTTTCGGACTTAATGAGTTCTAAAACATTAAAACTGATGAAAACATTAAGGTCTTTCAACTTGGTTTTATGAAAATAATACATTCTTTAAGCATGCTTCCAATACAAGAAAGTAAAAACAGTCATAACATTTTGGGTGGGTTATTTTATTACTCCGATTCCTCTCTTTCCGTTGAAAATATTAATAATTCAGAAGTTTTTGTCAGTTTACATTCAAGTTCATTAAAATTTCTCATTTGTTTAATTTCTTTTTAATCAACTTTAGATTTGAAAGATTTTCCATGAATAACAGACGTGAATTTATTCCAAATTCTTCTGAACTTACAACTCACTTATTGGAAGAAAAAAAAAACCAGCAAGATTTTCAGCCTGTAATTTAAAACTTTCCTTTAATGCCTTCTCTACCATTGAATTTATTTTCTCTAATCCAATTAACCATGCATAAAACTCAGCAAGGAGTAATTATCATACGAATATTGATTTTAAATTTCAAACAATTTCCTAAATTAAGAAGGGAAAAAAAAAAAACGTTTTTACTTCACTGCATTGCTTTCCTCATCTGCAGAAACAAATAAATCGCTACATTTCCTATTCACCTTTCTGACGTATGATTAAATTTCAGTTAAGAATAGGCAAACATTTTGTTTTTGCCTTGCAATAAATACAAGATAATAATTTTTATTGAGAAGACATCTGCCATGATTAAAAGTCAACCAAAAAAAAAAAATCAAAAATTCTCATGCACACAATGGCTAAAGATTTTTAATATGAAAGTATGTGGTGAATTTAGCAATTCAGTTTTTTCTAATTACATTTTCTTTGGAAGAGAAAACGTTTCTAAAAATATTTAACCTGCAAGGAAACGCAAAGGGGTGTTCGACACTCCACACCATGTAAAATGTGAAACATACTGATTTCGCTTTAGTTGATGAGCCAAATCCATGCTAGCTGCCTTTAAGGTCACATTCAACAGATGGAACATGTTTCAAGAAAAATTCTTTTATTTATTTATTTTTTTATTGAAATTCAGCATAAGGTGTGTGATACACCACCTTGTACTAGGGTGTCCCAGGAGAGGCCAAAAAAAAATTTTTTTTTTTTTTGAAAACGCCAGGTCTCACCTTCTAAAAATGTTCTTTCTGTGAATAGAAAACACCTTGAATTTTTTCAGAATTAAAAATATATATATTTAGAGGTCCCTCAAGGTAATTGAATTTACATAGCAATGGCCAAAATAGTGTGAAATGCAGTATTTTTTTATTAGCTACATTAAAAACTATTAATATTCAAATGACATTTTTTTTTTCATTTATCAAAGCTACTTATATGTTGTTTCAACCAAATTCTGCATTAATTTTGTATTTGTTCTCGGTAGGGAGAAAAATAAAATCAAGAAAAATATGATTTAATCGGCATTTCTACCTTCTGTATGCACACAAAGTGAATTTAAGTAAACAATTAATTATTTTACAATTGGTAAATAAAACCAATGAAGAATGTTTTCAAGCAATCACATATTTACAACTTCTTTTACGCATTCACATATTTTTTATCAACTACATTTCAAGGAGAGTTTGGCGATTGCACTGCTTGAAGTTCTTTCTGTGTATCTCTACAACTTGTAACAAGAACTGTTTTCGCTCTTCGTTGCACATTTGAAATCCTTGATCAATATAACAACTTGTTCAGTTACCTCATTTACACAAACTAAGTTTTTAGAACATATTGCAGCTTTTTTATAGTTTGGTGTTTTGGAGCAGTCTTTAACTGGTACAGTAAGGAAAACTATCTTCAATTTTAGCTGTTTCAAAGAAACTATGAGAAATACACAAATCATCCAACTTGAGAGGAAGTTTTTCTAATAGATGTGAAGAACTCCTTTCTTTTTTTTTCATGCTCAAAACTAGCTTTGATTTTTGCTCATCAGAAACAAGATCTGAAAACAAGCTAAGAGTTGCAAGTTCTCCACTTAAATACCAGGAATTACATAAAATCATTTTTAATCCTTTATCGCTTAATTGTTTGTCATCATAATCTTTGAATCAGTAAAACATCATTAGGAGGAGCATCAACAGCAGATCGGCAAGTAAACCAAGACTGCAAATATACACAACCAACCCGATTAAATCGTTGCATACCTTGAAACTCTCTAGCCGTTAATGCCATTCTGGCTTCATTATCATTAAACAGTAACTCCATTTTCAAAGAATAAATGGCTTTTGCCATCCAGCAAGTTCGGTGAAGTGCACCTGGTTTCTGAATGGTAAATTGAATGTCTAGTTCAATCATTAATGACACAAGATTTAAAAGCTATCTGTAATCATACCTGTGCAGTTTTGTAGCAATTTTTAGCTGCTAAGAAATAAAATTTTTTAAAACTGTCGGATGCTGTTGTTATAGGTATTGATTGCTTTTTTGGATCATGGTGGTTGAGCTTGGACCAATTTTCTCAGAATCTCTTAAATAAAAGGATTTCAGGACAAGTAGATTTTCCAAAACACACACCAAATGCATTAGAAAGTAAAACCTCAAACATGTGATGCTGAGATGCTATCCACAAAAGGTTTTTTCCTATTTTCTGCTCAAAAAAAGTACATGCTCCATTGAATCTTCTACTATTTTGTTGAGGTTATATCAAAACACAAACCAATTACTTGGGATTCACAGTTCCACAATTGCTCTTAAACAGCATCAGCTGCTGCTTTGCCACTTCCCGACAATAACTTAGGAATGCCAAAAAGCTTAGTACTTCCATCTTGCAAAGAAGACACTAGTACCGCTAAACGATAACGATCAATCTTTTCTGTGCTTTTTTGCTGACAAATCGGATAACAATTTACCATCCCAATGAACAACTTACTTTGATGCTAAAAAAACTGTGTTTTTAATTATTCAGCAGTTTCACACCGAAGACGTTACCATTCCAAATGAATAGTACTTTTTGAAAACACTACGGACTTTACAGACAGGTCAGATGTCATAGAAGAAGAGCAGCCTTCCTCATTTATTATAGATGCTATTATCATTATGGTTGCTATCTTCATTGATTTTATTTACCAATTGTAAAATAAATAATTGTTTACTTAAATTCACTTTGTGTGCATACAGAAGGTAGAAATATCGAATAAATCATGTTTTCCTCTTCTAACCAGAGCAAATACAAAATCAATACAGAATTTGGCTGAAACAATATGCAAGTAGCTTTGATAAATGAAAAAAATGTCATTTGAATATTAATAGTTTTTAATGTAGCTAATAAAAAAAATACTACATTTCACACCATTTCGGCCATTGCTATGTAAATTCAGTGACCTTGGGGGAACTCTAAATATATATATTTTTTAATTCTGAAAAAATTCAAGGTGTTTTATATTCACAGAAAGAACATTTTTGGAGGGTGAGAGTTGACATTTTTTGAAAGTTGATTTTTTTGGGACACCCTCATCCTTGCATCAAGTTTCTTTGTTCAATTGAATGAAAGTGTTAGGGATATAAGAATATTAATGTGTTGCTATTCAAGTTTCAATGAGGAAACAAGTGGATTCAAGAACATTTCAAATTTCTAAAATGGAGATTTTTGCAGATTGAATGGAGTTTTGCACGTTACTTTTAGATTGGTTAGTAGAGCAAGTGAAAATCTCATGAGATTGATGCAAAAGTTATATTATTTTGGACATAATGTAACTGTAGTCAGCTGGTACATGTCTTATTTTCTTTCAGAGAAATTATTGGTGAAAAAGCTTAAGACCGTAGAAACTATTCTGGAATATAAAAGTGAATTACACACTAAAATTATTAGATATAAAAAAAAGCCCCACTGAATTCTTTATTTGGATTTCTAAAAAAAGTTTCCTGTGTACCTAAGAAAATTAGACGTATTTTGCTATCCACAGTGTATAACGATGATTATATTGACGATTCTTTTCTTTAAAAAATGTAGATAACATGTATATAAGTAAAACACATTTCCTGTGTGTTCGCAATGTGCTTTATAATATACAGTAAATTCTCGATTATCCGGCATTCAAGTATCCGGAAAGCTCAACTAACCGGAAAAATTAAAAAATGAGTTTTTCTAAAAGTTTCATCCACGTGCCAAAATTTAGCACTCGTGCGCAGTTTCATTCAGGCAGACAATTTATTTCTGGAATGCAACGTCCGCTCCGCACGGAGGGGTGTAGAAGGGGAAAAAAGCAATATACAGTACAGTGACGTTCACAGACTTGTTTTATGGGAGGGTGTTCAAAAGCAAAAGTGAGAACCAAAAAAAAGCCCCTCACCTTTTGCCGAAAAACAAGATCTAAAAACGAAATCGACAACCAGGAAAAAAAGGTAAAGGAACAGAATTGGTGAAAAAGGCCACAATCTAACCCCCCATTTTTCATGTCACACTCAACTATCCGGACTTTTCAGGTATCCGGAAATCGGCGTTTCCTGAGCATGCCGGTTAGTTAAGCTTTTACTGTAATGCAAATATTACATGACTACATTTTTCATTTAAGAATTCATTCTTCTATAACTAGAATTGTTTCCATGGATCATTTGAAACAGAATAGGAAAAAAAAAAATGTTGGTAGGTTTGCTTAAATAGCAAAATAATGAAGTGAGGTGTTGCACACACCCTTGCCTTCTTCGCAGTACTCTTCGTAGCATGCATCCTCCCAGGTTAAATGTAATAGACGATTTTTCTCCAACTCAACTTTTTATCCTCAGATTTCATTTCTGCAATGATAGACTGAATAGGGCACATATGGAAAATTAATAAAATTATAACAGTAAGTGGATATTTTGATTTCCATGTCTTAGAAAATCCTCCTTCACAATCTAATTAGTAAAGCAAAAAAAAAAAAGCATATTTGATATCAACAGTACGATAACTCACCAAAAATTAATTTCATTAAAATTCTGATTAATACTGTATTGAGATAAGATTCTAACAAACCTTAAAAGGATTAGTGAGAGGAGAAGATTTGGGGAGCAAAGAAATATTCTTGGAGGAAGATGCACTGTTCTCCTCATCTACAGAAACAAATAATATACAGGGATGAGATTGGCAAAAAAGCAAAAGGACTGAAATCATACGTGAACAAAAAATCTGTACCATAATTTATACGTGAAAGAAGTAAAACATCAAAACATGCAACATGATGAAAATATTACACTATAATAATTAATAATTTAATTATTTATAATTCAGTATGTATAAATAAGAAATATAATATTAAATTATTATTAAATCATTCATATTAAAAGTTAACAAACAAGTTTAACACATCATCAGGGGCATCAGAAAATACAAAATTAGACATTAAAACATATTTACCACCTGTGCATCACTGAGATGCAATATTCACCCAGCAGAAGTCTGAGAAGAATTATATTTAATAGCCTTTTGATAAAAGTTAGCTCAAAAAATAAATAAAAATAAGGACAAATAATTTCTTTTGCTTCATGCAATTGTGCAAAGTGTATTAGCTCTTTATAAATTATAATAATGTATCATATACTGAATTCTGTTTTATTTCTTTTATTTTTATACATTTTTGCAAAAGTAACAGCACAATGATTTTGCACCTTAAAAAGTGAGAGGGGTTGAGAAATTGTACAGTATCAATGACAGATTCATTTAGCATTACTGTTATTTGAAACCCATTGAAACATTTCCTTAATTGTTAAATAAGTGGTTTTCTTTCGTTTTTTTATTTGTGTGGCTTTTGTTGGTAACAGATTTGGAAGACTCCTATCTTTGACAGATTTTTCTTCACTAAAGGATGTGTTTGCATCCTCTGCAAGTTTATTTTCAGTAGAGGCTAAAGTTTTTGTACAGTCTTCAGTAGTATCTCTTTGTTTAATTACTGGCATAGTTGTCGGGACTACATTATCTCTAGAATGCCTAGTTAAATCATCGATTTTATTTTTTATTTTGAGAAGATTTTTTTTTATGTCTTATTCTCTGCTTTTTTGCTGCATTTGCACACAGCTTTTTAGCTGCCTCTTTTGACAGGAGTTTTTCTTTTTTTTTTTTAATTTCTTCATCTTGGTATGATATACAAGATGACCTTAAGGTTTCAACTAATTTTTTTTTTTCAAAATGTTCATGCAAAAAAAATCCTTTTTTTTTTTTTTTTGCAAAATATGCCACAGAGGTTTTGTTTTCTACAAAAAGGTGGTACTTAATACTTTGAATGGCACTGAATGTTGGAATGTTCATCCTTGTAGAGCTTGCAGATATAATGTTGATTCGTCAGTAGAAGATGAATCAGCTAGTTTCCTAGCCAGTGGAGTTAAGCTGCACTATTGAGCATATTTTCCCAAAATTTTCTTTCGAAAACATAAGATAGGAAAGTTTCTTTTCTTTGTGTAAAAGCGGAATTTTCGAAAGAAAAAGCAAATTTTTTGCAGGGGAAAAAAATCGGAAATCCGGAAGGGGGGAAAAAACCCCGGAATTTTGAGAGGAAAAAAAAAGATTTTTTTTTTAAAAAAACGAAATTTCTCCAAAATAACAAAAAAAAGCGGAAATTCGCAAAAAAACGGAAGAATCTCATCCCTGAATATATATATAATTATCTGACACCAGACAAAAAATAACTTTTTATAGCTACATTCTTAAAAAATATTAATGTACAGTAGAACCTTGGGAATCTGAACCCCAGGAATCCGAAATTTCGGATAATCCAAACATCTTTTTTCAATTTCATGAAAATTTTTTACTGAAAAATGAAGGAAAAATAACTATTACGAATCAGAAACAAAGCTAATGTTTATTCCTAATTTTAAATAAGTTTTCGAATTGTTCTTTAAAAATAAATACAGCACCTTAATTAGTAGAATAAACTCAGATATCTTCTTTTAATCCTCAACTTGTTTGCCACTGTACCGTGCGAATCTCCGCATGCTCTTTCTGTATGCCTTCACAGAGCAGCCAGAGCAACTCTATGGCATTTAGTATATTAAGAGTATTTTACCGAATTTCCTGGATAATAAAAACTGGCCTAGTGGATGGCAATTAATGTGTTTAAAAGACTTGATAAATAATGCCGATATTCGTATCTCATTGCGAGGATTTCTTCACAAACCGTTAATTAAAGAATTAGACTTATTGTCGTCGTTCAGTGAAACTGACGTTTCCTGTCACTAAAAAAAAAAAAGGAAGAAAATAAAAAAAAGAGAGAAAAATATTCTAAAATAAGATGTATCACATTTTTCCTGCATGGCCTAGGCCAGGGTGGGGTAATCTAATCTAATCATAATCCGAATTCCCCGGAATTCGAACAAAGGTCAGCCCCAATTAGCTCGGATTTTGGGGGTTCTACTGTAATACCAAATATTAAGTATTTATCTTAAAAAAGATTTTAAATAAAATGCTTCAAGGATAATTTACATCAGAAACAAACATTACTATCTGTGTTGATCCAACAAACAATATAATACAGCATGTTTAATCCTTTAACTGCGGGTAATTTTAGCACAGCCGATCTCTCTAACAGCAAATAAAGAAATATTACAACCATGTATTTATTGTCATACAGTGGCGAATCAAAATATGTACATGATTAAGAACGCATTTTTGTAATTAACGATAAGAATTTAAGATTTCATTTTAGTTATCTTTATTAGTGTTTTTATAATTTAGTGCTAGGATAAACGATAAGAAAAAATATTTAATTAATGTTATTTATATACGAAAAATATTTTTACAATTTAGTGGTACATAAGCCACAGACGCAACATGTGGTTTATAAGCCACACCTGCGTCTGGGTATAATTTAAGTAAGTGGTTTATAAACCACACCCACAGTTAAAGGGTTAAAAATAAATTCTTATATAAAAATATATCTTGTATCATTCTGATCTTTCTATGTGATTTTAACAATTCCTAAAATTTTCAAAATTAAACTGAACTCATCACCATGCTAATATATTTTTAAAGTTTTAAATTACAGGAAGAATTCGAAAAATAGTTCACTATATTTAGAATACTAAGCTAAGTGAATATTATTGAGTTAAATGTTTTAGTTCAAGCAATTTATTAGTTATTAAAAAAAACCATAAGTTGACTAACAATATAAAAGAAAACTTAAATTAATATTATACATTTTGTGAAAAGTTTTTTTTTGAGATTTGAAGATTACTAATAAAAAATTTACCAATCTCAAGTTGCATATCAGAATTTTCAGAATGCTTTCCTGTTTGACTACTTCTCATTCTAGAGAGAGGCTTGGGTTTTAGAACCGAGTCCTCTTTTGGAGGAACACTCAAACTATAAAAATTGAAAAGACAATTAGAAAATTGCAAGAAAATAAACATATTTCATATTACTTTGGAAACTCACACAAAAAAAGGTTAATTGAAAATTTTCAAAGAATCACCTACAAATTTAGTCTATTTTTTCTGATTTTTACAGCATAAATAAAAAAAATCTGTCACTCCTATACATTAATGAACTCCTGAAAAATGAACTGTCTTATTTGTAATATAAATGGAGCAATTTCATTTGAAATACAAAGCATCATCAGTAACAAATCCAAAATATCAAAAATGAAGGGTTTCAGCTAAAGTACAAAATAATAGCTAGCAATATTATATCTTGTTCGCAGTTTTGGAACTTTAGTACAATATGAATTAATCAGCATGATAATTTATATTGCTTTTTCTAATGTTAAATGTCTTCTATTTCTAGGAAATAACAATGACTACAATATATTGCTTCAAAGAAGTAAATAGAAGGTTAAATATTTACTTATTTAGACAAGCATAATTTTCTAAGGAAAGTTGATATTAATTCATTTTACTCAATAGAAACATTAATAATGAAGATATTGCATTTTTTCTCCTTTTAGAATTTGATTACC
Source organism: Araneus ventricosus (assembly GCA_013235015.1). Classification (NCBI taxonomy): domain Eukaryota; kingdom Metazoa; phylum Arthropoda; class Arachnida; order Araneae; family Araneidae; genus Araneus; species Araneus ventricosus. The sequence continues at coordinate 120,269 of BGPR01000656.1, read as the reverse complement.
GAGAAATTTCCAATTCCTCAAAATGTTGCTGAATACACAACAAAATTTTGTACACGAAATAAACCATGAAATATAGTTTCATTACCAAACTGATATTTTCTTTTAATTTGAAAACTTCTCAAAAACAAAGTAACAACCATTATTTAAAGTATGTTTAATCAAAGGCGGTCCGAGGTAACTTTATCAACAAGGCAAGGCAACAATATGCCCTCCCACACATGGGCAATGTATTTTTTAAATTCTATAATGTATGCATTCCAAATGTCAAACATTGTCTTTTATTTAGAAATACACATGTTTCGCCTGCAAATATGACTTAATAATAATATGGTGAGAATTTTAAAACTTCAGATGTATTTAAGATCATATAGTGGTTTTATTCAAACTAAAATAAATAAATTCAACAAATTTGTTTTTAAAATGCATAAATATATTTCTCAAGTTCATTAAACCTTTTTTTTTTTTTCCCCTCTCACACTCCCACTTTGAGGCCACCCCAGAGTTTGGCACCATGAGCAGTTACCCGGTTTGCCCGAGCCGCCTCCGTGTTTTATTTAAAGATACTTTAAATGAGCATTGCAGAAGATAGGAAAGACAACTAGCATGGAGAAAATCATTCTAACCTTTACTATAGTCAACTAGAGGAAGAATTATGCATAATGCAGATGCCATTTAAAGTGTTGCTGATAATAGCTTTAAAAAAAATTTGGAAAACTCCAACTTTGTATTAGGTAACTATAAATTTAACAAACATATAATAATTAGAAGAGATGTATGAAATGTTACTTTGGAATTGATGTGTTTCCAGAAATGAGCGATGTTGATAGATCTTCATTGACTGGTAGATCAAACTCGTCATCTTCCTCTTCAGGTTCAGCTTCTTTAGTTATTTTCTGGCTCATAACTTCACCTAATCGTTCTGCAAGAGCAATGCGATGTCGCTGAGTGGCGTATCGAATAGCTCCTTGAACAGCCATAGGATTAGGCATTAATTCTGCAACATTCAATGCTCTGAATTCTCTCTCGGATCTTGTTGCTAACTGTAAAATAAAAATAGTAAGTTTATAAACAAATTTTGCAAATGTTTTTTTTTTTTTTAATTGAGATTTCTGCTATGTGTGAAAATAACAAAAAGACACTAAAATATTTTGCAAACTAAATAAAAAATCTTTGCACAAATAATTATAGACAAAAGTTGCATATCTATCTCTTTAGAATTTAAGTTAATAATTCACAATTAACAATATTATCCACAATTAACAATTTCTTTAAAATATCTATTTTATAACAATGTCTAAGATAATGCCATTGCATCACATTAAGATTTACAAAAATAATATAATCTTTTAAAAGACAAACAAAAAAAATTCTTATTAAAACAGAAAGTAAGTATGTTTAATTGGTAGAAATTAAACTAAACAATCATTTAACTAAATTATTTGAATGTTATAAATTTTATATAAATCTATAACAAAATGTTAATCTTTTAATAAAGTTCCACAGCGCCTCAATAACTTTACAGAAATAAAAATCTTAATAAGAAATAATTTTTGATTGATCATTTGTAGCTCAACAATAATTAAATAAAACTAAAGACTGCTTATTACAGTTTAACTATACTAAATGAAAAGTCTTAAGTCAATGCCTGCAGATAAATATTTTCATTTTAAGTCATACCGAGTAACCCCCAGATAAAATAAAATACAAATGATACTATCTAAATGCCTACAACAACAAAAATAAAGAGATTAATTAATTTATATCAAAACAATAAAAACTTAAAACTCTACACTTACTGCAAACATCTTCAATAGTATATCCATTCGCTTTTTTTGAATTGCATTTGATTCAGAATCCAGATCAAATCCCTCTTTCAACAATATTTCGATACATTTGTGAGCTAAAGCATGCCTCTGATTTTCTTCCTGAAAAGGTATTAACAAATTTGCTTCAGATAAAATGTATTTTTTCATTTTTGAAAAAAAAAAAAAAAATGTTCACTGTGTAAAAACAGACAAAACCTTGGAATTTTCTTTTTAGTTAACAGTGCAAAAGAGGGAAAAGGGCTAAGAGGATAAATGCTTTTTGAAATAATTAATTTCATATTACAATTATGATTAAAATTTCAAATGCAAATCTAAGGCTAAAATATGAAAAAAAAGTCTACCTCTAATCTTCCTTTATCTGTAGACATTTCACAGAAAGGTAATGAAAAAGGAAGAACAGCAACATTAGGTCTTGGCAATAGAGACGGATATTTGGAACCTTTACACAAAATACACCTGAAATTAGCAAAGACATTTTGTGATTAAAAAACTTAAAAACTGAAATTAAATTTAAAACAATTAATTCTATCTAAGTTAGCAAGCTTTCTAATTCTTATAATTTTAGAAAAGCGTCAAAATTTGGAATGCAAGGATTAAAACATGTAAAGTTGAATGCTGAGTGATAAAAAAAAAGAATGAAGGGAGGAAATAATTTAAAAAAAGACATACCTGATTTCTTGTTTGATTTCTGACAATCCAAGAACAAAATATGTATTGGATTTTGACTTCATCTAAAAGACAATTGACATTTAACATAAAACAGGATTATTAGAAAAGGTGGACAAAAGCTGAATGAAGACACTGACTATTCTTTATTATTCATTAAAAGATTTTTTTATGCATTTGTTACATGAAATAAATATTGGCATACGAATTTGCAGAGAAATAACTTGTAAACTGGAAATAAACTTTCTAAGGAAAGTTAAGAAGACTCACATTTTGAGGAATTTTGGTAGGTTGCTAAAAAGAGAAATCTTTTTCCATATACTTTTTTTACTACAGACACTAAGTCCCTAAGAACTACAATTACCAACTAAAAACTACTGACTTTGTTTTAATTCTTCCAAGTATAAAAAATTTAGTAGAATATTCATATGTTCAATATATATGTACAGTAGAACCCTGGGAATGCAGACCTCAGGAAACCAAAATTTCAATTATCCAAACATCTTTTTTTTAATTTTCTGAAAAGTTTTTGCTGAAAAATGAAGGAAAAATAACAGTTACGAATAAGAAACAAAGCTAATGTTTATTCCTAATTTAAAAGAAGTATTCTAATTGATCTTTATGAATGAATACAGCACCTTAATTAGTAGAAACAAACTTGGACATCTTCTTACCCTCAAATTGTTTGCCACTGTACTGTGTGAATCGCAGCATGCTCTTTCCCTACGCCTTCACAGAGCACCCAGAGTCAATACTCTACTGCATTTGGTATATCAAGAATATTTTACCGAATTTCACGGAATCTGAACAAAGGTCAGCCCCAATTAGTTCGGATTCCTGGGGTTCTACTGTATACATAAAATCAAGTAAATAAAACTAATTTGATTTTCTTGTTATTTTAGCCCAGTAAACAAAAAAAAAAAAAACTACATTTTACTAAACAAATTAAATGAACAATTTAGGCTTAATACTGCTGCCCCTTGTTTCATAAAACCCATTTCTGCCCATGCTTCACAAAGCAATTCTGGGAAACAGTATTTAAAAAAAAAAAAGTGATAGTAGCTGAAAGCAAGAAGATATTGCACTATCTCCATATGAGACAACTTTTAAAGGTTAAACATCTTACCATTCTTTATATTATTCCATTTAAAAGATTATAATTATTTTATTATAGTACACTTAAATAAAAAAAAGTGATCAATATAATAAAAACGCATTTACATTCGCAGTTGCATCTGCAATTGGTATCCACTTAACACCATAAGATGTACTCAGTAATGAAACTATTCCAGAGCTGTCCACAATACAAGGAGTGCCTTCATCAGTAAAGCTGAAAGATTAGTATAACACACAATTAAGGCGAAACTAAAAAAAAGCAAAACAAAAATACTCCAATTCAATAATAAAGATACAGCAAAATAAATATTACAAGCAAAGAAAAGCTTAACAATAAAATATAATATCAGTTATTAAAATCATTCACAGGTACACAACACATATGTTACCAGTACTTTAGCATTAGTGGAGCAGCACAAAAAAAAAACTGTTAACTGTGGCACAAACTGTTTAAACTGTAGCACAAATGTAGCTAGAATGGAAACTGCAATGGTATAGTATAAAAGAATTGCGAGATCATGAGAGAAAAGGAAATATGATTTCATTTGGTGCTTATTCAAACAAACTCTTTCCATATAGATCAGTCCATTGTCAGAAGAATTTGATACACTAGCTTCTTCACTGATTAATAATTACCAAAAGCTAAAACCATTGTGGTTGTTTTTTCAAACACTAATAAAAATTCAATAACAATGAGGAATAAAAAATGCTTCATCCAACAAACAAAAATTCTTAAAAGCACACATTTTGAAGCATAAAATTACTGTACTTGGCACAATCAGAATGCATTTTTGCTGCTGCCCAACAAACAGAAAAGTGCTTTTTATTATTTTCTATCTAGTACAATTATTTATACAAAAAGATATCCAAAAAAAACTATTAAACAAAAATAATGAACTCACCCAAGCCAGCTTAAAAATGCCTTTGAGCTAAGAGGCAGAAAGCATTCTTTCACACTGCTATGCCTTTCAAGATTAACTTTGACAATCATCATATTTAAACACTGGTCACCCTCAATACCTAAATTAGGAAATCAAGAAATTTATTCTTAATTTGGAATGGCAAACATCCATTTAAATCCATTTGTTCAGCATTATTTTGTTAAATTCTGTTTAAAGCCATTTTATGCTTAACCATTTATGCATTTCAAACAGAAGCAACAAATTTTTATTGGAAACTGAAAATGGCATTTTTACTCTTTATGAGCAATCCCAAATCAATAAAAACATCTCACTGAAAGTCTTCAAAAAAAATTTTTTTTTTCCATATACGACATTCATAATCATTTCTTATCTATCTCCCTACTGAAACATATATATGCTATTTTAACATCTTAGACAATACTTAAAAAATCCCACTCCATGACCAAAGTCGGGAGCAATGGTGCATGCACGTTGCTGTTAAAGAATAAAGGCAGGAAAAGGAAAGATGAAAAGCATGCACTTTAAATACTGCAAGAAAAACAGGGAGTCCCTGAATGCTTTAAAACCAGCTGAATCTGGACTCCAAGATAAGGAGGCAGTTATTCTTATATTAGAATTTAAGTAATTAAGAAATTAAGTTTATAAATTAAGAAGTTAAGCAGAGTTTTTAAAAATAGGAAAATTCTATATCATTATATATATTCCTCCCTCCTCTCATGTGTAGGCAAAAAAATTTTTGAGTTTTTCCTCATTCAAAATATTTATTCTTAATTGTATTAAATGAAAAACTACTATTAAATTATTAAAAATAGATATAACACCAAGATATAAAAGACAATTTTGCCAATAATTTTTATTAATTTAAGCATCTAATTTTTAATCTTTTATAAAGATTTTGTTCATTTATATTTGTTTACCTTTTAGTCAAAATAAAAGCATTTGTATATATTTAAGCTCCCCTTAAATGATAAAAAATCTGCCCATAATTCATGGAACCACTTAATTGCTGTTCCAGTCTGTTTGCCATTGACAGATTGCTTATTTAAATTTTTTTTAGTTTGCAAAATGCAATAAATTTAAAAGCCAGAGATTTAGACTGTACAAAAGACACCTTTTGTAGCCTCCAATTGTATGGTAAAGCTAGTGCTGTGCATGTTATGCATGTCTTTGTACATTTTTGGATATAAAGGGCTGAACACTTCTGCATAAATTCAGGTGATCACTCCTTCATAATTGCAGATAAGGATAATTGGATTCGGAGGATCCTACGCGAGCTAGTTCAAAATTTTTAGTTAAGGCATTTACATTAATTACAAAAACTAAAGCGAGTTTCTTAGTTCCATTAAAAAAAAATTCAAATTTTAAAACTGTCAAATTCTAATATGAAATGGAACCCAAATGCAATATCCTAATCTAAACAGCAATTATTCATTTGAAAAGAATTTTATTTTCAAAATTCCATCAAATGAAATATTTTTTTTTTATTTATACCTTGCTTTCATTAAAAATATCCATAAGAATGACTTAATTGGTAAAAATAAAATAATTCAACTTACCTAATCCTTTATGAAACACTATAAGCAACTGATTGCCTCTAGCTGCACAGGAAACAACAGATCCGGGTATCAGAAACACTTCACACTGAATTCCACTTATGGTATACAATCTCACAAATTTCTTGTCAGTAACACAAGCAGCAAATCCATCACCTAAAGTTATAGCCTATGGAGAAAAACTAAATTAAAAGTAAAATTCAAAGACTAATGAAGAAAATGTAATATCAAACATACATGTGATATTGTACATATTCATACATCATCAAAGAATATTAATTGGTCCTATGTGATCATTTAATTCTTTTACACATACAAAAATGTAGGATCTGAAAAATGTAATTTTTGTATATCCTTATTAAATTTATGTTGAATAAATACCAATAAAATAATTTAGAAATGAAGGGTTTTGTTTTTTTCTGAAGTTATGCATTTTTTTAAATGAACAGGGGGAAAAATCAGGAATAATAAAAAAAAATTATGAAGAGTAAAAAATGTTTTATATGTTAAAACTATAAGTTAAATTGATCTATAGATTAAGGTGACAAAACGTCCTCCTTTAAGGAAGGACAGTTCTCCTTTTGAGAGTTCTGCTCTTCCTCGAAAAGTGTACAATAAACGATGTTACAAATGTCTTTATAATGCATTTATCATATTATAGTTTATTCTGTATTATTGTTGCAATGAATTAAATGTTTCTTTTATTCATGATACTTTTTTGCTTCAATTTATTTGTGCCCTCCTTTTATTGGAGATTAAAAGTTGGTCATCCTAATACAAACATACATCTTTGAAAATTATGAAATCGATTTTATTTGAAAGTAAAACTTAAGATATTAAAAATACTGTCATGAAGATATAATAAATTACTAAATATAGTTTAACAATAATGTAGCTTTTTTTAGCTTGAAGCAGCATGTCCATAACTTGTGGGACTAGGCATTTATACACATACAGAATATTTGAGAACCATCAAAATAGAATGTTAAAGAGAGATTTAGAATTGCCCGTAGCAAAAATAAACAAATAATATTTTGAATTAAAATACAGGCACTTGGATTAAACTACCGTAGTTAGGATTCAAACCATGGACAAATGGATTTACAGTCCAGTACTCTATCAACTGAGCTACGGCAACCGCTTGCCATGTTGCTGTGCATGGCAATATCACAAAACAGAGAATTTGCTTGTCACATACATTAAAAATGCACATTTAACAAACAAATAAATATCATAATATGCATTGTTGAGAACCTAAACCAAGGAAAATCAAGACTGCCAACACTATAGAACTTACTTGCTTCAAGAAACTTTAGAAAGTTATGGTTATAGGGGTATACAATTTATTTTGAAAAAATCTTGTACCATAAGTCTTAAATGGTTAACAGCTTTTAGCTGGCAAAGATTTTTTCTGACAAACAACATACAAGTACATTCCAATTTCTTAATTGTATGATATTTTTATTATTATCATTATTATTATTTATGATACATGGCAGGAAAAAAATGTAACAAATTTTTAAAAACTAAAATTTTTCAGATTACTATAATATTTTCCAAAAATGTCTTCAATAAAAAAAAATGAGCGTATCTATTTACTTCATGTTTTATTTTTGGAGAACCCAAGTCATGAACATGAAAAGAATGGAAATCTTTTCACGCATATTTATCATTGTGTTTCCCTACTCAAACTTTGCATTGAGAAACAAAAAATTAACACAGTTTAAACATGCAGAGCTATAAAAATAAAATTATTTTTCCCATTAAGGACATTAAAACTAATTGAGAGAGTTAAAGAACACAGAAAAGCTGCTCATTTCCTTTCATCAGTAAGAACTTTTCCCAATCCTTTTAAAGACACCATAAATAAAATCTTTTACAACTAATATAGACAGTTGTTTCATAGGCTTTATTATAAGCCTTATGTAAATAAAATTCTCAGAACAGATAGATTCTAAAACCCAAATTTAAATCGTTTCCCACTAATGGTTTCTACCCAGCATTAAAAATTCATATCCTTTCCTGATGAATATGATAGTATATGATGGTAATATAAGGTATACTTAACTTTATTCTTAAGTTTACCTCATTTATTTCAAATGTGAAGCAGTTCTTGCATTATTTAACATCATAGTTATTCTTAAATTCTTTAATCTTCCAGGTGATTGGCCTGGTTTCTCCTACCCTCCTCCAATTGTTCATGTTGAGATCGAAACCAGTCAACTCATAATTATTCATATATTTTCTTGATAATCTTTACATAAAAAAATCCTTCATATCACAAATACACCTCGAATAAAATTTTAATATTTTAAAAGCTCACTGCTTTTACAAACAGAGACGAAAATAACAGGCATCAGAGGATTAACCCTTGATATTATCCTAAAAGTGAAAAAATGAATAATACCATCTAAAAATTTTATTCAAAAATAAAGGATACTTGTTTACCATTGATTTCTTATTATTGTATATCTTAGCAAGATCTCATAATCAAGATATTCAACTTTGATTACAATTTCAGATAACATTCCTTTTTATACGTAAAGTATAATCTGAACAATGCTTTAAAAGAAGAAAATAAGGAGGAAAAAATTATCAGTACATAAAAAATAAACTAGAAATATTTGTTTAAAAGAAAGTTACCTCTATTTCTTCATTCTCGGGCATTTCTACTATCCATTCCTTATTGGAATCCCATGTGCCAAAATGATGACATTCTAATTTGCTTTATAAAAAAAATTAAAATGAATTTATTATTTATACAAAACTATAAGGATGTATATAAAATTTTTGAAAAATAAATGCAATAAAACAATATTATAAAATAAACACAAAATATTTTTAAAAACAGTTCATTCCAAAACATGAATACAGAACAGAATATTTTTTATTAATTGCATTACATTATAAATCCAATTAATTGTTAAGGAGCTGATGAATAAATAAATCAAGCAACATTATAATTACAGTAAATAGTATTTAAACTGAAGAGACCAGTAAAAATTCACAACAATTACTGAGTGCAAAGAAAGTAATGCAGATTGGAATTCTTTTCAGATTTTATCTACCTTTAATGTTATGTTGTAGGAATTTTAAAATTCTGCTGTTTAAAATTTAAAAAATAGTAAAAAATTACATATATCATTCATTATTATTTTTATTACAATACACACTCTAATAATTGGTCCACTGAAGATATTACACACATTTATTTATCTATGTATGATCATGGATGCAGTTAAAAATTAATATGAATAGTTGATTAAAAAAAACTTTGAATTTTAAAATGGAATAATAAAATCATTCAAATAATAATTTCTAATTACAAAACGAAAAACACTATTGAATAATTTCATGTAATCCATAAACTTTAATCCAGTACTATTAAAATGGTAAAATTTTTACAAAATTATAAATTAAAAATAGTAACAAAGTAATAGTTATCAACTTCATTTCTTTTTATTTATTAGGGTTTTTTAAACTAAGCAGTTTCTGGAGAGCATAGGTGAACAGGGTGGCGAGGCCCTCCTATAATTTAATAAAAGACTAGCATACAATTCAATAAGGCATGATAAAATATGATTACATGCAATCTCATGCCTGGGGGGGGGGGAATCAAAAATAAACTTAATAAAACAGAATTAAATAGCAATACTAATAAAGTAATAAAACTAACAATATCTTATGGTGCAACAATCATTCAATTCTTTTCTTATTTTAAGAGTATACACAGAAATGTCACAGATTTTTTTTTTTTTCCCTGAAAAATTCATCACACAATTACATTCTATATATTACACTAGGAACCCCTTGAATAATAGGCTAAATTAATCCCTACTGAACATATAATACACAAAACTACATTCACAGAAAGTATGAGAAGAATTTTAATCAATGCTGCAAAGATAGTATTTTAAGCATCTCATTAAATTTTTTAAGTTAACCTTATCTAAATACTTCTTCATAACATGTTCACTCACATACTATAAGACATTAACTTAAAGAAATAAAACGAGTTAAAAAATATTTTTTTAAATCTCTATTTGATATCTAAACAATTATTTTTATAAATACTCTAATGTCAACTGAACAATGGTAAAAATTTTCTCTTTTCATTCATGATTTTACAATAACTTTTTTTCTCGTTTTTATTAAATGGCTTAGTTGACCAAGCCTGAGACTTTGCTTTAAGCTTTTTTGGTCATACCATTCCAATATAAATACTGTATAAATCAAATTAATGACCACAATTATTTTCTGCACTCAAATTAAATCCCCATGAGTCAAAACTTCACATGTCAAGGATTTTAAAGAAGTTTATATTACAAATACTAAAATTTACCTTGTACATTCATCTGATTTTGGTGAACCCAGAAGTAATGCTTCTGTTGACAAGGCTGCCAGTGTGTGATTACGTGTATTGTTTATATGCAAGGGATGATAGACATTGGCATCGTGAAATTCAACATCAATAGAATTCTCTTCTTCTGTGTCATAGCATCTAACTATGCCAACATTATTCCACAGCTGGAACATTTGAGAGAAAATAAAACATGAATGAACAGATGAAAATATAGCATCTATTTTAATTTGTGGTTATCACTTATTACAATATTTGCATGTGATCATATTGTCCTTTATGTGAGTTCAAATTGAATTTGAATAAATAGAGAAAGCTAATGCAAATTAAAATTAAATAAAATATCACAAAACTTTTTTATTGACAGTGAAAAATTTAAAAAAAAAAAAGCTGAATTTAACAAAATTGGCTATGGTATAATGAGGGTAAGTGTCACTCACGGTGTAATATATTTTCCCACCCTGTTTTGCCCCACTTTCAACATTTGGTCTCCATGGCACCCTAAGACTATAGACCGGAGCATCTATACCCCCTTGCTTTCCCCATCACTACATCACTGAAAAGAGGCTCTTTTATTGTGTTATATATGCTTTTTGTAGATAACACGAAAAGTGATCATTAACTTCACAGATGTAAAATTGAAAGAGAAATTAACATAAAAAACATTGTTCAAAAATTATTAGTTACTTGTCTATGGCATCGGCTGTACTTTTCCACAAATTTTCTTAACCTTCTGAATGAAGCACATAAAATTTCTAGATGCTTGTCATTTCTGCAATGTCTAACATCGATTAACAGTAGGGAGCACGTACTGCTAAGAAATTGTTCATGTTCTTTTGAAAAGGGACAAATATTCAGAGTAAATAAAATATATAAAGTAATTGAGGATAATTTCATTTTGGAGGGAAAAAAAATTTTAAGTATCATTAAATAAAATTATTAGAAATTGTTTCTAAGCACATACTACAATTTTATTTTTTAAAATGCTGCTTTAACTAATAATAACATCTGTATAAGAAAAGTTAGCAATTGTTGAATAATACAAATTTATTATCTTAGAATTATCATTACAAAATTTTCAGAAAAATGCTTAAATGAATCAGCAAGAGTTTTGAAACTGTAGCTCATGATAACTTTAGCAAACAAATCTTAGTGAAACACATCACTGGATTTCATTATTATGGCATGTGCTTTCAATATAAGTTATGAAAAAGAAATCTTCAAAACACATTTCTAATTTATTTATTTCAATAAATAAGTAAATAAAACAAAGGAATGAAAATTTGAAGACCAATTTTAGTTGCAATCTACTCGAGCTGCGCTCCCCTGTTAAATCAATCATATACAATAGTTGTTAAGTGAAACAGGACCCAAAATAATGGTTTATCAGATAAAGTGAAGCCCCTCAAAAATTTACATATACAAGGATGGATCCAAAAAAAAGGTTACAAGAGACATAAAAAATTATTAACATTAGACAGAAAATACAAAATGGAATTAAGAGGCATACTTTTCCACATAATCACCAAATCTATTTAAGCATTTATCTGAACACAACCAACTTTTTAACCTGGCTTCGTAGAAATCACGTCCATGCCCATTGAGCCAGTTCTCGGCAACTGCTTTCAAATCAGTGTTTGAAGAGAATCTTGTTCCAAATAAGTGTTTGGAACCCAGATTGGTTGCCAAATCTGGATGATATAAGGGGTGGCTCCAGACTTGCCATTTGAACTTTTGCAGCAATTCTTGAGTTTTGTGAGCAGCATGGGTATTGTCATGCAGGAGGATGACACCATCACTCAACATGCCAGGGTATTTGCCTCAGATGGCTTCACAATAACCCAGTGACCATTTCCTTTTTTCAAAATTGAAGGAACACTTATCTGGAACAAGGTACTCTTCAGAAAGTAGTGTGAAAATAGCTGCCGAGAATTGGCTAAAGGAGCAGGGACATGATTTCTACCAAGCCGGGTTAAACAAGTTCATCCTGCATTCAGATAAAGGCCTAAATAGATTTGATGGTTATGTGGAAAAGTGATTGGCAAGTATGCCTCTTAATTCCCTTTTGTATTTTCTGTCTAATGTTAATAAATTTTATTACCCTTGTAAACTTTTTTTTTTTGGATTCATCCTCGTATATTTAGTTTTCTATTTAAATATTTAATTCATACTTTAAAATACCTAGCAATTCTGCCAAAATTTTAAAGAATACTAATGTACAACTAAACAAGGCAATTACTTCACATTTTCGAAATTCCTAAAAATTATTTATGAATTTTTGGTACCTAATTTTAAAGTATATTGATAAGTAAATAATATTTCCTTGGCAGACATTATTTAGAAATGCTAAAGAATTTTATATAATTATTGCACTCACATTGTACTAGTTTAAGCAAATGAGGTTGAAGAAGAACAAATTACCATAAAACGACGATCTAAATTTATAGGTGTTGAGCTTGGTTGAAAAGGTCTTTGAATAGGTGGCTTGGGAGCTTCTACAACTTGAATTTTCTTTTCTGGCTCTATTTTCACAATCTCAGGAATATCCTCACAATCTTCCCCAAATATTTTTGGCTCAAGAGATGCTTTAATGGCTCCAATATCAAATGCTACAAAAGAATTGAAATGCATGGACTAAAAGGTTAAAAATAAAAGAATTTTAAAATATTCCTATTATGTGTTGAAATGTTGCAATAAGATAATGACTAAGTGGATATGTACAACTTCTTTCACCGAAATTGCAATGATAAGTTTAAAAATAGGATGTTAGATATTTTCATGGAAATACAGAAAAGGTATTCTCTAGAAGCACTTTCACATCTAAGAGCAAGTCACTAAAGACTATATAAATGTCAATTTCAGTACAATGAAGAGTGGCAAAAGTTTAAAGAACTACAGATACTTTAATGTCTACAGTAAAACTAAAAGAATAAAGGCAGATTTTTAAAGCTTTTTGTGGAAGAAATGAGTACAAAAGTAAACTCAGCAGTAAAGCAAAAGAAATTAAAATTGTATTCTAACCAATTCCGCTAATGTTAATTGCTTTGCCAGTGAAACTGAGAAATATTTTTGAATTAATTAAGCAGAATTTGTTTGAAGACAATAATAACAAATTATAAATGCAATAATTTATTGAACATTTTCCAAAATATAGGAAATGGCAGGCAAAGTGAGTGGGAGAAACCCTAATATTTACAATTTCAAAATGATATACATTTTTTATAAATAATTGTATAACCCAACGGTTTCCAACCTTTCTGATTGTGCAAACCACATATTGTATAAAAAATATTTTGTGGCCCATTAACTAAATATACAAGTAAAAAAATAGACACATTTATATACACGTATATGTCAGCAATCAGTAAAGCTTACTGTTAAAGGATAAAAAATATATTTTGTTTATTAAGCCAAAAAAAAAGCGACGACTCTTGAAGCTCCCTTGACTTCGCCGCTTGACTGGCATTCCACAGCCCACTAATATGCCATCCAAGGCCCACAGGTTGGGAACCGCTGGTACAACTCCTTAAAAATTAAATCTATATATTTTTTTGTTTAAATTTATACAATAAGAGAACCTTACCACTATCATTATAATTATCATCATCAATTTCCACAGCTTCACCATCAACTAATGCATCAATGTCATTCATCTCAAAATCTTCACTGGCTGGTCGAGAATCCTCTTGAACATCGATAATCTAAATCAAATGAATTGTATCGAATTCATTTGATTTTTAAAAAATTTAAAAAATTTACTAAGAAAAAATTTATGACAAAAAAAATTGTATTTAACATACTTTTTCAGGACTGGAATTGAGTGGCCTGGAATACAATCCCATCTGGCCCTAAAAAAAGTGCAAAATAAATAATCATATGCATTTGAAAAGCAGAAAAAGATTTTTAAAAATAAGACCCTTTGGGATAATCATTGTTAAATATAAAATGAGCAAATTACACATAGAAATGTATGTGTTTTTTTTTTAATTTTCAAATCTAGAGTGATTACAATAAATAATTATTTTTCTATCAAACTAATCATTAGTGTTAGTGACTCTCCATGAAGGATTTCAATTATTAGATCCATACCTCAATGTCACAAAATACTAATTCCTTCCCAGATGGATGCCATGCAAGGCCACAAACAGACAGTTCTTTTTCATGCAGTTTTCTAGATTTGAAAAAAAAAATTAATTAAAAAACACAAATTTACATTTACTGTAATATAATATAAAGAATAACAATTATTGAGATTTTTATCCTTAATACTGAATTCTAAAAATTAAAAAAATAATAATAATTGTTAAAATTCAACAAAACAAGAATAAATACTTTTCTAATGCTTTAGAATTAAATTGAAAGAAATAAAATAAGTTTTAAAACTAAAAATTTTCTCCGTTTTTGGATAAGTATTTAATTCAGATACAATTTTATTTATATATGACTTAGCATATTTTGAATAAAAATTACATAAAAGAAATTATTTATATTTCTGGCAAAATTAATTTTATACAAATACCAAAATGAAGGGTTCTGTTCCTAATATATATTTTAAGTGAGCATTTTGGTCACTCCATCTACATCTTAGCTGATACACGGAATCAAATGGCTTGGAATCGAGAGTTTTCTGAAATAAGGAAATCTTCCTTCCCTCTCATTATATTTTGCATCGTACCCATTACTGAAAATCTTTTATTGGATTGTTAAGCTTTATACAATTAAGTGTTCAATTATGAAATGCCATCATACCAGAGGCATTAATTATGTTGCTATTAATTGTTTCTATTTTAAAAATTCATTACTATTCAATTTTAAAAACTAACCTTGAAATACATTTCTTAGTTTCCACATCCCAAACAAGCATCTGCCCATTCATAGATGCGGCTGCAAGGTATTTCCCATAAGGAGAGTATGTCACAATGGAAAGAGTCTACATTAACCAAAGAAAATTTAATTACAGAAAATATTAAAAGTTGCATGAATAAATTTTCAGTTATGTGTATCATAATCACATTTTTATGGAAATAAGATACCCATAAAAAAAAACATAAATTTCCCTTAGATGAAAAATAAATATAATCAGTATTTGCTTCATTCTGGGAGACTTATGGAACTGCCCAGGAATGTTTTCAAAAAATATTCTGAAGTAGGGAATTTTTTTCTCCCCCTTTTTTTGCATACTTTATACATTTATTTCACAGAAAACAATAAAGGCATGATTTTATAATGCTAGACTACATAAAGTATTTTTAATATTTAAAAGATTTCCTGTTCCATCCAGGAATTGTAAAGTATTCAAAGCATTTTCTGTTGAGTATCTATTGGACTTGCATATCAAATTTTTATTTAGTCACTGAATGAATATTTTTCACAAAATGGGCAAGATATCAGTCAGAAAAATTGAAATTCTCTAATAGTTACAGGATTTGAGAGTAGTTTTATCAGAGAGAATAACTCTTATAAATATAATTGAAAAATTGGACTGATCCTTAAAAATATTTAACTTAGATACAAAACATAGAAGAGAAGGGAATATGGTATAACTGTTTCATTATGTTTATTCTTCAACATGCCATCAATATTTTCCTCCCTAAAAAGAAGAGCCATACTATGTAAATTAAGAAATAGAAAAACTTAAAATTCTTTTATCAGATTAACTGAAAAATTGTACAGGTCGCTAAGAAAATCATTTCAAAATACAAAATATGGAGGAAACAAGGGCAAGTTGATATTTCTTGCACACAAAGTAAAAATTCTGTATTTAAAAACTAACTGCTAAAAATATTATATGCATTTAAGAAGCAACAAGAAAAAACATCAAGTTTCCTCAAACTGATATCAATAATTCCATTTTTGTTCTAGAGCAGAGGTTCCCAACCTGTGGTAGGGGTATGCAAAATAAAATTTGGTAATGGTGGAAACAAGAAAACATAAGGAATTATAAAGGTTACAGAATTTTGTTTCCCCAAGATTATACTTAATACTTAATAACTATACCACTTGCAAAACTGAATATTACAGGGCGAAATTTTTAGCCATCCTTATAATGCAAAATTATTATTAATTGTTTTCATTCGCTTTGGCGTTACACTAATACTATTGTATAAATGAAATGTAAAATAAGCCCAGCAAATATTATTAATTCAAATCATTTGACTCTTAAGCTGACTTAAGCCCTTAACAATATTGATAAAGACTTCTTTGCATAGACAGAATGGTTGGTGGTGGGGAGGATATGACAGTAGGGGGTACACAAAAATATAAAGATGAATCAAGGGGTATGCGAGGGAATAAAGGTTGGGAACTCCTGTTCTAGAGGATGAAAATGACTGTCTTCAAGACTTGTAAAATGAGTGAACAATAGAAAATATGAAAAGCCATTACCTTTGTAATGCACTCATCAGAAAGAGAAAATTTTGATATCCATGTGTCTCGCTGATAAAAACACACTTCCAATTCAACAGGAATAGCTAAAAACTGTTAAATTTAAAACAATTACAAAAAAATAATTAAATATACAAAGCAGATCATACAGTTTGAGATTCGCAATTAGTGCAGTGAAAATATCTATTTGTCTCATGGAAATACACAAAACATTTAATGAAAAATTGCTACCATGGCACAAATTTAAATAAAATAAGGGAATGAACTAAGTGTATGTACTTAAAAGTTTTAATTCATGGCCAAACAAGAGTATAAAATATCGTTACCAAGAATCTTTTCATTCAGAATTTCAAGAGAAAATATTCTATGTCTAATTTAAAGAATTGATTGACTGCTAAAGACATGTTATGGAACCATCACTCTTGCCATAGTAATTCAAGTTAAACTGCAGGCCAACAAAAGATACATGTGAAGTATTTCATTCCTTCAGTTAGCAAAGGGAAATCAAGACAATTTTCTTGGTTTACTTAAGAAATTATTTCTTGGCTTACTTAAAAAATTACTTCAGTTGTGTAACAACAAAAATGATGAGCAAATGGATAATTCTTAGATCTCTCTCTTTTTTTTCATTTTATAATTCTTTAAATTAACTGCTTTTAATAAATAACAGAAGTCACAGTAAAATAACAATATAAAAAAGTTTACAGTTAAAAAATATTCAACTTCACCATTCAGCTCCTTCTTGTAAAAAGTCTCTTCAAAGGAAACAGAAGAAAAATTGCAATTATTTAAGATTTGAAAATTATTGAACATTTTTGGTCACAACAAAGCTGACATATCGAGCGATGTCAGAAACAGTCAGCAGTAAAATAAAAATTAAAATAAATAACAAAAAAATTAATAAATAAACAAAAGCACATATTTTTATTACAAAAAAGAAAATTCCATACAAGCAAAATGAAAAAGAGCAAAAACATTTTAAACTCCACAGAAAATAAATTTTCACAATAAAAATCCCTTCAATGTCAGTCACATTTATCAAATGAAAATTACAAGAAATAACTATAAGTATTAAATGATAAATAAAGCATTTTTATGCAAGAATTTTGTAAAAAAATTCTCCAGCATTACCTGTCCATCAGGACTCCAAGACAGTCGGCATAATGTTGTTGATGTACTAAAATGAAATTATGCATTAACAGACTCAGAAATATCTAAATATAACAACAAAATACAATGGGAAAATTGTAATACACATACGTGGATAAATAAATATACAGTGAAACCTCTTCGAACGGCCACCCCTCTTAACGGCCAATTTTTCGTGGCACGGATTTTTCGGCCCATAGACCTAATGTTAAAATAACCCCTAGCAACGGCCACCCAACCCCTCTGAACGGCTGGGTGGGTTCGCCATCCCATTTGACAAACGCATCGGTTAGAGATTTACTTTTTAAACTGAAAAACGAACTTGAAAAAATGGTTTTTTCCGAGAAGGGTAAAAACTTAAAACAGTCACAAATTGTATCCTTTTTTCAAAAAATGTAAAAAATTATTAAATAAAGTACTATTTTCTCTTTAGATAAGTCTCAAACTTCATTTTAAATAAGAAATATGTGTCAGACTTGTTTATATTATGTATTATAGCAATTATCTTGTAATTGTAACGAAAACCCTTCAGAGCGGCCATCCCCTCTGAGCGGCCAATTTTTCTCGGAACGGAGGGGTGGCCGCTGAGAGAGGTTTCACTGTATATTGTTGGTACAATATATTTGTAGAAAATATTGTATACTGATGATATATTACTGTATCTGATTTTTCCAGTTGCAGAGGTGACATTTTAAAACAACAAGAACACATTAACTCATTAAACTTTTTCCTCTGATTTGGTCACTTTTAGCAGCACATTGATTATATGTGTGATAAATTATTTTTTGAGTTAACATAACAATAATATATATATTCCTGATATCTCATAAATTGATGTTTTAAATGTTTCTGTTGACATAAATTCAAATTCATCTGATTCTTAGAATTAAAGCTGTGAATGTCTTTCAATAGTAGAAAATATGACCCTGATCTAATCACAAATTAATGTTCTTATCATTTCTGTCAACATAAGGTCATCCCATTCTGGGAATCAGAGGTGCAAATTATATCCTTTTAATAACAAAGTTTGTATTCCTTGGTCAGACATATATCAGTATTTTAATCCTTTTTGTCACTGCAAATTCATCTGGTAGTCTGAATCAATTCTGAGTATCTTGATTTTTCTAGAAAGTCATATCTGACACAAGCACTCCCAATAGATACTAATGAATCTCTAAATTTGCTCTCTTTCATCTAGATCAATTGTGGAAAGCAGATATGTAATTTGCAAGATGTCTAACAAAAGTCAAGAAGCTCTCCTTCTTTCCATTATTTTACCTATATATATATAATAAATTAGTGCCATCTAAATGCAGTAACTGAATCCTTATTTTTGGTCCATTGACATGTGTTGGATTTAATTTTCTTCATTTTTCAAATTGGAGTTATAAATTTTAAAAAAATAATAATGTTTTCACTTTTTGGAAATTCATAAATCTGTCACTATGTTACTAAATTAATAAAATAGCAAATTGCTGTTCTCTATTAGGGCTTTGGTTGAAGAAGGATGTCATGACTGTTTGTAAGGTTAATCTTTGTTGTAAATTACTGTACTGATATTTTTGGAGAAATAACAAAAAGTTTAGTAAAATATCAAACTCTTGCTTCATTGAGTTTATCGCTCAAATACATGTTAGATAACTGTAAAAAAACATTTCTTCTAGATTTTATATTTCAAATTTATTCTTTTATTCCAGCACTAGCAGCATGTGCACGGCGTTGCCCGTGGAATCAGGAATTCAACAAAATGAGAAGAAAAAAAAACGTCCATAATGACATGAAAAAGTTCTGAAAACAAAACAAAAGATACACATTATTGATATTCCAGCTTATTTTTCTTCGTGATAATGACATTTCAACTGTAGGAAAACAATACAGAGTACATTAACCTGAAACAATATTAAAAAACTGCAACTTGAAAATGGTTATTATACTGCAAGTAAAATATGCGAGTCTTAAGCACGTTAAGACACTGCCGAACGCATGGCGTTGCCCGTGGAATTAAGACTTCAACAAAATGGGGGAAAAAAACCACCCACAATGACATGAAAATGTTTTGAAAACAAAAGATACACATTATTTGATTTCCCTGCTTATTTTTTTCGCGCAACAGTACAGAGTACGTTAATCCAAAACAATATTACAAAATTGGAACGTGAAAATGAATATTATACAGCAAGCAAAATATAAAATCGAATCCGAAAGTAATAATCGAAGTAATTCATTCAGTTGAAAGACATGACGTACCTTGCGCTCTGCACCGTCAACCAATCAAAATTGCCACCAACGTTCCGAAGAAGTGCCATGCGAGGAAACTCATTAGAGGAAAAATATCTTTCAACTGACCAGGAAAAAATTAATTTTAAAAAGAACGGGAAAAGATATTTTTACCATTCTTGTTTTAAATCTGACAGAACCGTTGCAGTTACAAGATGAAAAAATTGAAAATAATAGTGTTATTAGAACATTGGATGCAGAAAATTTAAAAACAAAAATAAAATTTAGATGGCAAAACTTACTATTTTTTAAAAACACGGCATTGCCCATGCTATCTTGACTTCAAGAAAATGAAAAAAAAAAAAAAAACCCACCCACAAATGATATGAAAAAGTTTTGAAAACAATAGATATGCATTATTTGAATTTAGGAAAACAGTACCGAGTACGTTAATCCAAAACAATATTAATAAATGCGACAAACCATCATGCAAAATATGCGAGACAAAGAAACATTTTAAGACACTGCCGAAAATAATTATTGAATTCAGTCAGTTAATGTATCTTCTCCAAGAAGAGCGCAATAGTATATGACATCACCTGCCGCAATGAAGGTCATGCACCAGCCAATGATATTGTAACAATGCATGATGGGAAAGTTAACTTGTTCTGGAGAATGTCTCGCTGAGAAAGCTGGCTTACAAAAAAACTGTTTGATCTGATCAAGGAACAATTAATTTTAAAAAAACAGAGAAAGGTATTTTAACGGTTCTTGTTTTAAATCCGACAGAAATATTCAAGTTAAAAGCTGAAAAAAAATTTAAATTATGGAGTTATTAGAATGTCAGATGCGAGAATTTGAAAAAAATCCTTATCAAAAATTACCATAAAAGTGACTATTATTTAAAAATTTCTCAAAATTCAGTAAATTGCATTAGAAATTCAAAACAAACTTCAATAGAACAAAAATTGTTTGCTCTATCCGATGGTGCATTGATTGTTTTTCAATGATCATTAGAAAAGATACTACAGCTGTAAACGTGCTAAAAATGACCCAAAACAATACAAAACATTAAATAAAAAACTTTCTAGATTAAATTTTAAAATTCCGGCTTCGAGGTGCATTGAGGCACCATTACGATTACCTGTGTGCCCAATTTCATGGCTGTAAGTACAATAGATTCGTCTGGACATTGCACACACACACATACGCAAACATTTACTTTTATAAGTATAGATAATCTTTCAAGAAATGCAGAATACTAAACACATAATCTAAGCTCAAAATAGTTTCTTTCTTTTTACACAGCCAGTCATCTGAAACCAGAAATAGTAACTTTTCAACAGATATGGCAACTTTTAACTGCAAATATATACATATATATATCCAAATTAAATTATCAGTTGAACATAATCAGATACAAATATATTAATGATTTTGCAATCAGTCTGTGTTTTAATTTCTACAATAATAATTAAAGAAAGCATATATTCAATTAAACCAGAATAAAAAAAATCAACATATTTGAATACAAAATTCTATTCTACTAAATACCTAGGCTCATGAATCAAAATTTGTAAATTTTTGTAGCAAAATCATTGACAAAATTTACAAAGACAAATATCTGTATAGGATCATGATACAACTGGTTTTAATTAATTTATTTTATTTACTTAAGTTTCTTTTAAGTAGTAAGAAATGGAGGAGGAGAGTTTACTTACTTGAAGTCGTTACTTTTTTTAAACAAATTTAGAGTCTTTACACATTCTTGAGTAGATAAGAGCCACAAACGAACTGTACCATCACAGCCAGATGATGCCTAAGACGAAAATGGATTTCATTGTAAAAAGTATGTGTTATTACAAAACAATTGTATTACACATCTATTTAAGAG
This sequence comes from Araneus ventricosus, assembly GCA_013235015.1. Lineage (NCBI taxonomy): Eukaryota > Metazoa > Arthropoda > Arachnida > Araneae > Araneidae > Araneus > Araneus ventricosus. The sequence continues at coordinate 98,181 of BGPR01000656.1, read as the reverse complement.
AATGTTAAATTTGAAAGAAAAATATTATTACTCCCAATCACAAAAAGAATGTATCTTGCATCCTTTCAAGTGGAGACATATACTGGAACAAATGAGATACATGGTGCCAACTAAGTTAGGAGAAAAAAGATGTGACCTGCTCAATATTTTTATAACCTTATTTTTTCAATCACTCTAGTCTTTTTCACTAATTAATAAACAAATGGTCTGTGTAAATAAAAAATATTTATCAAAATGTTAAGTTCAGTCAATCACAACACAATTCAAAACATTTAAGAAATAGATAAAAAGAAGATAATGTTTGTATATGCCAACCATTGAACCACAAGGGCTTAGTCTGCAAGTTTATTTTAAACATTTTATACTTTTAGTTATAAAAAATATATCTCCTTTTAGTGTTGTTTCTTTTATGAAGTAAATTAATTCCTTACAATCAGTGATTTAATAATAGTTTTTCGTTTGCTCTATAAATCATCTATACTTATAAAAGGCAATGTCTGTGTGTGTGCATGAAATGTCCAGACAAATCTATCACACTTACAGATTTGAAAGTTGGCACACAGATAGGCTTAATGGTGACTCGATGCACCGTGAAGCCGGAATTTTAAAATTTAATCTAGAAGATTTTTTATTTAATATTTTGTGTTGTTTTGGGTTATTTTTGACACGTTTACGACTGTAGTATCTTTTCTAATGATCATTGAAAAGTAATCAATGCACCATCGGATAGAACAAACAATTTTCGTTCTAATGAAATTTGTTTTGAGCTTCAAACGTAATTTACTGAATTTTGAGAAATTTTTTAAAAAATAGTCAGTTTTGGCATCGAAATTTTCTTTTTCTTTTTAAATTTGCTGCATCCGAAGTTCTAATAACACTATTATTTTCAACTTATAAATGGAACAGTTCTGTCAGATTTAACGGTTAAAATATCTTTTTTCGTTTTTTTTTTTTAAATTAATTTTTCCCTGGTCAGTTCAAACAGTTTTTTTGCTAGCAAAATTTAACAGCAAGAGTTTCTCCAGATGATAAAGAATGCATTGTTGCAATTTCATTGGCTGGTGGTGACCTTCCTCCCAGGAGTTGACAAAGTATGCTTTCTACAATCTGATTCCTTCTGGTGACGTCATTACATTCATGTCATTGTCGAAAAGCAATAATGAGTATCTTTCGTTTTGATTTTGTTTTCAAAACTTTTTCGTGTCATTGTGGTCATTTTCTCCCATTTTGTTGAGGTCCCAATTCCACGGGCAACACCGTGCGCATACTGCTAGTACACAATATGCAATAGAATAGTTTCAGGTTAATTTTCAAAGCAAAATATATCAATAAAATAACATATCAAATTCAATCAAAAGTTAGTCTTCTCCCTCGATCCTTCTTTATAGAAAATCAGATTAAAACACACTTTGGAAAATCATCACTCATTAAATAGTACATTTCATCGGACCAATTTATTTCAAAATAGATAGTTACAGAGAAATGCATCACACTTAAATTCAAATACTAAAGACATTCAAAATACAAAATCAAGAATTTTTTAAAAAATAAAAATACATACCAAATATTTTCCTTTAGGGTCAATAGCTATACTTAATATTGGGCCATCATGACCTCTAAGTTCAGTCAAAGACTTATCAGATGCATCAAAAACCTTTATGATGAAATCACTGAAAGAAATTAAAAGTTTCAATTATTATTATCTGCGCAACAATTTACTTAAAAGACTAAGTACATGATTTGATACAAAAATTTAAATAAAAATAAGTAAAATTTACGAATTTAATTCAAATGATCTATGAACTTTATGATAGTTGCACACACAGAATGATTTATTTGTAGCTATGTAACGAATATTCAGCAACTATTCAGTATTCGGTCCTTTTGCCGAATATTCGGTTGGCTGAATACTAAGCAAATATTTGGCCGAATACATTCAGTATAATTTTTTTTAATGTGCTTTTAAATATTCCTTTAACAAAGAATATTGCATAATTACATGTCAGTTGCACAGTGAATTGGTATATTTAATTAAGTTACATATAATTTATCATTGCAAAACCTGAAATTATGATGCAAGAACAATAATTTTTCAGGAGGATGTCTGTTCCATTTGGTTTCATACACATATAATACCAACTGGGGATGTAACGAATATTTAGTATTCGACCTATTCGGCCCTTCCCCGAATATTCGATCTGGCCAAATGCTATACAGAAAATGGTCAGAATAAATGCAGGATAAAAAATTTTTTGAAAAATGTTGTTTTAAATATATTTAATAAAGAAAATTGCATAATTACATTCTGGTACATTATTTAAAAAAAGCTAACATTTATCCAATTTTAAGTTGCATAGTACATAAGGTGTAAGGTCCATATCAATTATGAGCTTCAGAAAATAAATGGTCCCTGTGTAATGCTCACAGGTGCCGAAAGATATTTTCTTGACAAATTTGCGAACCTTGGAAATTTTTCTGCATTTCTTTCCACCAATTAAATGGATACTCCATCCTATCTATTAGAACTTATTTATCAAAATAGTAATTTACTTCTAGTTATTTTAATTTATCCATTTAAATTTCTTTTGTGTTTGTCATTGTCATGCAAACAATGATTATTTTTATTTCTTTGAAGTAATCCCAAAAAGAAGAGGCTTTCTCATTTCTTATTATTGGAATTAAGGTATTTAAAATATTGCAAATATACATAAAAGCACTAACATTTTTTTTAAATATACAAATAATAAAAAATCAATTTTATTTAATCTTAATTTTTTTTCTTTTAAAATTTGAAAAATATTTCATTTACAATCAAAAGTGAATTCTTTTTTAAAATTTGGTATTTGGCCTGAAATTTGGTTGAATATTTCGTATTCAGCCAAATCACTATTTGTTAAATCCCTAGTTCTTTGTAGAATAGTGAAATATATATACTGCTTCATTATTACCAAACAAGCATGTAAAATTCAAAGTTCAGCAGGAACTGAATTAAGAAAACAGGGTGCGTACACATTTCCTTAAAAGAAAATCAAGGACTATCAAGGACTTTTAAGGACTAAAAAAATCAAAAAATAAGGACCTCTAAATTGAATAAACTTAACGAATTGTCGCACGCATTTTTAAATAAAATCTCATTTTTGCAAATTCAACCTATTAGATGATAAATTATAATATAAAACATAGAAGATACATTACAAATTTAACACAACAAAACTCCTAAAAATATGAGTTAATAAATTGATGAAAAAAAAAACCCATGAAACTGGTAATCAAATTAAATATCTTTTAATTCCAAACTTTTTTCATTGAATTTTACATCCAAGGTATTTATTTTAATTTCTTTTTCAGAAATTGTTTTTCTTAGTTCATGTGATTGAATAAATAAATTTATGTCGTTTGACTTTTCAGCCTCATTAGCTAAATCATTTGCTTTCTCATTTGTTTGGTGCATGTCCGTTTGGAGGAACATTTTTTTTTTGTTTGTTTTAAAAAAATTCTATTTCTTCCTCTAGAGCTTTTCGTTTCAGTTGTTTTGTTTCAGTCTTTTCTTTGGATCTTTCACTTTCTAAATACTGCATGTATTTTGCTGTAGCTGAGGTGGCAACCGTCCTCATTTCTTTAGTAATTTTTAAGTCAAAATATCCCAGACAGCTTAATAAATTCATGATTTACACGCTGGTAAATATATAAAGCATCTTTTAAATTTTCTATTTCCAGGACCTTGTTCACCGAAAAACCTCATTGTCCATGTGACAGTATTAATACCATTTTGATAATCTTCCAAACTTTTTCATAATGATTATTGCTAAAATAAGTTTGTAAAAAATTATCAAGGGAATCACTCTTTGGAGTGAAAGAAGTAAATTCAAATGAATTTGGCTTTACAATATTTAACAGAAAATCTGCATAGAGTAACAAAATTTCGTCGCAATCTTTTCCCAAAATACGTTTCTTTTGCGACAATACAATCAATACCTTTTTCATTTTTTCCTGTACTTTTTCGGGATATCCAGCCATTACTCATGGATCAATGCAAATCGCAGGTCTTACTAGTGCGTAATTCACTGGACATTTCTGCATGAAATGTTTTATCATTGTTATGATGTTTTTCCGACTATCCTGCCTGAGTGTGAAAACATCCTTGTCTACTAATTCCTTATTTTTTTATCTTTTATTAGTTGCACTGCAGCAAATCCTAAATACACTTAACTTTTATCATTATACAAGTTTGGGTCACTGAAGTGGAATTTGCATAAAGTCTCAGGTTTCTCAATTCTTTCATTCTCTGGTTTCAAAATTTTGAATGCTATCATTAACAAGTTTTAAAAACATCACTGACAAAAAGTGGAAGTAAAGGTTTATCACTTTGATACTGTTCTAAAAATGGTAACAGCACTTTCGACAATCATTCCTATGGAACCATGGACCAATAAAGGCCATCTGTAACTCCTCCCTTATTTCCCAAAGTGTATGCGATGGATATGGATTCGTAGAACGCGAGCAGTGTCGTCCCACCCACCCCCACCGCATTCCGCGAGAGCCACGTCGACCGAGATTAGAGCCGCCGAGAAGGAGGAATTAGAAAAACGATAATCGGTGAAATTTTAAATTTTTTAATAATGACAGAGTAAAAAGTAAGGACTTTCAAGGACTTTTTAAAAATGGGGCATAAAAATAAGGATTTGTAAGGACTTTTAAGGACTAAATGTAAAAGTAAGGACTTTTAAGGACTTGTAAGGACGCGTACGAACCCTGGAAAAGCATAGATCAGGATGAGTCATGGAGGGGAAGAAATTACATTTTTAGAGAAAGAGGTCTTGTTTGAGATGAACAGTATAAAAATTAAATTGCAAATCATTGTTTCGTTTTGAAAAAAGGAGAGAAATCAAACTAAATATGTCTAGTTCCTGACTTGTCATCTTTCCTGCCCTAAAAGAAATTTTGCTAGAAATGAGTGCTTTCAAACCTGACCTAAGGTAAATATCAATCATTCAGAACCTTATAAGACACATTTCCTTTCATAAGAGTCAGCAATTACTCACTCCAACAAATAATTAAATATTTCCAAATAAGAAAATAATTTCATATGCAAATTTTGGAATATTTCAGAACTTGGGTGACACTTGGAAAATACACATCAACTTTACTAAATTTTAGCTTCAAAACAGAATCACTGTATTTTAATCACCTACATTTGCATATGCATAGGAACTAATTTCATATTTAATAATAAAATGGAAAAGATGCTGAAAATCTGCAAATCTTGATTTCTAAAAATTAATATTACAGTAATAATTAGAAAATTTTTCAAACTATTACTATATTCTATTAGAAAATTTAAGATTCAAATTTATTATTAAGCCTTTAATATAATAAAAAATAAAACAGGCTATAATAATTTATAGCCTGTTTTACTGAATAGACCACATATATTCATTATGGGCCATGAATTGCAATAGAAAATATTATATTTTCTATTACAATTCTTATTTAGATATTATATCTAAAGAATATTCTGACATATATAAAAAAATTTTTATTAAAAATATCCTATTGTATGCATGCAAAAAAATTTCAGGAAGTTAAACATTTTTGTTATTTACGAGATGTACAAAGAAAAATCTAATAATTAAATTAGGTATGCAGCAAAAATTATTGAAAGCTAATGAATGTCTGTTTAAAAAGCCAATAGGATATTTCAGCAGAAATGAATTATAAACAGGATAATTAGTTTTGAAACAAAACTAAAAGACTTACCCACCACCAGAAGCAATCAGCTTTCCATCATTACTGCATGCTATACAATACACTGCAGTACTAAACTGGGCTACAATTTGATCAAATTCTGCTTCTGGAAATGTATAAGCAGATACCTTGAAGCTATCTGCTGATAAGTAGATGAAGTCTTTCTATGCATAAAAATAAATAAAATTATAACAAATACTAATAAGAATTTAAGAAAAAGTATATATATAAAAGAAGCAAATTCACTTTATTAAAGCTCATTACACTACAAAATATGGCCTGAATGGATGTCATCAAAAATTTGATAAGCAGTTCAAAAGATTTTTCAGTCTGCATTAGCAAAAGTAAATGGGAAAATCCCTATTTAAAATTTTGCATTAAAATTTACAATATAAAAAATAATTTTTAAAAATAAAGGAAGCTTAATTCATTTTATTAATCCTTAATTAGGTCTCCATTAACTAAAATCATTAATCATTACTAGTTTTGCTTTAAAATATTTCTCCATAAAATATATATTATTATTATTACATCTTATATTATTATTTTTCTCCATTTTTATTTTCTAGGAATGTTATTTTTTTCTTCTTCATTTAGTACATGCTTTTGTTTCAGGATGTTTACACAATTTATTTTTAAATTTAATATTAAGATCAATGATAATAATGATATTACATATTTAATTATAACTGAAAATTAAAATATTCCAAATATTAAATTAATATTTTGTAATAATGATTTCATTACACCCTATACTAAATACACCAATCTGTTTGATGGTACTAAGGCTTTGTATTTCAAGTCTTGTGTTACAAGCATCCTGAAAGATTTTATTATGTTTTATTTTTTGATTAAGTCCGATTTTCAGAGAAAAATGACACATGTATGTAGATTACAAACAAAAAAAGAAATAGCTGGGGTCATTAAAATTGCAAATAAAGAATAACTTAAGAAGCTCCAAATAGATATGATGATGGAATAAAACTACCTACAACTTAACAAAACGAAAGGCTCCTTTTTGAACAAATATAAATTATTTACAAATAAATACCTTAAAAGCAACTGCAGACACACTACTTCCCATCTGATGAGACTGTGGATCATCATCTTCAAACCCATTCCAAATTCTTATATCCCCATCTGTACCACAAGTTATAATGTAGCTACAAATAAAGATAGCGATAATCAGCTGAAATATGAAGCAATAAAAATAGAAATCTTAAAAAATATTTAAACGTACCAAACATATATAAATCTTAAGATATTCTTACTTTCCAGAATCATCATAGCAAATATCAGTATGCCCATCACAGTGGGCATATCGCATTTCTTCCATATTAGCTGGTTCAGGGGATAAAAATAAAATATTTATTTAAATAATTAATTAAAAATTTAATTTTTTTAATGGAAAGTGTTTGCGCAAAACTAAAATAATATGATAAAACAAAGCATAAACAATATCATACCGAAACAAGTTTGTTGAGCAACAAAAATTAAAGTTCCGCGCGAGTTCGGACAACTACGGTTGCAGTTATAAAATTAGTTCCAGAATTTGTCTTTAAAGGTTGGTTTTCGATTACAGTGATGAATATAAAAATCAAACAGAATCCTTAAAATACATAAATTATCTGTATTTCAATACAAATAAAAGATAGATAGTTGAATAATGACTCACATCTGTAAAACAGTGTTGTTAAATCATATTTCTCAATTATGTTCTATAAAGATATTTTTAGTAAATTATTATATATTCAAAGATAAAAGTTATTTTTAAGTATATAAATCATTAATTTAGCATTGAAAAAGTATGAATGTGAAATGTAAACTTTAAGTACTTAAACCTCATGTGCTCATGATTGTGACTGTTTCGAAAAATTTGTGATTTTTCCAATGTTTGGGTTTTTCCCATGGCTAAGGACGGACGTTATCTTCCTTGCAGTTTCTGTCGTTGCTAATTTCGCTTTCTGTTTCATTTTAATTGTTTTTTATTTAAACAATTTTAATTTATTTTTTACATCATAACTTTTCTTAATTTTCATTTCTGCATTCAGTTTTTATATTTTCTCATATCAATTGACATGGAAATCTAATTCTTCTGTGAAAGGTAATGCCACTTTAATTTTCATCTACATTTTTTTGTGGTTTACTACAAAATTGATAGCCATTTTTTATACTTGACTTACATTCTAAAACTAAAGACTTTATTTATTAAATTGCTTTGACTTGGGTGTTACTCCTTGAATTGATTTAGATATTGAACAGTTAATTTTATATATGAAGTCGATTATCTTAGAGAAAATTTTATTTGCTAATGTAGCTATTATGAGGGATTAGATTACTAAGTGTACTAAACAAATAACATCTACTTATAAAGGTAAAATTCTAAAAAGAGAACTGTCTTGAAATGAGGATCTAATATGTGTTAAGTGTTCGAAATTCTACATTACCTATATTTAGCGTGATGTTTTCACACGTATATGAAATGTATGAGTAGTTTTCTTTCTGAAATATAACTTTCAAAATAAATTGCTGTAATAATATTAGTTGTGTTGTGTGCCAAAAATCGATCGAATGCAGCTTAAATAGCTGAAGCATTAATATTCTGTGTGTCATAAAAGTGATCTGCAACACTTGACAAATGGATAAAAATTCAGTTAACTGTAAAAAATATATCAGTTCTTTTAGGAATGAAACTAGAAATATAGAGATAGAAGTTAGTATTATAAAAATTTTATTTCGCTAACCATTTTTTGCTGTAATTTAAGTTTTGTTGAAATTCCTGAATATTTTGGCACCTTCCATATTATTTGCTTTATTTCTAGATTGTCATTATCTAGTGTATGTTCGTAAATACTATACTTTAATGACCTACCTATTATATTGCTATTTGAATTTTCAACCAGGACTCTGTGTTTAACTTATAATTTGGTTTTCATCTTTATGATAACCTTTCCTTATCACATATGGCTTCTATTACATGTAATTTCTCACTCTTGATATTGTTCTAACTGGCCACTTTTTAACTGAAATATAGGTTTTCATGCTTATGGATCTCTTGAGACTTTTATTACTCACATAATTTTTCTCCCATCTTGTTACTATGGGTTGTAACTTTAATAATGATTACATTTCATTTAAAATATTTTCTATGTTAGTAATAATGTTTTATTGTTCCCTAAAATCATTTCCTTCAGATTTATATTATTAAAAGGTATGTTTATTTGGTTGCAATTATTTTGTTATGCTTTTTTTATTTGATTGTAATTTTTGTAGAAAATTTTTCTCGTAATTAATATTTAAACTGATAAATTAATAGAAATTTCATTAAATTTTTTATTTGTTTTCAATTTTATAAATAGTACAGATAAGTTGCCAATAAATTCTGTATAAAATGTGAGTACAAAAGTTTTCGTTATGTGAGGAATCTTGGATGTTAATATTTTAAAATCATAAAATTTTACATAAATATAGTTTTCAGTCAGTTCATCTTTTTTTAATGCAATTTAAAATGTTCTTTATGATCAAAGTCACTTATTTTTTGTAGATTAATCCTTAGAAGCAATTTCTAATAAATATTCAGGAAAATGGAGTCAACCAAGCAAGATAAAAGTGTTAAAAAACAGTCAATGGAAAGCAAGTTAAAATCAGGATCTAAAATATCCAGTTCTGAAACAGACAGCTCTATATCTTTGACATTTGATTCTGCAGCTGATTGTGGATACAAATCAGAAGAAATTGCTTGCACACATACCTCAACCAATGAATCCATATCAGATTTGAATCTTCGACAAAAATTGGACCAAAGTGTAACGTATGACAGTGGTGTAGTATCGGACTGTTTTTCTCCTACAAGTTCAGAAAATATTTCATTGGGAAAATCCGAGTCGGAGAGATTTACTTATGATGAAGCACATAACACAAAGGATAAGTATATGCTTGAAGATATATTCACCCAAGACAAAGATGGTGATACGTGAGTTTCTTATCTGATTTCTATTTGTATTTTTTTTAAATTAAAATTTGCTATTTGATTAGAATATTCAAATTTTTTTAATTAAACCAATTAAAAAAATTTTACTTTCCACTTTCTTTTCAAGTATATTATTTATTTATTTTTGAGTCTCTTTACAGTGTTTTCAAACTAAATAAAATAGTGATAATATTCATACGGTAAGACTTAAGATTATAGTGTGGTCGCTTACCAAAATTGCACTAACTGTCAAAAAACTAGCCAAAAACTCCTCGATCTTTGATGTTATAAAAATATTCAGGATTACTGTGGAAAAAAATTGCCACAAAAATTTCAAAGTTGGCAACCGCACGATAATCTTAAGTCTAGCTCAACATGCCTTTCATGTTGCTTATTTGCATTTTCCAAATTTTATATATGACATTTTATTGTTTAATTAACAAAATGTTAATTAAGAATGATAAATATCTTTTCTCAATTTAATTTCATTATTAAATTTTTATTCCTGTATTTCTTCCCCTCACTGCTATTCCTTGTAAGGGAACGTTCCTCAAAATTGAAAGACTACTGTAATAATAAAAAATGCAGTATATTAAAAATGTATTTTTAGATAGGATATAAAATATTTGAATTGATAAATGAAATTTTACAAAGTATTTTTTAGAAAAAGTATTTTTGTAATAACATTTGCTTTATACTTACATATTCCCTCCAAGGATTCTTCACCTAGCTATTGTGGAAGCCCGATCAGACATCATTTTTCCACTGATTCAGTTAGCTCCTCACCCTGATTTCTTAGATATTACAAATGACTTATATCAAGTAAGAAACAAATTTTTTCTTAGTTGAAGTTTCTGTTCACTATAATTAGAAAATTTGTTTAATACAGTGAAATCTCTCTACAGTGGCCATCCTTTGTACCAAGGAAAATTGGACAATCTAAAGGGTTTCATGTTTCCAAGTGCAAAATACTTAAACAATCCATTATTTATCCATCCGTTATTTTTGATTAAGGGAATTTTAAGAATCATCTAAAAAAGAAAGTACTTTATTCAAAAATTTCTAATTTTTTTTTAGAAGAAAGATACATTTTGTGCTTTGGATCTTTCAGCTTTTTTTAGAAGTAGCTTTAATTAAAAAAATAAATCCCTAATCATTTTTTTGGTAGTTGAGGAATCTATACTTATAAAAGGCAATGTTTGTGTGCGTGTGTGTTTGTCTGCGATGTCCAGACGAATCTATCGCACTTACAGCCATGAAATTTGGCACACAGGTAGTCGTAATGGTGACTGAATGCACCTCGAAGCCGAAATTTTAAATTTTAATCTAGAAATTTTTTTATTTAATGTTTTGTGTTGTTTTGGTTGATTTTTCGCACTAATTTCTCAATAGAATAGTTACGAATAAGTTTACGATAAAAATATATACACCATCGGAAAGAGCATGCGATTTCCGTTCTAATGAAGTTAGTTTTGAATTTCTAACGCAATTT
>BGPR01000656.1:0-86964 GCA_013235015.1 Araneus ventricosus | reverse complement strand
AGTTTTGGCATGAAGATGTTACTTTTGATTTTAAATTTGTTGCATCCATCTAATACTATTATTTTCAATTTTTTTCAGCTTATAACTAGAACGGTTGTGTCAGATTTAAAACAACAATGGTTAAAATATCTTTTCAAGTTTTTTTTAAATTAATTTTTTTCTGGGCGGTTGAGAGTTATTTTTATGGAGAGAGTTCCTCGCACGGCACTTCGGAACTCAGATGGCTATGTGATTGGCTGAAGGGGAGGTGACGACATAACCTTGAATTGAATGACTGATTATTATTTTCGGCAGTATCTTAATGTATTTATTCGTCTCGCATACTTAGCTTGCAGTATAATAATTTTCACGCTACAATATTTTATTATTGTTTATCGTGAAAAAAAAAATAAGCGGGAAAATCAATAATGTGTATCTTTTGTTTTGATTTTGTTTTCAAAACTTTTTCATGTCATTGTGGGCGTTTTTTTTTTTGTTTTTTTCCCCAAACTGGCAGTCTAGTTCCACAGACGCGCGTACTGCTAGTGGACAATAAAATCATCTATTTTTCCTAAAGTTTGTTGAGGTGAAAGTTTCATTTGCTGATGGTCGCAGACATATCAGAGTCGTATTTAGCTCTTGAAAGACACAAATGAAATCTTGAATGCCCAACCCCGGTAGATACTGAAGCTCGCTTTTCTTTTCACATTGGGAAAGAAATTATTAATTTCAATTCCAGTGTTGTTTGTGAGTGAATATATTTTTATTCTTTCTTTTCTGCCTTTCCTCTTAATAAAAAGTCAGAGAGACAAAAGGAATGTATTTCATTGGTGAAAGGAATGTATTTTATTGACGTTGAACGAGCTACCAACCCAAACCCTCAGAGGGATTAAAGTGGTCATTAATACTGGTTATTTTAACATAATATGTATGGGCCAAAAATAATGTGCCAAACAAAAGTGGGTTACCGCTACGCAGGTATGGCCACTTGAAGTTTTACTGCACTGGCTTAATAAAATTCCAGGATCTGTTTTCTTTTTGTATGCTTATAAATATTGACTTGAATGGCATTTAATGTTACCAAAAGGTCAGAAAAGAATAGATTAAAGTAAATCAAAGGCCTTATAAAGATAGCCAAATATTTCATAAATATTATATTACAATTTTGGGCATGGCTCTTAGTTGGACCATATGGAACATCATTGTAGTTACTAAAACTTTCCTAACTTCAGATTCCTTTCTTAATCAAAATCTTTTAACAAATTAAAAAATTTCATTAACTTTTGCTAAATAGCTGTTTCAAATTGAATTTATATTATTATTAAATATTTTCTTTTTTCAAATTTTAGAGTTGCAATAAAATTATTCAGTTTGTTCTCTCTACATACATGTGAAATAGTATTATAATTTGCAACCTTTAATCAGTAATTCTTAATTGCTACAGAATAGCTGTTATTTAATTATGCTTATTTTTTAAATCATACTCTTTATATGTGTTGTCTGTTCATAAGATAAAATTTAAAAGTACTATCCCCCTCCCCCATCGTAGAAACTGAAATGTCACAGTAATCATAGTGAAGTTGTAAATTGCTGCTAGTTGCTCTATTGATTTGTTTTAATTTATCTTAACTTTAAGAAGATTTTATTTAATTACAATGTTTGCTGTAGACACAGAAAAATACATTAAATGATTTTCAGTCAATGATATGTTTAGTTCAAATAACTTACTAAGGTAAGCCATCATTTAACCTACATGTAGGGGCGATTGCTTTCAGGATTTATCTCAAATTCCGTATTTTTTACCTTCTCAAATCCAGAATTGAAAAATATCTTTAGATTCATATAGTCTGTCTCGAATTTTGATTTAGAACACGTATACCATTAATACAAGGGTGTCAAACTCAAATCTATTATGGACCATAAACCAGATATAAGTTTTTGTGTCCCGCAGGTAAAAATAGGAAAAATCCTTGGTTAACTTTCAGTCTACGGTGCCCACTTACTTCGTTCCTCTTAGTTAGGATCACCAAGAATGGAGAGGAGAGGATATTTGTTTTGGTTGCGCAGTGATGATTTTAACGAGTGTGATGTGTGCATGCACGGAAATTTATCTGTTCATCGGTGTTTTGCGCATGGCGCAAGATTTCGATTCATTTTATTTGGTTTGTTCCGTTGATCTGTTTCATGTGATTGGTTGATTCAATCGAATTTGTTTTGTCGGTTTGATTTTTGTCTGATTTTATCATTTCGTTATGTGCGCTTTGTACAGCTGTTGTTGATTATGGCATTGGTTCCCTTTCCAAGTGTGTGGATCAGGGATTGATAGCAAGCGGGTATCAATGTCCTAATTGTAAACAGGGAATGGGCAATTAAAATAGGTATGTGAAGTTTTAATTACACTTTTCTCGTTTTTGAACATTTTCATTCACTTTAGGTTCAGAACTGTGTATGTTTTCACTTCTCAATGAATAAGTGAAGCTACTAGTGTCCCGCTTTGCAGACAGTGAAGCCGCTGATGATTTTTTAAGTTAAAAAAATTGCCCGGTACACGCTTGAAATGCCGAAGGCATTGCGTGCTCAGTCTCTCCTTTTCAAATGAAGCATGTGCAGTAGAGCAATGAAAAGCGCTCTGCGCATCCAAAACAGTGTTTGGCGACAGCAAATGAAATTGTGCCAAGAAAAATTGGCGAGAAGCAAGTAAGCACCGTAGACTGAAAGTTTACCAAATCCTTTATATTTTTTACAGAAAAGTAGGTTTAGTTTGGAAACATAGGATAAAAAGGAACAAGGGCAACTGTAAAGTTTAAAAAGGTAATGTTTTCTTCCTGACTCCCAGCATCTCCTTTCTGTTACCAACTTTGCTACTTTGGGAGACAGCTTATATGCAAAGATTCATCTCCATCCAAGGTAAATCATCAGTAATCCTGCAATGCTCCAGTAGGAGACTTATTTCCTCTCAAAAGTGAAAATAATTGCTCAGACTGATTAGAACTACTGAACATGGAAATAATCTCCTATCCTAGAAATGAAAATAATCTGCCTTCCACTTGCCTGGTTTCACTGTTTCCAAACTAGGCAGACAAATATTTTTAAACTTCAAATTCACTGAATTTTGCCTTCAGATCTAAATAGCATTTGATCTCGGTTATTTTATTATTGGCTGCCATTGGTATGGGGAATGGTGCGTCAATGTAATATGACTAATTGGCATTGTCAAATGGTGCAGCTCATTATGTATTATTAGAATTATTAAAAAGTAAGTCACAGAATTTTTGTTAAAAATTGTGTTACATAATGTCATGTTTGCCAGACCACAAAGATATTCGTTGTGGGACACAAGTGTGTCACCTTTGGTCTAATAATTTTATATTAAGTAAATTAGCGAAAATCCAATTGTGTTTTTATAATATGTATGTTTGTGCATCACATTAACAATCTACATTTGTTTGAAATTGTCAGATTTTTACTGCATGCTAATTTTAAGGAATTTTGAACTGCTACGTAGTGGCACTGGCTGCTTTCCATTCTTCATGTTCTCTCTCAAAGCAGATAATACATTTATTCATACATTTTATTAAAAATTTCCAAATCTATAATTCTTTAGAAACAAGGATTTGACCACATGTGAAAAAAAATTTGGTTTTCCCACATTTGATTGCTCATTACTCAGAGATGAAAATTTTAGATTAAAGTAATTGGCTACTTGTGAGGATGAAATGCTAGAGAGGGAAAAAAAGGATTCGGTGTTTGCAACTTTATAATTATGACCTTTCAGTTCCAATTTGCTTATCATTTAATATCAGAAAGGATATAAATTTTTAACCCTGAAAATGCTAATAGGAAAATCATTGAAATATTATACTGTGGTAAGGAGATATGATGAGAAATAAACACAAAAAGGGTAACGATTCAATTTTTTATCATATTTCATATTTGAATAATCAGTTTTTCATCATTTCATAAGAAAGTTTGATTACTGATGAAGATTAATGTGTTGCTTGAGTTTAAGATTATAAATATTTTATTTTTAGCCCATAGAAATTGCTATAATTATTTTTACTTTCAAAGCATTCCCCAGTATTTTTTTCCATTGAAAACTATAAAGAGCAGGGTAGATTACCAATCTTTATAATATAAAGGTATTGTTTTTCTGCTTTGTAATTTCTTCTATTGATTTATTTTAGACCTTGCTACATTTGGCTACTTTAACTGGGAAGTCAAACATTGTTAGAAGGCTTGTTGTTGCTGGGGCTACTCTCGATATCCAAGACCATCATGGGAACACTCCCCTTCACATTGCTTCACGTAGAGGAGACTTGGATTGTGTGCAGGCAATGCTTGCACCAATAACTGATTCTGAAATTAAGGAAGCAAGTTGTTCCTATCCCATATATTTGCAAGACCACAATTTATCATACCTTATAAATATGAAAAATTATGATGGTAAGTTTAGTTTCCTCTGGTCATATTTAACCCTCCAAGCGGTGCAAATGTCTTTATGTTTTTTATGTTCATTTCAAAAGCAGATAGCCCACTTATGTACATTTTCTTAAAAAATCATGGATAAAGTATTCTTATGATTTAAAAGATATAATTAAATACAAAAAAAAAATATTCATTTACTTTAAAATCTAAATTTTCTAACCTGGCAGCTAAAAGTTCAAAATAATTGGGCGCTCGGAGGATTAAAAGAATCGTTTTTTTTCACTCGTAAAAAAAAATTTCATATGGAAATGATTAAAGTCTGATTGTTAGATATTCAAAAGATTTCATTATTTTCTGGAAACTATCACCAGCTTCAAACTTAATTTCCCATCCTCTTTAAGAGTATGGAATCACTGGTCTGGTGGCAGATTCTCAGTTCTGAGATTATATAATCATAGATTTGCTGTCTGATTCAATGGAAGATCTGCCATATATGTGAGCCTATTTCACATTAAATCTGGTGTCATTGGTCAAATATTCTCATGTTTATGTGCTTTGGAGGTTTGAAGAGCCAGATCAGTTTTGTTAGCTGAGATATCCACTTCATCTTTTGAGCACAATTCAAAATGTGGTATTTGTGTAACATTGAATTTGGTCATTTTGACTTGAAGAAATACAGTCAGTCTTCATCAACAGCATTTTTTTATATATATATTAAAACTTTTAACTTTTTCCTTCTGAAACGCTCTTTCAAAAATGCTGGTCAAAAGAAGCAAAATTTGGTGAATAAAATTTCTCAAAGCAAACCTCAGATTTTTTAAGGACTAACCCATTTTTTTTTTTTTTTCAAAATATGTATTTTATTCTTCTAAATAAATTCTGGATAGCTTGTGGTGTTTTTTTATAACCCCACTGTAATGAATTATGTTTGTCCGTCTGTTATGAATGCATGTAAGTAATGTAGTTGTACTGCATACAATGCTTATGATAAATCTAGCCTGATTGCCCCTTTATGTAAAATGTATCAAAAATGAGTTCTTAAAAAACATAATATTCTAATTTTAAAAAATTTCAGTTAGTGTTTCTTAAACTGACAGATCTAAACTCCAAATTGTTTACCTAGGAGAATGTTGAGGGTGTTGAAACTTTATAACTTAACTTTCTTTTGTCAGATTTTTCAGTACTTGTTAACTAAAATAATTAAGAAAGCAAATTTTAAAATGCATTGGTAAAATTTTGTAAGTAATTCTATTAGATTTATTTCTCAATAATAGCATCTTCATTTTCTGGAAAGATTGCAGGGGAGGGGGTATGATAATTTTCTCCACATAGACAGTAGTTGCAAGTGAGATAATTCAAAAAGCCCTACTTTAACCCTCTAAGAAGCCAATGAGGAAAATTTCATTCTTCATTCTAAGCTCCAAAAGGGCTAAGCCATATTTAATTTGTACATTTTCTTGTATATCTCCAGAGAAAAATTGCATTGTATTACTAAGATTCAGTTACATGTCTAGACTGTAACTGAATCTGAATGTCTCTTTTTAAAGTGGGGTGAAATGTTTTGCATCCTACTTTAAAAACAACAGAATGTTATAGGATTAAAATAATTGACTATATAAACATTGTCAACCTTCATTTATTAACTGTTTTGTTAGAACAATTTTGATTTTACATATTCACATGAGTCTCTGCGAGTGTCATTTATGTTCAATAGGTTTATTTAGATATATTTTCTGTAAGTATTATTATAAATGTTGAATGTTGGGAATATAATAAAGATTTATATTTTTATATTTGAACTTACATTATACTATACATTTTTAAAGATCCTCAATGTTAAAAAAAAAAAAAAAACTTTTGTGATGTTTATTTTTCAGGTGTATCATGTGTTCATCTTGCTGCTACAGGAGGATTTCTGAAAGTAATGGAATGTCTCTATAACAATAATGCAGACATGAATGACCAGGTGTGTATTTTTTTTTTTTTTTTGAAAAAAAATGCATTTGTTATGTTTTCATTTTGAGAATCCACATGAAATACAAGGTGTTTAGAATTGCAAGGTATCTTGGAGTCAAGAAAACTCACAAATTTTAATTTCAGTCTCTTAGGTCATGTGTTTATCTACAGTCATGGAATGTTTTAGCCAAAAAAAAATTCTATAAGAATTCTAGGAAGGAATAAAGTTTCTAATTTTCCTGATTATGTAACTCTTCTGTTTTAAAAATTGCTATGTAAACATAAAAAAATATATAAGTAATGAAGACCACTCTAGGATTACATTTAAAAAAATTTTAATTAGGAATCACAGTCATTATGGCAATCTTCCTTCAAGGAAGATAGGCCCAAAAATGACATGAAACTGGTAGAAGCAAGACAGCTGTGAATAAAACAGTGAATCTAAATCAACTGTAATAGAATGCAATATTAAGTCTAATTTGACGAATCAACATTCTCTACAGAGGTTAGTGATAAAGTTCTACCCAGGCAGGTCAATACAGTTAGGAAAGTCAAACCTGTTTCAGGACTTAATTTTTTTTTTTTTTCTAGTTTACAGTGCATATGTTGTGAATTGACAATAATATTGTTTTATTTTTATAAAAGATCATAATTCTTCCCATGTTTAATTGCTTTAAAAATTTTTTAACTTAATTTAAATCTGACTTTCTTCTGCCTCGTAAAGGATGGAAAAACTGGGCGAACTGCTCTTCACTATGCTGTTGAAAGTGGAAACTTAAAGCTAGCCGAGTTGCTCCTCTCAAAATGTCGTGTTGATCCACGTGTCCGAAATTATGCTGGTCGAACTCCAGTGCGAGTAGCTTATGCTCTGTGTAAAAGAAATCAATCAAAGACCAGGCAAGATATCTTCAATCTGTTGCATACACCTACAGACCATGGGGAATCTTCCTCTGAATTAGATTCGGACTCTTCTAGTGATGAGGTAAACTTTTTTTTTACCTTGCAGTTTCCTTTATTTGAGCAATAAAATATTAAGAGTACAGGTGCTCCTCACAGAACTACTTATATGTTTCTTGTCATTTGAAACTTGCATTCAAGCTGACAACTTCAATTTTGCTTGCAGCTTCTATTTTGTGTATTTAACTGCAGTCAGTATTGTAGTTGGTATTCATCACGAGCTTAAGTACAACATGCATGCATGCATATTTTTGGATTTGGGTTTTTGAAAAATGCTAGGTAGTCTCTTCTTATTCACACAGGTTGTGGCGTGTTGGATCTTGGCATTGTCCTCAAGATATATGCAATTGTACCGTGTTTTGTTTTTATGCAGATGAATACTTTTTGAAAAATTAATCTACTCTGTGTAGAAAGATCAGCTAAAATCGGTCCTGTTTTTATGAATCCATTGTTGTGGACTTATTTTAAATCTTGTATATGTGTGTTCCATATAATCCTTTTCAGAATTCATCCAGCATTAATGCAGTACTTTTGGAGTTCTAAAATTTTGTTTAATTTTTAGCTAATAAGGGGCCAAAACCACCAGGTCCAATTTCCATGAGGTGGCAACTCCTAAGAGGGGCAGGGGTCCCCCCCTTCCCTTTCTAGAAATAATAAACTAATCAAAATGAAGAATATTACTTTGAGTCCTAAAAATGAAACAAAGTAATCAATTTAGTTTAAAATGAAACTTATTTAGGACTAGGCTGAAATTCTTTTAAAAAATATGAAGTTTCTTGTGAAAAAAAAAAAGCTTTGAAGTCCTTGAAAGCATCTTCTTTGCTCTATCCTACACCATTTTGATCATTTTAATCCAAATAATTAAATGATTGATTAATATTTGCAATTACTTTGATGTACTATTTATGTTCATTATCAATTGCAGTGAGAATATTCTCATAATTTGTTGTTCTCATAAATTGATGCTAATAAAATACCTGCTTATGAGAAGTGCCTAATCAAGTTTTTCATTTAAGACTTTAAATTTTTATCTTACTTATAAAAGGCAATGTTTGTGTGTGTGTGTGCGATGTCCAGACGAATCTATCACACTTACAGCCATGAAATTTGGCACACAGGTAGTCATAATGGTGACTCAATGCACCTTGAAGCCGGAATTTTAAAATTTAATCTAGAAAATTTTTATTTAATATTTTGTGTTTTGGGTGATTTTTCGCACGTTTTTGGTCGATCCATGAGAAATAATGATCGGGAAAAAACAATCGATGCACCATCGAATAGACCAAACAGTTATTGTTTTAATGACATTTGTTTTGAAAGTCAAACATAATTTCCTGACTTTTGAGAAATTTTTAAATAATAGTCAGTTTTCTCATGAAATTTTAAGATTTCAAAATCAAATGACTCCATCTCGCGTTTTAATTTTGTTATCTATTTGAAAAGTTTTGAGGTAATAAATGAAACATTTCTGCTCCATTTAAAACAAGAACGGTTAAAATATCGTTTTAAGTCTATTTTTAATTAATTTTTTAGTTGATGGGGTCAGAGATGCTTTTTTCGAAAGAAGACTATTTTACAGAAATCCTGTTCCATAGAAGTGTGCGCCATTTGCCGGAAAAAATTAGAGTGATGGCTTTATTTGGCATCCTGCCATTAACGAGGATAGATACAGAATGTGATGAATTACTTTTATTGCTTTAGTCTGAATGAACTATTATACTGTTTAAGCAGGTTAGACCAATGGTTTTTTCTCCTTTTGGTAATTTTTTTTTAGTGCGGGCATCTGGTATATTATGTTCTGATCAATTTCACCTTACACTTTAAGCTCATGGTAGACCATTTTTTAATCCAGGTGGATCGCGTTTTGATTTATATTTTTATACTTTTGATTTGTTTGTTTTATGTACTTATTGATAGTCAAGCAGAAAAGTTTGTTAAAAAACGCATGTTTATGTTGCGCATTTTGTTTGCTGTTTAATAATGATTTTTATGTTGCAATTTTTAAATATTGTTTTGGATTAACATACTCTGTACTGTTTTCCTACAACCCAAATGTTATTATCGCAAATAAAATTAAGCGGGAAAATCAATAATGTGTATCTTTTGTTTTCAAAACTTTTTCGTGTCATTGTGGGCATTTTTCCCCCCCTCATTTTGTTGAAGTCCTGATTCCATGGGCAACCCCGTGCACGTACTGCTAGTATAATATAAAATTAAAATAAACCTACATTAAAATGATATGGTGTTCTTTACTTGTATGATATGAGGATGTCTAACTGCATGTTAGGTAGATTAAAACATGCTAATAAGAAAATTAAGGAATAGCCAGTATAATCTTCAATATGTCAGATATATTACTAATGTAATATATTAGAGGGCTTTGTCTATAAGTTCCCTTAGAAAATTTGAAAATTGATAACAAAATTGCCATGTAATATGAAAAAATATCATTCTTCATTCTAAATAATCTTTATTCTTTAGCTTTCAATGGTGGAAGAAAAAAAATCAATAAAATATTTGTAAAAACAATAAAAATATTTTTAATTTCATTCCAACAATGAAAAGCATTGTTGTAAAATATTGTTTAAAGATTTTTTTGAAAAAGTTGTTAAAATTAGGAGAAAATTTGGACAACTAAATTGGTATCATTGAAAAGATTTTTTGAACTAGGCGGTTATACCCCCTGCTCGCTCTGCTCCCCAACTCCCAAGAATCATGTTGTGATTCTTTTGGGATCACTATGTATCCCTGCTTGCTTTGCTCACTTGCCATACAGTTATGCATCTCTTCTAGTAATAGGAAATTGTAAATACATTAATTACTGAAAGTAAATTTAAATTATCTGAAATTGCATGAACTACTCAAATTAATTTTTCATCAATTACTAAAATTAAAATCTTCTGGTAGCAGAGATATATATATGTAAATGTTAGAAAGAAATTGGATTGCTAATATATATATTTCTAAGATGTATAAAAATCAAATTTATTTACATCAATCAGAAATCAGTCATTTAAAACTTTTTCCATACACAATTGACAATATCTTCAACATTTTTGTCCTTACTTCATTCCACCTAAATTTTAAACATTCCCTATTTTCAATGAAATGTTGCTGAGAAAAGCTTCTCGCATGTATTCACACTCACTCCAATGATTATTTAGCCAAGAAAGATATAACTTTTCTCTCTGGGCTGTTATTTATGTGTTAAATCTCAGAAAATTTAAGTTGTCAAGAGATGATATAACCCATTTTACAACCTTTTGCATAAAATAAGACCATTTAAAGAGAAAAGTAGATTGAAACATGCTCAGCTCTACTAATAGTAAAGGAGAATGTGTGTTGGTCCTCTACAGGGCAGACCAGTAGACATGGACCTACAAAATTTGTCACAAACATTCTTTGGAGGGTGGGAATGTGCACCTTTGCACCTTTTTTTTTAATTTTTAATTAGAATTTTAATTAAAAATTATGCAAAATTTTGATGTTTTTCCTTAATAACTTTTGAAAATATTGCAGCTCAAAAACCATTTTCATGCCACCTGAAAGTGCAAAAAATTACCTTTTCAGTGATATCAATTAAGTTATCGTACAATTTTTTTTTTTTTTTCCTAATTTTAATAACCTTTTAAAATTATTTTTTGGCATAATTTACAACAATAGTTTTTTCTTGTTGCAACTTAAACAATTATTTAACTTCATGTTTCTATACCATTGTTGAAAGCTAAGAAAATATCTTTTTTACATTCTTCTTTTATTTGATCAATCTTTCTGTGAAATCTGTAAAGGAAGTTCTCAAGATAGTTAGTATGTAATGAAATAATCCAGTAAACGGAAAGATTATCGTTGCTATATTTTAATTCTTTTTATCATCATGTTTTAAGCCAAATACCATGCTTCTGGACGTGAAATGTGCTTTGACAATGTAATGTTGAAATCAGCTGTGTATTTTACGTTAATGTAGACAAGTAACAGAAAAAGAGTGCAAGGCTATGAAATGAACACAGATTAAATGCCTATAACAATTTGAAGTTTAAAACTACTTTTTAAGGATACCAGGAATATAAAATTTATAAGTGATTCAGTTGAAATTTTATTTCTGGTGATCAAGCTGGTCGCCAAAGGCAGCTAATCTCTATTAATAATAAAGGAGAATGTGTGTTGATCTTCTACAGGGAAAACCATTGGACCAAGAGCTACGAAATTTGGCACAAACATGACTTTGGAAGGTGGGAGTGCGCACCTCATAGCCCTTTTTTTTTTGAAATTTTAATTAGAATTTTAATTAAAAATGAAGTAATATTTTGGTGTTTTTCCTTTATAACTTCCAAAAATATTACAGCACGAAAACCATTTTTACACTATCTTAAAGTGTAAAAAATTACCTTTCCAATGATGCCAATGCTGTTGCCATACAATGTTTTCTTAAATTTTAATGAATTTTTAAAAATATTTTTTGACATAATTTACCACAATACTTTTCATGTTGTAATATGAGATAATATCCTAATGTATTTTGCTTTCATATTTTATTTCATCATAATTTTTATGAAATCTGCAAACCAAGCTCTTCGGGATATTGCTTTGCTTACATTAAGAAATATATCCAGTAAGCTCAATGGTTATGGCTGCTATGTTTTGATTCTTTTCTCAGCATGTTTTAATCCAGCTAACATGCCACTAACATAAAATGTACAGTGTCATTTTAATGCTGAAATCAAATGCATATTTTACAAGAGGAATAAGAAAGTGAAGATTGTGCCGACAACATGGAATTTGAGGTTACATGACATGGTCAGTTATTTGACTCCATTAGGAACATTTATCTAGACAATGAACAGAAGAGGTCTAAGTTCACTAATAGAACATGGGTTAAATATCTAACACAATCTGAAGTTTAAAATTATGTTAAGAGAGCCAGGAATATAAAATTATGCAAAATTCAATTGAAATCATATTTCCTGCGAACAAACTGTTTGCTGAAGGCAGCTAGTATTAAATATTCAAAATTGAAACCATAGTGATTATGTATTTTTGGCTTTTTTAAATTGATAAGATCCTAAGTTTACTCATGTTATGTTGCTCAGAAAGCTTCCCTACATGTGTGCTGAATCATTACAGTTACAATTCAGTCGAGAAAAGTACAACATTTTTCTTTGGCTAACTCGGAAAATGTGAGTAATGGAGAAATGAAAAAGCCATTCCTCAATCTTTTAAGTGCAAAGGACATATTAAGGAGACATCAATTTGCCTAATCGAATCTGCAAGACTTAAATTTATTTTATTCAAACTATTTAACTCGCAAAAAAAAACTGTTGTCTCGGCCATTGTAAACGAAGCAAACTTGCGAGTTGTTGCCAAACAGCGATTAAGAAATTTGACCCTTTTTTGTTGCTACATAAGAGAATTACATAATAGATTTTATAGTGTTGTAAAAATTATTAGTGTGGAGTTTTTGCAAGATATCTAAAAAAAATTCCTTAGTTTTTAACTAAAATTCCAATTAAAATTTCGATAAAATCACTCTGATTTGCACATTCCCACCTTTCAAAGTATATTTGTGCCAAATTGGATAACTCTAGGTCAAATGGATCTGCCTAGAGCAAAAACACCAATACATACTCATTTGCTTTTATTATCAGTCGAGAAATTCCTAGAAGTTTTTTAATGCAAGTTGGGAATATTTTAATTCGTGCATTGCTATAAATTAAAAATAATGTGTTTCATCTTGATTGTATAATTTTGTTTAAACTATGTATTTTTGTAAAATTAATCTTTTTTTTTTTTAAGTATTCATTCTCAAATGTTTAATTTGACTGACTGATTTTTTTATATTGCAGATTGATCTAGAAAGTTTACTTCATAATTCTAGAGATGCATCTGCCAGAAGAGGATGTTGATCATAGCAGTTTTTGTACTCCTGAGCTATATTGTTATGTTAACTGTTAAATTCTATAGATTGTTTAAAGTTCTAGTTAATAGTATAAAGCTTTACTGCCTTTGAAGAGTGTTCATATTTACTCATTTTTATTCAGGGGGTCTACCAGCCATGAAAGAGTTCTGAATTTATGTCAATGGTGATGATTTTTTTCAGACATACAGATTTCTCTTATGGGGAAAGGTTTCTGGCATTTTAAGCAAAATAGACTTTCTTTAAAAAATGTTAAATTGATGACAAATGCTGAAGTTTTTGTCATCACTACTTTTACTGTCTGCAAGAGTAATCTTATGCTGAACCCTATTACTCCTAACATCTGTTGTATCTGGCATTCACAGTGTTGCCTGCAAGGACAAAGACCAATTGTTACCATAGGCAACCAAAAAGCAATCTTAACCATTAAGGAACTTATATAAAGACAGACCTTTCCATTATAAAATCAAGTTCTGTACTCTCTGGAAATTGAGTGCCTTAGGGCACATCCAATGCCAGAATTCATTCATCACCTGATGCTATGACAGTCACTTTGGTTAGCCAGTGACCAGGTTCCTCTTATTATGTTACAGACTGACCAGAAACCCAAACATCCTGTCTTTGCATTCACATTTTTGCATAGCAACATTCTCTTAAAATGCAATTACAGAAAATTGGCCACTAATTGTCTGGCTAAACGACTTGCTGGCTGTACTCTGGAAGAACAGACCTTTATTGTAAGAGGGTTAACAGAAAAACTGACCATTAAACTCAATACTTGTATCTTCACAAGTCTTTCCCTTTAAATCTAAAATAAACCTTAAATTTCAAGTTTCTTTATTTAAGATGCTAAGTAGATGGATAAGTGTGCATAAGTTTGGATTTCTTATACTTAAACACATTTTTCTGTGAAGAAGCAATTGAAATGTGCATTTCTCTTAGAGTTTATAAAAATGATACAGGAAAGTATGAAGAGACCACTTTAACAAGTGACTTGAAGTCTGTATGATTTGCAAATAGCTTTCATTTTCCTAGTTTATTATTACATATGAAAAGTTTAAATATTTTGAATAGAATTTTATTTAATTTTTAATAATGATTTTGTATTTAGTTTATTTTCAAAATTAAATAGTTTCAATGCCAAAGATATTTGATCGATAGAGACACAAAATTTTTTTATGCAGTCTCGATTCTCCCCCCCCCCCTTGTAATTTGGTAGACACCCTGTTGTATCTGTGACTGGCGAAGAAAGAGTACAAATATCATGTAACACATGTTTTAAAGTGAAGTTATGTATAATATACTAAAGAACTGATGACTGAGTGTTGTTAATTAATGTTAATGACTGTAATGTTTGTATAGAAATATATTGGCTGTTATTAATGTAAAGGCACAATTAGCATACTTTATAAGTTGCAAGTAACATTTTCTCACTTGAAGCATTTTGTTTTATGCTCTATAATTTATTTTATTTTTTGTCTATGTATGATACAATGCATTTTCTCTTGGAAGTTATCTTTTGTGTTAACATGTTTTCTTATTGTTATTTGTTATTCTTTCTATATATACTTAACACTACAACCTTTTTCATTATTTGTAAGATATTTGTACCATGCAAAATATTTTATATTATTATTAAGAACATTAAAATATTTTTTATATCATTGTTGTGAATGTTTTCTTATTTTTTTTAACTCAAAAATATGTTTATATCGTAAATGTTTTAACATTTTATAGGATGCATCAGTGATCATTTACCTCCTCAGCAATACTGATTTACATGTATGTTTAGGTTTTCTTTCAGTTAGATTTATTCTGGGAGGGAAAAAAATTAAATCTTAGATAAAAATTCAGAAAAATGAAATCAATTTTTCAGCTTGGTGAATATAAAATCAATACAAGTTCTTGAACAAAAACAAAAAAAAAATCACTTAAAAAAATGTGTTCCTGAAAGTGGTCTTTTCTGGCCACTGGCCTATTTTTAAGTTACTTATTACATATGAAGGCCAGAATGTAAGATTGAAATTTTTATTATTTTTCAGAGCAAATTCAGTATATAAGAGGGAGAAATATATTCCTTTTTTAATGGGGAGAAACAATGAATATCCAGTAAAAAATTTTATAGCTATATTAAAAAATGATACAGGCTGTTTTTTTTAAGTAGATAAACTATTGTACTGTATTTAACTTTTTTTTTTTATCTGAAGGATGATGTTTCTTTTTACTTAGAAGTTTCAAATGTCATAGTTGAAACTTGTGTATAATCTGAATTCTGTGTTTGTATTTTTCAAATGTGTTTCTGTGCTTATTTTTAATATGAAGGAAGAATATTAAGAAACAGCTTCTTCACACAACTGGGTGTTTTGAAAGAACATTAGAAATTTCAAAACTATTGTGGATAGTTGAGGAAAATGTTCCAGTGACTGCATCCCAAAGATTATAAATTAGAGATGACAAATGTTAAATGAAGATGATAAAAAAAGCATTTATAACATATTATTCCTTGTGAGATTAAATTAGAATTCGTCTGTTCATTCTCAGGATCAATGAAAAATTAAAATTTTGCATTGAGTAGGTCACAGTTTAAAAATCTCTGCAAGATCTCATTCATAAGTCTTTTTGTATTTATGAGAATCTGATAATAGCTTGTTCTCCTGTGGGAAAACATGATTAATGCCTTTTCAACTGTGGTAGAACATTTTTAATTTATGTGCTCCTGTTTTGAATTTTGTTAAATTTAAGAAAAGATTCTGAATACTTTTTGTGTATAGTAATAGACATCATGATAAAATGTTTTTAAATTTTATTCTTGTAACAATTTAGGGTGCACATCGATGATCATCCCTGTCCCCCCCCCCCCCAAGCCGAAAGAGAATTCAAGGCTAGGAAAAATAACTTATTAAATAATGCTCAATTAAATAACACCAAATCAAGTTTTTTAGGCTCATTTTTATGCTTATAAAAAATTAAATGCATTTATATTTGCTAAAATCTTTTCTTTAAAATTTAGATTAGTCAGGTTTCTTGATTTAAATTAATGATTGAAAGATTTACAATGCATAAATTTGCATTTCTTATGCTTAAAACAAATTTTTCAGTAGATTTAATTTCGCAAATTAGTATGTGGGAGTGTATATCAGTGAAAAGCTTGTGGAAAATTACTTGTGACCCAATGTCTAAAAAATAGAACTGCCAAGCTTTCATAGCATTTTAATTTAGGAATTTTAAAAGTCTGTGGTGTATGAAACAAAGTTTTGATAACTCTCCCTTATTTTTTCCGATAGCTTAGAAATTGATTTTTAAACTCAAGATTATTAAAAAATAACTTCACTTTTTTTGTATCACATTTTATACATATTTGTGTTTTAAAATTATGCATTTGTATTACAGAAATCTAAAATTTGTTTGTATTTTCCAAAAGAATTGTTTGAAGTGCTTCTGAGCAGAAGGAGAAATGGTTTTCCATTTCCCTTTGTTTCTCTGCTTTGCCTATTTCAATAGCATGAAGATGGGGAACTTGTGGCCTTCTTGAGTTCCTTTTGGGGCATTACCAATTATTTACAATTTGCATTGAAATATATAATTGTCTGTAATATAATAATAATTACAGAACAATAACCCTTAAGATTCTGCTTATGAGGCCTTTTGCTCAACTTCCGAAATTTAATCCGGCACTTCAGTGCAAAAACATTCCCCACCTGCGGCATAGAATATTTTGATCATTTTAAATAAATCCAACTTCATTGCTTGTCGAAGTAGGAAGTGTAGTAATATGTGATGGATTTTGCATGACAAAGTCGATAATATTCTGTTTATAAGTAGGTTTTCTTCCTATTAGATCCTAATCTGTTAAGTTGATGAAAATTAACTTTATAATAATTTTCTCTGCTGTTTGATACCATCTTTTACTTGCTATTCAAAGTTCTGCTTGTTTTTGTGAACAATAACTATAGACTTTCTGGGTGAACAAAAGATATTCAATATCCTTCTATAGTTGTACCCATCAACAAAAATTCATTGCAGTTATTCCCATTTCTTTTGATCTTTTCTGTTCTAACTTAACAAAACACCTTCTGAATTATAGTATGGTACTTTTTTTAATTTACATTGAATTTCATACCTTAAATTATACATTATCAAAGTTATTATTTTTAAGACTTGCATTTCTGCAAAAAAACTGTGCTTCGTAATCAAAGAATTCTTTCTAAGCAAATGTATTGGCAGAGTGCCTGATAAAGGAGATCAGTACCTTGAAATGACTTGCGTATAATAGTGCCCTTAAGGACAGGTTGGTCAACCTGGCATATTCCCGAAAGCTAGTGGGGGCTCTGCACTGAGCTACCTTATTCTTCCTTTCTTGTATTAAAAATCAATTTTTATTTACTGATTGTCCCACTCCTTATATGCAGTGATGTAGCAAAGGTAAGTGGTGCCCGTGGAATAATATGATTTTTCGGTGCCATCATCATTAGTGACTTAGCTTGTGTAAACGGGACATGGATATTTTTCGCCCTTTCATCATATTTGACTTTAAAAAGTGACAAATGCATCAACATGGCCAGTGATGTAGCGAGAGCAAGTAGCGCCCGGGTCATAATATGACTCTTTTTACCTCAGTCATCATCAGTATCGTAGCAAACGTAAATGGCGCCTGGAGCATGATATTATTTTAATGCCCTCTTATCATATTTTACTTTAAAAAATGGCATAAATGCAGTAATGTTCAGACTCCTTGGAGCCTGAGGCGTGTAAATCCCCCTTGCTCCCGGTCGCTACGCCACTCCTTATATGTACCCAGGGCTGCAAAATCCAAAGGTTGACGTTGCCCAGGTATATAGGAGATTTTAATTTTTCATAAATTTCGTGAATACCATATTAAGGCTATAGTTCCGGGGGACATTCCGAAAGTAAGTTTCGTCATGCTTTTTCACAAGGAAGCTTTATTGCAAACAGAAACATACAATGGCATAACAAAATACAAACTTTTGGCTATTTTTCCACATATTCGCCACGGACATTGATACATTTGTCGTACTCTTAAATCAATTTCAAGAAACCATCCTGGTAAAACTCGATGCCCAGCGATTGAAGGAAGTTCTTCACAGCTTTAACGCTAGTTTGATGAGAATATTCGGAAGTGACGTCCCGATAGTGCTGATTTCAATGCAGGAAGAAGTTTAAAGTCTGATTAGGAAAGATCGGGGTTGTAGGGCCCGACCAGGACTCTCGAGTCGTGGGGTTTTGTTCTTGGACGATAATGCAAAACCCCACACAGCACTGACACAAAAGAACTTATTTGTCCCCTGAGATTGGATCACCCGGCCTACAGTCCCGATCTTGCCTCATCAGACTTTAACCTTTTTCCTGCATTGAGGGCAGGACTATCGGGACGTTACTTCCAAACACGCTCATCAAACTGGCGTTAAGGATGTGAAGAACTTCCTTCAATCGCAGGACACTGATTTTTACCAGGGTGGTTTCTTGAAATTGATTTCACTGTACGACGCAAGTATCAATGTCGGTGGCGAATATGTGGAAAAATAGCCAAAAGTTTGTATTTTGTTATGTCATTGTATGTTTCTGTTTGTAATAAAGCTTTCTTGTGAAGAAACATGACGAAACTTACTTTCGGAACGACCCTCGTATTTATTATCTTTCTTCTTGAGTTGTGCAAAAATACTCTAGTGAATCCATTACTGATGATCATCTAAATAAACTTTTGCTCCCTCCCTTCCCCAATGAATCAACTTTTAATTTCTAACTCTGGTTAGGCGCAGCACAGTATCTAGGGAAAAAAATATAGAATCTGTAAGGATAGAAATATCTTCTCTTAGCTTCTTCCAATATCTTATTAAATTTCAATATATTGGATTATAAAAATCTTGGCTCATGTCTTATTTTAACTCTTTCGAGAATTTTTGCAGAAATTTTGAAAATGCCATCTTCAAACTTTTCAACATTTATAAGTAAAATTTATCGAAAAAACATTTGAATATCAAAAAATTGCATTGAATTTCAACTACAATAAAAAAAAACTAATTTTTTATTTGTCATTAATTATTTTTCGTTTTCTTATTTATTTTCAAATTTTGCGCTCTCGAAAACTATTTTAGCTGTTTAAGGTTTTAACTCCGTTTCCAACACGCCTAGTACAAGTCTTTTTTTTCGCTGAAAGTGTGGTAGAAAAGCGTGCGCTTGGTTCTGCATCTGCGCAGCGCAGCGGAAGGAAACCGGGACTGGCTGAAAATGTTTTTCCCCTCTACTAAGCGAGGCATACTGCGGATAGGGAAGGGGAAAAAATGTAAAGGAACCCATTTTTCTGCCGTACTTTTTCACTGCCTTTCTCCTGAAGATTGAAGTGGAAGTGCGTTAGACTGTCAGTGGTTTTAAATATATTACGTGCAAAATTCAATAAATTAAAGATTTGGTGTATACACTGGAAAAAAATGGATGTGCTGCAGTTCCGCAGTACCTATACACGAGCCGCCACTGCTGAAGTTGATCAGTTTTATTATATGAGATCTCTTTGGAATATTTATATTTACCCAGTTTATATTGCTTATTTCCTAGCGTATAAAAAAAAGCTGGGACGTATGCATATCAAACCCTCATTTCAGACCTGGATAAATTTGTTCTTGCCTTCTTATAGGTTCTAATAGCCTTTTTCCATTCAAAGGACATCTTGCAGAAGAAATTGCAAATTATAACAATGGTATATACGCCCGCTGAGAGGATCAGGAGGGAGAAAATGTATTTTAAAAAAATTCTTTTCCTTTCTTAAATTTTTCTGGGTGAATATATTTTTCTTATTTTCAAGAGCATTTTAATTTTCATCCATGACAAATGAGGACCGGTATGATTTGAACCACATTTTTACATTTCTCCGAATATAAAACTCGCACATTCTCATTACATTATTCGGAATTACGGTAGGTGACTAGAAGTCAGATTTTTAGCAAAAATACATGCCTTGGCCAGATTAAAGACTCTGTCACCGCACTCATATGTCGCAAAGGGGACCGCGTGTCTGTTTGGGGGATCTGCATACTAGTACTTCGCCCTGGTGTCCGTTTCGGCTCTTGATGATCGATTATTCTATGTTACTTTGCAGGAGTTTCGCTGCAAATTTGTCGAGTCAAGTTTGTCATGACAAGATAATATCCAGAAAAATCATACTTGCTGCAAATGTGCATGCTATCTGGGCGGCGGCCCTGATGATATAATTTCATCTTCAGAAAGCGAAATATTTGCTAATAAAAATAGTGACAACTCACAATGAAATATATCCATGAAACAACGAAGAAGTTTGTCATTTTTAGTGTTTGCTGAGATTTATAATGCACTGCATGTACATTAATCTTGAATTCATTTTGTAATGATATATATAAAACTATTGGGAGAAGTATGTATCATTATACAAACCGATTGGAACATATATATCTTAGGCTGTAACTTTGTAATGAAGTAAAAAAATCATTTTAGTGAATGTGTATCTTATCTTATTACAGTGAACAAATTTCATCACCTGAGGTATTAGAAGTGTAGTCTACCACTTCTATTTCCTTTAAAAGAACCCCCTGGAAAAGGTTTAAAATACCTATGTTCTACTTTATGGAAGAGAATACTCTATTGGACTGAAATTATTTTAATTGACACATATCAGAGAAGAAAGAGGGCAACTTATGTTGAGATTACAGATATCCACTTAATCCCTGGATTTTCACTTGTGTAATTAGGATGAAATTAGATTAGAATTTTTATGATTGTATGATTAATTAGTGAGGATTATGAGATCGGAGAAAACTGAATTTACCCTAACAGTACAAATTGCTCTCCAATATGTTTATAATACCTTCACGATATTGTACGGCATTCAGAATATAGAACAAATTCTTGGGAATATTGTACATTGTGTACAATATCCTATGCTAATAGGTTAGTCAGCTGCTACGAGGGACATAATCTCGCTCTTTAGAGATTTGGTTAAAATGGTTCAGAAAATACAGATACAAGGCCAGTTGCAGAACTGCCCAAATGCAAGGGGCCCACAGTCTTATGGGATCCCAACCGAGGTTTTATAATTATGTAAACACTGCTATTGTCCAGGGATGTAGTGAAGCCGAAACGGCTTTCCGGCACTGCTTTTTTTCCCAAGAGAAATAAATAAGAAAAAAATTGTGAAAACCTCCTTTAAACAGCTCAATTTTTGTCATCCAAGTTAGAGCGTTCCGGTACTGCTTTTTTGCGACTACACCACTGCTACTGTCCTACTCACGGAACATTGGATTTTGAAGAAGTAGATACGTTTGCTGAAATGAATGCTCGAAATAATTTAAATTAATTGTAAAATATTGCTAATTTACAAAAAAATAACGAAAGCATTTGCTAGATAAAAAAAGTCAATAAATACTAAAATATTTCCTTACTCCCTCTAAATTATAAAATATTTTAAAATCAACTGATAGTTTAATAAAGAGTAATTAAACATCTCAAAATCTGAAGTAATTTTTTAAGTAGTGATAGTGGTGAGTTTAATTTTCTAAGGACCCCATTCTAAACGTTTACTGGGGATCCCATACTCTCTAATTACTCCACTGCATAAAGCCGGGGATTGTAAAAGCGAAGACAGCTGTAAAGGTGAAGAACATTTCTCAAGAGAGGAATGAAAAGTTTTAAAATGATGGAATTTACTATTAAGAAGAAAGATGCGAGCCATGCTGTCAAAACGCGTTTTGGGTGGTAATGTAGAATGGAATTTAGGGGAAAAAAGGACTAATTATGAGTGTTTTGGAAAATGATTCCATCATGCACAACATAATACAGTGTAACAACATAGTTTGTGTTGATCGAAAAAAAAAATTAAGAGAAGTTTAATGGTTCAGATTTGTAACAAGAGTCGACACGTTTTCTCACAATTAATTGAAAATTATCAAATATGTGGTCCAAGATGGCGCGAGACCTTTTCTTAGAGCTGGGTAGTACGCAAGTAAATCTTAAAAAACCTCGCTATGAATTTTTGGAATTCTTTCAAAAAAATTGGACGAAACATGTTTCATGGGATCAAAATTAGATTAATTTTTAAACCTTTAAGTAGAACTTTACGTTTGATATATCATAGAACATTGACGATTCTTATTAACCGAAGGTTCAGAAATACTTGAAATTTCCTTAATCTGGTTATGATCGTTGACCCTCAAATGGTGAAGCCACCGTGTAAGAATGATCTTAAAACTGATTTGGAAAACAAGACCGTGTTCTTAATCGCTAGAGCGCTCTTGCGAGCAAAAAGTTAATTCAGATGAATACCGTTCGCTTTAGCTTTTAAGCAAAGAGAGAAAGAAAAGAAAAACCATCAAGGCAAATGATAAATTTCATTGGCTTTGCCAGTTTCAAAAGACAATTTTTAATTTCTTTTCTGTTATCAAGTGAAAAAGATAAATTTTCACCCAATTAATCGCAAACGATTTGTAAATTAATTTCATTTTCAATAATAATTTTGCACGTAAAATAAAAGCTTCCGAGTTCCAAGACCGTACGCAATCGGATACTAGTCGCCATTTTGCGTGTTTCGGATCCGCTATTGTAAACTATACTCGAGTGTGTGTAGTTTATCTTGCGAAATTGACCAACTGTAATCCACTGAACACCATCCAATTTACCATATTATGCTAAAACTGTTTTTCGAAAAATGTAGAATTAGATTTTTTTTTCCTGTAATGTTTTGAGAAAACAGCAATATTTTCAAAATACGAATTTTGGAGTTGGATCTCTATTGCATGTCTGCATCTATACAGTTTTATACAAATTATCTCGTTCCGAATTCAGTAAGATAGTTTGTTTACAAATTAAAATTTAAAAGTTGATATGTTGGTTTAACACGCTGGCTGCTGCTGACACCGTTTGACTCACGTCTGTGATTCACACCTACTATCTAATTAGATCAGTGGTACCCAACCTTTTTGGTTGTGAGGACCACCTATTGTGTAAAAAAATATTTTGAGGCCCACTAACTAAATATACAAGCAAAAAATACAAACACATATTATATATATATATATTATACGCACGGATATCTTAATAATTAGAAAAGCTTATTGTAAAAGGATTAGAAGTGTATTGTTTTCGAAGCAAAATCAATTGTTATTAATTAGCTGTCACAATGTAAGAAAACTCAAAAGCAAGCAGTCAAGATTAAAAATTTTAAAAAACTCAAAGGGATTTTGAATCTTATTTGTCCTCCCCGTGAGAGTCAATATCTGGATTAAAACTTGACAGTTTCAGCCTGAAGTCACTTTCTACATTCAATTTGTTTCTGTACTTAAGAAAATCTCCAAAAAAAAAAAATTCTAAGGAAAAATCTAAAGTTGTGAAAGCACGTTCACGCAGATAAGTGGTCGAGAACCCATCAAATGTCTCAGTGCAAGTTTGGCAATTGCTGGATACTGTTGCCGAACATTTATACACAATGAGACAAACGATATTATTTTAAAAAAGACGATTTTAGAGTCTGGTCGCATGATAGTTCAAGTAACAAGTCTTCTTTATTTGATGGTACTTTCACTCTCTTCAGCCCTGACTTTGACTCGTGACTAGCGTTCCGCGGCCCACAATTGGGCCGCTGCCGATCAGTTGGGAACCGCTGAATTAGAAGTCTCCTTCTTTGTTATAGTTAACAGATAGTACAGGACGAGTCATCTAATTAGATAGAAAGTCCGCGAAAGATCTCTCTATCACGCGCTGGCGCGGGACATGGCAGAGAACGGGTTAATTAGAACTCTCTTTTCTTATTTAAATTCTACCTAAAGCACGCACTAAGAATATCCTCAACTGAAATTAGCAAATTATTAGTTATCAATCAGTATTGCAACAGCGGCTGATCTAATAAACTTAGCACACTTTGTATTTGTTTAAAAGTATGAGTGTAAAGTAAAAAGTAATTAGTAATTATTCTTCACTAGCCGCCTTCCGTGACCAGCTTTTTCGCCAGGAATATAATTTCAATTGATTCATGATTCCCTTAACAAATTAATTTTAAGCTTCAAATTGGATAGACATTTAACCTGTGTTCTTTTAGTAGCCTTGCAATTGTTCTGCTCATTGCCTACATGAACGTCCCTAATGGAGTCTAGTAACTGTTCATGTCATATAAACTCTAATTGCAAGTTATCGGCGCAAAATTCAGCTTCTTATTCCTCATGCAAAATATGCGTTTGATTTCAACATCAAAATGGCGCGGCAGATTTTGCGTCCAGCTGTATGTTACCTCGATCAAAACATGCTGACAAAGAGAATTAAAACATAGCAACCATTATTATTACTAGATGATTTCTTAATATCATAGAGAACTTTGTTAGCAGATTTCACAGACACAATTAATGAAATGAAAAAAGGAATCCATCAAAATATTACCTTAGCTTTCAACAATGGGAGAGAAGCACACAATAAAAATTATATATTAAAATAATTGGCAAAATCAATTGACCAGACCCCAATCA
Source organism: Araneus ventricosus (assembly GCA_013235015.1). NCBI lineage: Eukaryota > Metazoa > Arthropoda > Arachnida > Araneae > Araneidae > Araneus > Araneus ventricosus. The sequence goes on along the minus strand of BGPR01000656.1, from coordinate 62,241 downwards.
CTGGACCGATTTCGACCATTTTTATTTCATATGACAGCTTATAGCCCCTAGATACGTCATTAATTGTCGCCTTCCCCCACTTCCCTCCATTTTACAGAGAAATCGAAAAAACACTACTTTACTGACAGTGGCGTATCTACATAAAATGGCGCCCAGGACAAATACTAAAACTACGCCCCACCCCCTTTTTTCTTTTGAAATGCGATCCGTATTTTTCCCCTGAAAATTTATGTTGTGGTGTTCAAAAATTTAGAATGAAATTAAACTTAAATCATAATAATATATAAAATATTTTTGAAATAATATGATTTAGATATTACAAATAATTTCACAATGGGCATTATATCCGAATAATCCTCTAATCTCTTAAAGGTATCAAAATAATATTTAACAAGAATGTTTAAAGAACAAATTTAATAAAATAATTTGAAAGTCCTTAAAGAAATTTTGCTAAACTTTCACAGAAAGTTTGATGCTCTAGCTTTAATCTGCAAGATTACACTTTTAATTAGACGATTCAAAAATTTCATGGAAATTTATAGATTCTTAAATATTTCTCTATCTTATGAAGGTTTTCAAAAGAATTTAAGCTTCGTTTTGGATCATATTAACTCTTTTAACCACCGAGGCAAATTTTTAAGACTTAATTTTCAATCAGTAATAAATAAATCATTTCATACTCGTGTATATTTGAAAGTAGCTAAATATTGCCATTAAAAACGAGGTTAAATATAGGTTGAGTAACAAATAAATATACAAACATTTTTCAATGGGGTTAGTGTAAAGTGAAAAAAATCGATGTTGCCAGTCAAATATTTTAATTAAATAAATCTAATGATATCTTTAATTAAAACTGAACTTTTTTATTGGCTTTTTTTCCTTTGCACGATTTAACCCAATTGTTTATGTCTTTAGTGTTTTTTTCATAAGAAATTACTCCTTAGTTATTGGGATCATTGAAATAAGCAGAAAATTCCAGAAGTAAGTGAACACATTTCATTATGAAATAGCTTTATCAAGTTCGTAAACTGCAACTAAGAACAATGTCTGGTGCTCAAATGGCCGGCCTTACATTTACACATTCCTGTAGTCTAATTTCTACGCTGAAACACGATGGAGCCAATTCATGCGCACAAATGTTCTACTCTAATTTAAATTTGAAATGCGTTGCGCATCTGCATTTGCTGCTCGTAACGTTAAGAACTGTTCTTTTACTGTTTAAAATAATGGTTTATTTTTCACATTAAATTTTCTTTTCTAAAATGATTCTATTCCTTACATTAGAGCTTTTATTAATTCTTTATCTAATTCAATTATTAATGTTTCCTATGTACATTAACATCATTCCAGTTAATCGAATTTTCCGGATAATTCGAATTTCCCGGAATCCGAACAGAGGTCAACCCCAATTAGTTCGGATTCCCGAGGTTCTACTGTATTATTTACTTATAATTCCAAATTTTATTTGAAAGAGAACAAATTTCAATAAAACGCATTGAAAGGAAGGTGCTTTTAAAACCAATATGAAATGTTTGAGTCTCAGAGGTGATCCTCCTCCGCATTCGATCGATGCCGAGCCAATCCGTTCTTGTTCAGATATTTCCGATATAATGTTAGAAGATGGTACATGGACAAAAAATATTCATTCAATGGAAAAGCACTTATTTAAATAATAATTAATAGGCACATAAGCATAATTAGAATGTTAAATGTTACAAATGTTTTTATTATAGATTTATCATATTATAGTGCATTCTGTATTTGTTGCAATGAACAAAATGTTTCTTTTATTTACGATATTTCTTTTTCTTCAATTTATTTGTGTACTACTTTTCATTGTAAAAAAGTTGGTCACCTTATTAAAATTGCTATTTTACAATGTCAGAAAGAAAAAAAAATTCAGAGTAATTGCTCGGAGAAAAAAAACTATATTAAGCTGCAAGGGTGGTTCTTTTCCTGTGGTTCTTTTGTATAAATCCTTTCCGAGTTTACGATTTGTACGTACACTTCAATCTAATTGAAATTTGTCGTCGAAAGCCGTTAATAACCGTAGTAACGTCCTTATTAGGCGGTGGAACATGGCTCCTAAGATTTATGCTCAACTTGCCGTCTGGCGCTATTTGTAAGTACGCTGACGCCACGCCTAACAGAAACATGCGACTTTTTATATTTTTTTCCCTTCATGTTTTGTTCATTCAAATTTCCTTACAAAGAAAACATTCAGAGAGAGCATTTAGGCATTTTTTTGTGCGTGTGTGTCAGTCAGTCTGTTTGATTCGAATCTAGGTTGTTAGAAATATACTTGGAGAGAGAGGACATAAAAAGCATCTTTAAGAAAACATTTGTATTTTTTAATGCTCGTTCAGAGAGCTATTTTTAGTCTTTCGTTGAACTTCTTTCTCTAATTTGTAATCGATACTTCGCCAGAAACGGATGTTTGAAATAAAAGCGTTAAGTTCTCTTGATACGTTGTATGATCACATTTTTTTATAAGCTTCATATTCTATTTGTGATGGAAAGATGAATTATGGAAATGAAATTTTAATTCCATATTTAAAAAAATAACTAATAACTTGTTTATCTATATTTTTTTCGCACACACCACTGGCAAATCATTCTTTACATATAAAAAAAATTTCGTTATACTATCAATAAATTCAGAAAAGGCTGCATAAGTAAATCGTTTGCGCACCGTATTTAACTTACATTATGTAAATAAATAAATAAATCATTAGTAATGGCAATATTAACTTGCATTATATAAATGAATAGATAAAATAAAATCGTTATCAGTTCTTTCATTCTTGAGAAAATTTGCATGCTTGGTAGATGTGTCCTTCCTTCAAGCCAGACTAATTTAACAAAAATTATCATACTATAAAAATTATCATTCTGTTAATTAATGGATCATACTTTAACAGGTGTAAATAATCACAAATGATTAATTAATAACTACTACTAGCCGCCTTTGGCGACCAGCTTGTTCGCCGGTGATGGTGCCTGAGATTCATTTCCATTGAATCTGTTATGCATCATTTATTCATTGTTTCTTAATAAAGTATTTTTGAACTTAAAAATTCCGATAGGCATTTAAGCCGTCTTATTATAGTAATCTTGCACTTATTCTGTTCATTGTGTGCTTTAACACCCGTACTGGTGTCAAATCACATGCGTCATCTAACTTGTAACAGCAAATTGTGAGCACCAACTTCATGCAAACTAAACAGTTAATTCCAAGGTTAAAATGGTGTGGCGTATTTTACGCCACGCTATTGTATTATTATTCACGTTAAATGGATGCTGATAAAACACACACGCAGATATATATATATATATGAGATGACAGCAAATTTTGAAGATTTGAAGAGGCATTTTTAAAGAATTCCACATATGATAAAAGTAAGCTTTCCCTATTAACACAAGATATTCTACGATGTTTCTACGATATTTTGAATGCCACAGAACATTGTAAAAATATCCTATGAATACTGTAGGGTATCTTGTGCTAATAGGATTCTTTATTTCAAGATCCTAGTTTCAGGTTAACGCCAATCGGGTTATTTTTACATATCAGATGATTTTTTGAATATTCCAATCCATGATCGTATTAGCGAACTGCGCCAGCCGTACGTCGTCGAACCAGTTAAAATCAGAGCAAGCCAGCGGGAGTGGCCTCCCCTAAACTTTCTCGTATACTTCTCAAAAATTTGTCATTTCCCTCCCCATGCGTGGATAAAAAAAATTCGAGCCTACTGTAACCCAGAATGGAATGACTATCAGAAGGTTTTTCATTGTAGATTATAGCGATTGTAAAATATTTATATGAAGAATCAAATTCAAAGAGATGCGTATGTATTAAAACTTAGCAATAATTATTTTCTATCATACTCTAGCAAGCTCCGATAATCCGAGGGCGTGCGCGAGCGAAAAGAAAACAGGAGAAAATGGCCCCGTTCGCTATCGCTGAATAGCTTGCGTATGTGCAGAGATTACTTCCAGTACGCAAATAAAAAAATTGAATATGCAATTTGAACGCCTTTTTTTAATCGATTGAAACGAAATTTGGATGCAGATCTATAATTAACGTTAGCAACCGTCGTACCAATTTTTATTTATCTAAGCCAAAGGGTTTAGGAGATATAATTTTTACAAGTATGCAATTATATAGTTCGACAGACAGTCAACCCTTTGACGGATTTGGCCCAAACTTTTATACGGACCTACATTCCTGAAGATAAAACTGTGTACCAAATTGCATCTATCTAGCTATTCAAGTTTTTGAGTTATAGTGTTTGCATAAACGCGGACAGACAGTCAGATAGACTTCCCGTAGACGGATTTTGTCCAAAATTTGATAGAAACCTTCAAATTATGTGTCAAGATCACATACCAAATTTCATCCCCGTAGCTCTAATAGTTTTCGAGTTATCGTGTTCACAGACACACAATGTTTTCAATCATTCGTGTTATTTGTTAATGCCGGTATTTACAAATTGTATTTGAAATTGAGGCTTCCTCAGAAAAGTACATGCATAGAATTTGATACCTTAGTCTGTAAATGCTGTTTTTCTGCAAGTGTGCTCTTTGCAATGTAAAAGTGTTTTTCGATTATATCCTTCAATAAAAGTATATCAGATTAAAGAATTTTTAAATTTCTTTATGTTGAAGAAAATACATCAATTTTTGTAAAGAAGTAGCCTTATTTCGAATGATTTACAATGCTAAAACTAATGCTTCCCTCCAAACATTTGACATCTCTTCTCTGACTGCCATCTTAAATATTTCGGAGGAATCATTTTTGCAGTTGAAAATTTAAATAGTTGAATTTTGAAAATTGAAGCAATATAATATCAATAATTCTTGACATTTATCTTTATTTTTTCTCTTTATAAATATAAATAATTGCTCTGATAGATAGATAAACACTCCTGAAATTGGAAATTATTTGAAACTGACAAGAATTGTAAAATTCACGTACTTCAACTTCACTGCATTTTCCCTTTCAGTGGAAATCGCATTGGATATAGATTACTTCCAATTGCATAGTTAAATACTTCTAGATTCATCGAGAAAATCGCAAAACACAAAGATAATTTTTTGCCTAAGACTGAAAAATCTGCGAACTTTGCTTCAAATTCCGTTTTAAGCTTACAATTTCTTTTCCGCGTATTTTTCATGTGAGGGAGTTTTATATGCATATTGTAAAAAGAACTTAAATTAGGGAGGAACAGAGAAAATTTTAATTACCACTTTAACGCTTATTTATTTACTTCCTGTGTGTATGTTTGATTCTTACATTGATTGTTAAAAATGTAATAATAGAAAAATGCAAAAGATTTCTCAGAAACCTATATAATCTAGTTTAAGAAAAAAAACAGAATTCACACGCTGAAATCGAAAAAACCTAACTATTTAAACAAGCAAACGAAATCATCTGTTTTACAAATTTTGCATATTTTTGTTGAAGTTATCAAATTTTCTGGATGTCTATTCGAGAGGCTCTAGATTTATCTAGAACTATAGGAGCATTTTTTTCAAATCAGAACACAGAGGGAAAAGTTGGTACTGTCCGGACCAAGCAGCGACGTTTGGTTACTTCACCATTGACAATGATGATGGTATGTGCCAGTTCATATCGGAAGTTATTGATATTAAGCTGAATTAGGTTACTGAACAGCCACTGTAAACTGAAATGAGATGACCATAAAACATGTAGAAAAAATTATAATATTAATCAGTATTGAATTTTTAAAAATAAAATCAACTTTTTTCTATTTTTTTATTTTGAACTACTTTCTGGAAAGCAAAGAACGAGGGAATTTCAACAAGTTTTTTTTTTTTTTTTAACCCGGGACAAATCCGGTACGTTCTTCAAGCTGAGACGTTTGATCACTTTAATTTAACCATTTAATTTTCTTTGAAGAGTATCATTTGCATAAATATATCAGCAGCGCGTCTACTTTGTGTCCGTCGATGTGCCCCAAACGTCAATAGAACATCAACTATGAAAGCGAATATTCAACCACCATTACATAGTACAGTCATTCATTGCACCCAGCCTTTCAATTATTCCTGACCCGCCCTCAAATGCGGATAATCCACCAGATAAAATGAAGAAGGTTTCTAAAAATAAAGTGAAATGATTCTCTTGTGGCTGAGAACGTAGCCTGAAGGGGAAAAAAAAGAGAGAAGGCAAAACTGTATCAAATGAAAGCAAATCCATTTGTGGCACCTCATAAAAATGTTTCCCGCTCTCAAAGGATTCTTTCAGAAATCCTGACTTTACGACGAGGTCCTGCTTCAGGACGATAGGGTGCAGCGAGAATTGCTTTCTTTTTTTCCCTCCCTTCTGCCTCATTATTATTTTATTTTATTTTCACTGGCAGATGTTTTTTTTCTTTCTGTCCTAATGTGAAGTAAGATTCCGAGTTCTGGCAGAGAACGATTATTCAGAAAAGATCTATGAATGGCAGATGTCATGAACGAGGAACAGGGGAATTATTCGCGCAAGTACGTTCTGTTTGGGAGTAAGAATTCGCTAATGACTTCTACGGAATGGGTGAGCTTTAACAATGCGCTGTTGTTTCTATATTATGGCGGAGGTAAAATCTCATTCATGAATACGTTTGCTTTTTCAAATTAAGCAGCTGGTTCTTTTTTAGGAATAATCAACTTAAGGCTAGAATCAAACATTTATTAAAATTGTTGATATACGAATCTAGTTATTAAAATTAGAAAGTAAAATAGATTTTTGTTCAATCAGATGGTATTGGATTAAAAAATGTCTGTACATAACTGTCTGCAAAATTAATTAGTTTACCTTTAGTTAGATTAACGTCCCATTTTGAAGTTACACGAAGGTTATTTACTGATTAACCTTGTAATTTTGAAACGCGGGCAAAACGCCGATGACAACACCTGAGTTAGCATCCCCTTTCCTAACTTCCACATAATTCCAGCGAGCAATGTTGATGAATATCTTCGAAAACTTCCGTGATCTGACATACTGCCGTTCAGTAATTTTTTTAGACCAAATAATTCGTCTTTTCTTTTTTAATTTTGATAAACTTTCGGCTGAATTCCAACAAAATTAATTCTCGAAAATTAATTTACCTGTCTATGCGTCAAAATAGTTCATAAAAGTATAGCATTGATAGAGAGAAAAAATTATTTAAAAAGCACGTTTCTGAATAGTTTACTCGATTATCTAGTGTTACTGAAATTCATTAAATTTATGAAATCATGAGTTTTTAGTCGTAAAGGTCAGAGAATTGATACGGCTGGTGTTTCAAAATTAAATGTCAACGCTTATAAAATATATACATTAAATGCTAACTCGTTGAAATAAACTACTTTTTTTGACCTGTAAAGCATTTTATGAAGAAAATAGAAGGACCTGAAGTAAAGAATAATAAAATCAAAAATCACGACGATTTTAAAATAAAGAATTTTAAAATGAAAATTTTATGTGCTATCTAAAAGGACAGAAAAAAAAGAATAACTTTCTTCGAATCGGTTCTCTCGATTGTTTAATCAGTATGGAGGTACCGAAAAAACGAAGGTCGTGCGTCTCATGATATTTGTTGGTAACCTTCATTCGAATCCAAAATACACACATAAAAAAAATTATGAATTTATTGTTTTAAGCAATTACAGGTTAATTTTAAATTCAAAACATTTTTGAACGCATCCAGGCTCATTTTTTAAGAGTCTATTTCTTTTAATCAAACTATCGGCATATTGAAATGGAAAGACAATGAAAATACAAAATTATTGTAAAAGAAGCTTCTTTTCGTCTAATTTTAAAATAATGTTTTAAGCAGCGCTTTAGGTTAAGTTCTTTTTTAGAATGTATTCTTGTTACCCTCAGTACATACAAAAGCGCTTAGTTAGATAAATTGAGATAATAAATTTTCTCCGTTTGCAGCATGGATTTTTGACCTCATGGCATTTTATTTCTAGAAAGAATGTTTGTTAAAAAGCTATTTGTTTCAAAAAGTCAACGTTTAATTTATTTAGTTTAATTTAATACATTTAAGAGGTTTTTAAACAATTAATGGTCGTTTCATTAAAAAAATTCAGAAAAAAATTTATATTGGACTCACTGGGAATATTCTAGATGTTTAATAAATTCTAGAAATGACACTATTTTACTGAATATTGAAAAAATTATTTGGAAAACTGTAGGGGGAGATCGCTTTTTTTTTCTTCCTTTTTTGCAAACTCTTTTTTTTTTCTCTCTCTTTTCTATATTGCTTTGATGTTTTACCAAACAAATAAAAAAATTTGAAAATTCAGCTTTCCAGAGGTAAGTTCGAAAAGTTCGTGAATAAAAGAGAATTTAACAAACAAAAAAACGTATAGCATTTTTCATATACCGAGTGTTCTATCTCTGGTTACAATGATATCATAGTTACTGTTATGTTGTTCTAATTATAGGAGTCTTAAGCTGTTCTATAAAATTTATACTCCAATAACTGTTTTTAAGATAAACGTTTCTTAATATTTCTTCCAGAACGTATTTATATATTAAATATTACAGCTCCTACTTCTCCACTCGATTATTGCATCCCATGGTCCGAAAAATATACTGGAAGACTTAACTGTCAGATGTAATTCACATGTAAAACTCAAAGACTGACAAGAGATAGATCAACAAGGTTTAAGTTTATGTGGGCGACAAAAATCAAAGTACATTCTTTAGATACTTAGATTTGTTTCTACGAAAAAAGTATGAAAAAGAGCGCGTTTAACGGTAAAATAATTGTCTTCTTCCCAACACTTGGCATTTCTTATCTACTATCATTTCTCTCGCTCGTGTTTGTTGAAATTGTTTCCAAAATTGACTCAAGGTTAATGTCGATAATTCTGCAACTTATAGGAAGCTTATTTCCTTTTATGAGTGTAAATAACTGCTCGCAAAAATAAAGACTTTCGATCAGGGAAATAATTTTCACTTAAATTTTTTGTGTTTGTAAACTTTGCTGGTAAAATTCGGGCACTCCACTCTCCATGTTTACTGGATTTTATTTATCATTCTGATTTGAACTGGATATCGGTTGCTTTCATTTGGATATGGCTGCATAGCAATTCTACACTTATCTAAAAAAAGAAAGGAAGAAGAAGAAAGCAAAAAATAATCTTTCTTGGGAAGGAAAAAATTCCCTGATCTGTAAAAATATTTTAAATCTTTCCCGCTTATTTTTTGTTACGAGAACATTTCAGCTAAACTTGATTGAAAATTACTTATAAATAAAAATTTTGCAAATGAAGATTTTGACACAATATTTTTAGTAATATTTATTTATAATCAAATTTTAAAAATTAAGCTTAAATTCTTTAAATTTTTATTAAAATTTTGCTATACATCTTATATTTGCAGTAGTTATCAGAAAGTCAGCTGTCCTTCGAGTCTGCAGTGCAGTTTGCAAAACCTTATTTTAAATTCAAATTGTAATTTTAAAAGAATTTTCGCGATGCAGTTTTGCCTTAACTTAATTAACAGTTAGAGGAAAAGGTGTAAATATGGGCCCCCTCTTTTGTTTTTGACTTAAAGTTACTATCATTTTGAAAAATTCTGAATTTTTTACCTTCATTGACAACTATTACAAGTTTACTAAATGACAAAACAATGATTAATACCAATTATTTCAATTCGAAAACGAAGATTTACAAAAAGCTTTTTAAAAAGCACCAGAAAAAATGGGGTGCAAATATGGGCCCTCTCCAAAAGAGTCGCAAAAAGTAGTTTAAAATGTTTTAAAACAGGATAAACAATACAAAATAGTAGAGAATTTATTTATTACAGAAAAAAATTATTTACAGAAATCGCAAACATAACTGGCTGTTTCTGTCCCGGCACAATCTAAGTGTGCCAACATTTGGCACATAACACATTTAACCCACACTTCCCCGCGAGTGTCTTCAGAGAACTTTCCATCACAAAAGATGCAAGTTGCCTTCCTCGAGTCTGGTTTATCCCCATCGTTGATACCCAGGTTGATATCATCATCGCTGTCCACAAGGGGAGGATCATAGTAGTCTGATGAGTCCGATGATGAATCGTATCGTTTCATGGGTCGAATTTTCTTTTTTTGAAGGCCCTTGGTCTTCCCACCCCTGCCCCCTGGCCGGTTTCTTACCCCGGGAACACTCAAGGACGTCTTCTTGGGAGCACTTTTCTCAAGAGACTTGGTCAACTGATCCTTGTATGGTGATCCAATGATGAGGCTGGACCTTGTTGCTTTGCGTCCACGAGTAGTGCTTCTCTTCTTAATGTTGGGGACAGGAGATATGTCGAACGGAGAAACTGTATTTGAAGTTCCCGGGGAACATTTCGGTGTTTCAGCAGCCTCACTGGCATCAATTGGCATTGAAAGGGTGCCCATATTTACACCAACCAAACCTAAGAAAGATGGCCGCTATCACATGTAACCAAAACGCGTGTGTGACTAAAGGAGTGCTTCTAAAAGTAGCTTAGGATCTCTGCTTTCCGGATATCACTGTAAAATTATTTTAAACTAACCATAAGAACATGAAAAGAAAACGATTTCACATACCAGTCAAAAGTTTGCAGTCCAGAACAACACCAATTCGCTCAATAACTCACGTTGCATCCACACTACTTGAAAGAATGGTTCCAACTGTTCTCTGCTATCTTATACCAACAAGTAGCACCATCTACAGTCCTGGAGGCCAGTCTTTAGCACCTCCCATAGCCACTTTGGGAGGGGTGCCCATATTTACACCAGTGCCCGTTTTTACACCAGTTCCTCTATGTATAAGAAGAAATTTTAAAAATGGAGCATAAAATAGTAATTCTTTTATTAATATTTCTTTGCATACTGGTATATCGGCTAAACTACACAGATATTCATTATGAGCAATGAGCTTCAAATGTTTTGTCTTTATATGAATGGCAAATTTTATGAGGATTTTTAAAAGGAAACTTATTTAAAAGAATACAAATTTTTCAATAATGCTTAATAAAGTGCAGAGAAAAGAAAACGATTAGAATTGATTTTTTAGATAAATGGCCTAATTTTAATGATCTAATAACCTATTGCAAAAAAATTCGTGATATGATTCGGACACCATGAACTGGCACTCATCTTAAAAACAGTTTAAGAGAGAGAACAAAGATATGATTTTGCAGTTAAATCGTCAACAGTTTTAAAGAAGTTTTTGGCCAGTGAATGAGCACTTCTATTGCATTTAAACATCAAATTTTATTGGTTATGTAATCGATATAAATGAGAGATATTTAAATTGTGACTCGTGAAAATCTTGAGTTCGATGTAAAATGTTCTTTTGTGACCAAATGTAACTAAAAAAAACTTTTATTCTTCTCTTATTCACCATCCATATAACTGAAAAAATCATCACTGGTACTTAAAATATTAATGAGCAAAATGCAACATCAATTTTTTTTAATTTCTTTTAAAATTTAATATCATTACATCTATCATGCTTGAAAACAATATTTTGGCATTCTTTTCTGCTGTTGTTAAACTTATAAGGCAATTATTGTTTTCTCTTCGAAAAAATATGACTTAAATAGACTGTATAAGTTGTTTCTGTAGCTCTAATTTGTATTCAAGCTTTTCAAGAAAATAGTTTTTTTAATTCTTAGGAATACATGTAATCAGAGATTACCCAAAGGATTTTTAATGAGTAAGAAAATAATAATAAGTACTTTTATATAGGAAACTAATTATTAGTAATTAAAGAGCTATTTTTAAGAGATAAATCCTTATGTTGCATGCTAAAACTTTGCAATGAGAGCGAAGAATAATAATCTTGTAACATCGTAAAAATATATTATGTACTCCGTAATTATATTCATACAAAATTATATGCAGTTGATAGTGAATTTAGAGCAAGCGTCTCAGCTACGGCATAGATTTACTTGAAATATTTAAAAGAATCATAAATTATTGGAATATGATATGTGACAATGAAAATGATTGTTTTGAAATATAATCATAATTATAAAAGGAAAAATTCAGAATTCGAAAAATAAATGATATTTGTGTAATAATATAAATAATAAATATTTATCGGATTGATGATGAGAACTTTTTCAGTCAAACAGAAGAATAAATGCAATGTATTACATTTATTTCATTTACCTTTATTTCATTTGCAGCTAATTTCATTTACAAAAAAATAAAGTTTTAAATATTCCAATAAGATTTAATCGTCTCGGCGGTTTCTATTAAAAAGGAAAATCATTCAAGAACTAAATAAAATAAATTCCAAAATGCGCAAGATATTCACTTATTTCTGCCACGACATTACTTAATATCCTTAGAATGAATTCTTATTTTATGAACCCATACAAATAATATGTAGCAATAATATTAATTTAGAGTGTAAAAATCTAGGACTTGAATTGAATGCTATTAAATTTTAATTCCTTCTTCAAGCCCTTTTCTTCCCAAAATTGGAAAAATTAACATCATCGATTCAATGTCATGAGTTCACAGTGCTGTGTAAATAAAACTTAAATTATATTCTTCGGAATTAATAATTCGACTATTTTCACACGCGACTTTCTTTTTTTTCAGTGTAGTAAGCATCACTACTTCATTTTTTTATTCCTCTCAAAACACTCTGCGTCTCTTATTCCACCCAAAACTAATTTTCATGCGAACAGATTCTGCAAAATAATAAATACCCCATTAGTTAATTTACTTGAATTAAATTAGAAGTAAAACAATAAAACAATACCTGAAGCAAAAAAAAATAATAAAACAGAATACAAGAATTTAAAAAGATTAAAAATTCAAAGCATGTATAAGCATTTTAAATTTAAGATGCACGTGTTACGCATAAATAATGGTGAAGAGGATCATTTATCAGGTAGTGATTTCATTTTTTTTAAAAAATTTTTTGAGCAATTTAGGTTTCTAAAAGCTTGAATAGGAAACGTGATATTTTATGTGCATTTTATTTTAAAAAATTATAAATTTTATTTATAAAATTTCAAAAAGCTCCGTTTGAGTATAAATCCGACATAAAAAACTCTCTTAAAATAAAATTGTTTGATAATAAATCTATTTTAGTTCTTCCATTACTAAAAAATCCATAATACATTAAATGAGTTTTTTTATTCAAAATTAAACATATTTTGGGATGAAATGGAAACAAAAATAGCTTAACGTGGCATTTCAGAATTTTTATAAAATGTGCGAAAAATGTCATGAAAAATATTTTAAAAATAGTGACTTTTCAGATGGACATTATTTACAGGAATATGGAGAGAATCAGAACGGGAAACAACATTTAGGTATAAACCCACCTGGCGTGTTTTCCTCTCAACTTTCTTCTTTCTCTTCCCACATAAGGAAATCGCAAAGTGTTTTAACATGATAATGCTTTTAAGTTGACATACAATTTGTATATTTTTGTGTTCTTGAATTTGCGTGTTCACATACATAGAGATAGATAGACATACACTGGTGTCCAAAAATAATGCGCAATTTTGAAGATGCTACAAAATTAGAGTTAATATGAATACTATGGTTCTCAATCAGTTGCTGAGAGTTGTGGAAATACTATCATCGGAACTCCCATTTTACAATGAAGTTTCGGTCACGAAGGAAATTAGGGGGGGCACCAGAAAGGGATGAAGGTCAAAATGGAGTTTGAACCATCCTATTTCACAGAAAGCTGATAACGAGATGAAAATTTCATGAATGGTTATGTTTGATGTGCATAATATTTACATGCATTTTCGTAAACATAGCGCAAACATTCGGGAAGATATTAAGGTTTCTTAAAAAATCCTAAATTTTCTGCATGTTGTTTGCTTATAACATGCAGAGTTTTAAACCAAATTGTATGAAACTTACAGAATGCTTGACAATTTGTTAGATTAGCATTGTATTAAAATTTGAAGTCAATACTTTGAATATTAAAGGAAATATGAGTATTTTTATTAAATTATTTTTTACTGCGCATGTGAGAAATAGAACGTAATTTTACTTTCATGACTTAAGAGTCAGATATATAGGGCAACTTATATAAAAATTCCAGTTCAATACCATTCAGAAAGATATCGACATTGCAACCTGGTGAATTTCGGTACACTCTAAGAGAAGCGAAATGTTGAGGGTTCTTGCACAAACTGATATTTTTTTAACTTGAATCTTCGAACAGTAATATTGAATTTTATGAAAATTGAATATTCTGAAGACTCATGTATACTTATAAGTTAAATACATAATTTAAATTACAGTTCGACGATTACTATTCGATTGAACTTGTTCGACTACGTCCACCCGGAAACATTTGCAGCAAAAGCTTTTGCACATTGCAATTGTTAGTCCCACTCTGGCACAACAGGCTTCAGTTTCTAAAGTTCCTTTCCTTTGCTATCTCAGATTCTGACATTTGCCAAAACGGGATGTCGTTTCCCAAGAAAAAAAATTCGGGATTTTACTGAACCAGGGGTAAAAGTATCGTTATAGACAGGTGCATGTAAAAAGTGGTTATTTCTATAGGCAGGTTCAAAATACATTGAGTAAACAGGAATTCCGCCGGGTTCAAAGAAAATATCGTTATAGGTAGGTTTATCGTTATAGACAGTACCGTTATGCTTAGGTTTCACTGTTAAAATTTTCAGATTCGTATTCGTTCAACAAAACCACGTTGAACTCGGTCGAATTATTCAAGTGATCAAGTTTTCTGGATTTCTGTCTGCGACGCTGACAAAGGAGAAGGAAATTATTGCACAAAATCCAAAAAATATGCAGAAAATAAATAAAATAGATTTCAGAAACAATGTAATAATTAATAATCCTCCCAGATCATATTAAAGTGACGTTATTAGGGGTAAAAGTTTGGAAGGAGAGTTTTTCAGAAGTAAACTTTTTTAATTGTTAAATCTAGTTTATCTTCTTTTTAATGTGAACTATTCACTAATAAGTAAGAAAAAAGAGAAAATCAGAAGCATTTATCTCAAATTCAGAGCATTTTTTCAATACAGTACAAAGAGTCGAAAATCGGTACCTTCCTGACTAATCCGGAAAGACTGTTAGCTTTAAATATATACCAAAATTTAAGAAGAATTCACTTTTTCATTACTTTAATTTAAAATTAAAATCTTTGTTTAACTTTTCAAAATAATAAACCTAGTTAATCTTTTTCAATATTAGTTATTTACTCATAAATAAAATTCGAGACAATTCGGGCTAATTTTTAATTTAAAACAAATGGACGAAATTCGTAACTGTCCCGTCTATGCCTAATTGTCTGATCACTTTATATTAACGCATAAATAATGCGATTTCCAAAACAGTACAGTGAATTAAAAAAGGAAAAGGCAATTTTTTGTTTGCTTTATTTCCAACTTAATATCATTACTTTTACTTCATAAACATATATTCATATTACTTATATTGATTAGCATTCAAAAAAATCATACGAGAAAATCCAAGTTATTCGAGTAAATAATTAATTAAAAATTAAGGAAAATTTTCACTTCTTCCTTAATAAATTACGAAAATAATACAGTACAAAAATAATTTTCACACCATCTCAAAATGCAAAAAATTATCTTTTATATGGTATTAATTAAGTTGCAGTACAATTTTTCCCAATTTTAATAAATTCGTAAAAAGTACTTTAAACTTAACTCTTTTCATTTTTGCAATGGAATTCAAACGTTTTCATTGTTTAAATAAATACTTAATTGTATGTTTCTCTTAGATAGTTCATTTTCACATTTTTTCCATTTCTGAAGACGATGTTGCAAAGTAGCTGCTGATAAGGCACTCTGATGCACAAAGAAGACGCGTATCAATGTGCCCATGAGTCAATTGTATCAATCTGCCCCAAGAGACCATTTTACTTAAAACAAGTGGAAACGCAAAAACAACGCCAAACAACCTCAAAACTTAAATATAGTTCAGAAAAATAAATGTTTTTTTCCTACCTTTAGAGAAGATTCCCTGGCAGGAAAACGTAACTAGTTAAAGAAGTCACACAACACAGATTAATAATCACTTAGACGACAAGATTAGCGCTCTGATTCATTTGCAAATTAACTTTTGACTAAACAAGGCTGAAAAATATACCATCTGCTAAGGGTTATATATGGTATATATATAGGGGGAGGGGGGAATGTGAACATCTTGAGCCATTCCAATCATCAAAATTCATGGACTGTAGGGAAAAGTGGCGTAAAACCGGGTAGCTAAGGTTCGAAGGCTTGTTGGAGCTAAAACATTCGCATAGAGCTTGTCAAATTTTATTAAAATATTCATTGTTTATCGGAGTACAGTATATCTTTCCAGAAAAGTCACAGTTTCATTACTTTTTTTAGCAATGATTATTTTTATAAATAAAAAGTCAAACTACCCGGTTTTACCCCGCTAGTGGTTGGTTATGGGAACGTTATGGGGAATTAGGAAAACTCGATTTTCAGTGGAAAAGTTGCTATCATTTTACTTTATATGACAATTTGAAAATATTAAATACAAAATTCACATGTAAAGCGTTTGTCTTCTTCCTCCGTGCCATTGCAGCTTTCGTGGGCACAGCTAAGACAGTTTTTACATTGGATTAACCCACCTTCCTTATTTAAATTAGAAAATACATTATTAAAATATAAACAATCAAAGTCTGGTGTGTCTTTATCGTCTTAATCGGAGGAATCAACAATACTGACTGCCCCGGTCTTACACCACTTGGAGTACCCTGTTTTACCCCGAGTGCAGAGTTTATAAAAAAACGATATAGAATCGCGCAATTATTGGAATAACTCCTTATTGTTTGATAGGGTATGAATCCTTAGTAAACGTATAATAAGCTGGACTAAATATAGTTTTTATATCAGTAATGATTTTTAAGAAAGGACAGTTTAAAATCAAACGAACATTAGAGAGTTGACATCTTAAAACAAATAAACCTTCAACAGCTACAGCACGCCACTATGACTGTTCTTTTTCTTGACTAGTAGAGTGTAATTCAGTATCTGCCTGCTAGATAGGAAAAATAATATCGCCAGAATCAAGGGTACCCGGTTTTATCCCACTCTCCCCTATTAGTCTCTCTGACCACGGTTCAAAATTACGAGGTGCGTCATGAAATGGCCCTTGTGTAACTTCAAATTTAATTCGGGGCAAAAATCTAGCTAAGTCGAACCAAATTTCTTGTGTTTTTATATGTTGGATTTGGTGGCAGATTTTAAGGAAAATCATTAATCCTCATGAAATTGGAGGCGTGCAACGCAATTCAAACCGTTTTCATTGTTTAAACAAGCAATTTTTTGCTTGTTTCTCTATCACTGTTGAAAGATAAGATAATATGTTAATGTTCAATGCTATGATTTAATCAGCATATTTGTGGCGCACCGTGCTACGCCATCTTACTCTGATGTATATTAGCCAATATCCGCCTCCGGACATTGGGAATTCCTTTTGTCTAGTGGTTAGGATCTTCGGCTCGGAATCGAAAGGTCCCCGTTTCTATCCCGCCGCCAAAGTGGTGACTCGCGGACAAAGAACACGCAACAACAACTTTCAGTCCCACTAATGGATGGCAGCACCAAAAATCAGGTCAATTCCATCTTCTGGTACATTCACCAGATGGCAGCACGACAACTCCTACAACAACGCAGCTCTTCCAATTCAAAGCCTATGACGCATTTCATAGCACAAAAAGCCTGTGACACATTTCACAGCACAAAGTCTATGGCACATTTCATAGCACAAAGCCTGTGACGCATTTCACAGCACGCAAAGTCTATGACCATTTCATAGCACAAACTCTACTAGTGCCTGCGCACCACCAATATGGGCAGCAATCTGCGCATATGCACGCAGCACATCGCTTCCTTGATATTCAGATAATATCAAACAAGCTGGGGGTTACTCCTGTGGCGCACCGTGCTACGCCATCTTACTCTGATGTATATTAGCCAATATCCGCCTCCGGACATTGGGAATTCCTTTTGTCTAGTGGTTAGGATTTTCGGCTCGGAACCGAAAGGTCCCCGTTTCTATCCCGCCGCCAAATATTTTCATGCAGCTAACAAGCGGCTGGAAGTAAAATGTGCCGCGCCATTTTAAAGTTAAAATCAAATGAGTATTTTGCAAGAGGAATAAGAGTGAAGTTGATGCCGACAATGTGCAATTTGATGTTGCATGAGACAGCCAACTACTTGACTCTATTAGGGACGTTCACGCAGACAACGAACAGAACAAGTGCAAAGCTACTGAAAGAACATGGATTAAATATCTATCACAATTTGAAATTATTAAGGGAACCATGAATATCGAATTATGCATGAGAGGTTCAATTGAAATTATATTCCCGGCGAACAAGGCGGCTACTAACTAATATAACGAAAATGACTATTCAAAATTAGAAATGGAAGCGCAATGATACTTCGTATTAGCTGAACTCCGTTACCGTGCAGCAAACCATATTATAACACACTTCAAGTTTCAAATAATCATGAGTAAATATACGAAACTGTAAAAGAAGGAAAGTCAAATGTGATACTACTACTGCAACTTCCAGCTGTAAAAAAAGAAAAATCGATTTTTTTTTTTTTCCTTAATGATAATTTTCACTTTTAAATAGGTCTCTGAATATTTGAAAATTTCATTGACCAAACATTACGCCGAATATCGCTTTTATCTTTTATGATTGGGTGGTTGATTTAGAGCACTGAAAAAATGATCCAAAGTTTCAGTTTCCTTAAGTTTCGTCACATTAACTTCTCGTTTTTTAGCAACACGAGGACTAATTTGTTACGGACCACGTTATTTTGAACTGTAATAAAATGACGAGGATGACATTTCATCTGGCACACTCCTCTCCAAACTTCCACGCTACACCATTTGGAGACGTTCAGCTCTGGACGTCAGATTTCACATGGCGCATCTTTGGTTGAATCGAAAAACATATTCCGAATTTGGATATTTTAGTTTTAGGTTGTATATTCTTTTGTCAAGAATCGTATCTGGTTTGAAAACTTGTTCGCAAACAAAACAAATACTCGTCTATAGCCGGTCAAAAAAATGATATTTCTTTTTTATATATTAAGTATTTTAAATAATTCATTGATATCTGTAATAAGTAATTGAATTGACAGAATCGCATGTGGCAACATGAATCTTTCCTATAATTTCTTCCAAATCGCTGTACTTAAGTAAGGCTTTTCTTTTCCCTTGATTGTGGATAGCTATTAGCTTTTATGTAAATGTTTCAAAATCTCTGGTGTATTCACTTCAGCCGTAGGTAACTTGATTCGAAGGTAAATATTTCTTGTTTGTTGACTCGTTTAAAAAGTGGGTTAAAAATATTATTATTTACAAAATTATACGAAAAATTTAAAGAAGTTTCATCAGATTCTCTGATAATATGAATTATTTTATTGATGAATAAGAAGTTAAATAACTTTGATTAACTTTTGATAAAATTAAAATATTAATTTGAAACATGGAGTATTATTCCCTTAGTGGGGCCGCAGTCTTCGCCAAGATTGAATGATAGTGCTATTCCGTTAGTGCCACCCAATTCATCGCTAAAAGTCGCTCATGAGAGTTATAGTTAAGATTTGGCGATTTTCTGCTATGATTTAGCAGGGTTTTACCTGGGGCCCCGTTAATGAAAATTTATCAGAAATGGACGCTGTCATTTCACGTATACTTGGCGGGTTTTTTCCCCACCTTTCACTCCAATGGAATGAGTCAGATTAATTTATCACATGATGCTTATTAGTACAGTCTTGTCGAAAGAATTGTTCTGTCTATAGATAAGAAACAAGTTTTGTCACTTAATTAGAAAACTATAGAAAAGCTCTTTCCAAAACAGAATTTATTGCTAAGCTGTTTCTGTAGCATTGAAAAAAAGGAAGGAAGGTAAAATTGTAGTTTACGGTGCGGTTTTTTTCCCCGCCATTTTAACTTGGCGCAACTCTGCGTGGTAGTCTTGTGTTGGTTTGGTGTAGTTGGCGATATGAAATGGCGGGAAACAAGACCGCACCCTAAACTACAATTTTACCGGAAGGAATTGTGTTTCTTAAAATGATCATCAAATCTGTGATTTTTTAATAAGAAAATCATCTGTCCCCGACAGTGACGAATCCAGGATTTGGGTCTGGGAGGGGCTGAGGTCATAAAAATTTTGTATCGTCGTAACGAATGTCAAAAATGATGGCTTATGCAAACCAAAACACTTTAACTTTACAGACTTGACTCACCTGACAATAAGAATCATAAAGGACACTACATTACTTTCGATAATTGGTTAAAATCTAGAAGTTGGTACACACCCTTAAAACGCAGCCAAATCGCCAAAGCAAGACGTTGACCGCTGCACTTCAATGGTGCCAAGTCGCCAAACCTAAATGCAGGCAATACTTGCATTTGCTTTGTCGACTTGGCGCCATTTTAAGAGTGTGTACCAACTTCTAGATTTAAACCCGATAATTCAATAAAAAAATACAATTAAATAACTAGACAAAAAATGTTTTCGACTGCTTCAACGCTACAATTACAAGTGCAATGACTAGAAAAATAGGAAAATTTTTGAGCCTGTCAAGCCAGACAGCAGTGTTGTCATGTTTTTATTATTTTTTTAAAGAAAGGGAAATTAAGAACGAACAGTTGTGGTGATTTGAAATAAAATGAAGAATTCTGGTTTAGCTCTGGGAGGGGCTGCAGGCCCCGGGCCCCCCCCCCTGGATGCGCCACTGATCCAAGATAAATTGCCTCACGAAAGCCAAACTCGAGAAATGCCTTGAGTTGTTCATCCGAAAACACGGTACAGTCGACAAATGTTCGCCAAACTTGAATTTTTTTCAAGCGATACTCGCCAAATTTGGTATTTAAATTTAACACCATTATGACAATGGCCGTCATAACGGCTGGCGAAAGAGTCGCAAATTTACCGACGGCGCAGTACCGTGTTCTAGATTCTTAGCGAGACTTCCTATAGCTACACAAGGAAATCTGTCAATAACTTATATATATATATATATTCGATCGTATTGGTTGCAATTTAAATTACACACTTATATGAAGGCAACGTTGTTTGATTTTGAAAAAAAAAATATTGCTATTTTCTAATTATAGTACAAGAAATACGCATGCAATTATCATTCTTTTCTGATATTCTACTCAGATCATCCAAAGTTAACGTTCATTCGCGCTTTAAAAATCAAAAAAGGATCTATTCATCTGGCTTATAAAACAGAAGCCATAAAATATGAATTTTGTATCGGATATATGCGTTCTATTCAGCGAAACATAAATGGAAGCTATAAATAATGCAAACATTCCCGGATTCACTACTTTCAGATGTGCTAAGTATATGTCAATCCGTGGTACATAGTCTACTCACAATGCAATAATCAGTTTTGAAGGGGGGCAGCAGCATTAGAATTTTCCTGCAATGTTCTGCAAAAACAACTAAAAAGTCTATTTCGGCTATGATTTCCCACTAATTACGTCCAATTCATCTTATTTTTATTTTCTTCCGCACAAATTCATTTCTTTCATTTTTTATCGCATAAATGTTTCCGAAAAAAAATACTTATTACCAAAATGACTATGATAGCTTTCACCTTTATTTGAATTCCCACTTAAGGAAAAACCTCAAATTATGGGGATGAAAACCTGCCGTATAAGGCGCTTTCCGGTGGAATATAGTAATGGTGTGGGCGAGTTACCCCTAACGATGACGAGTCGTACCTCTGTCTGTTGGGTCGTCGCATGAGCTGTTCGTAATGAGGGCAATAATGCGGGGGACACAGTGCCCGATTTTTTTTGTGGCCGGTTCATTTATGTTTTTCCCGTGCGCTACCGCTGGATGGGAGTAACTCGTTTATTGTTACCTTTATTTGAAAGTCCGAGATAAGAAAACTGTCGCATGGTAATCATCGTAACACATAATTAAGAAAAACTATACTGATGGGGTTTTAAAATATTGCAAGATGCACAATAGATTCCAAAATTAAGTTGGCGCAGCTCATTTGAAGAGTTTTGCGCAAGCATAAATTATGACCGGCGTGGCGCTATGTTTCAGAGGATGTGTGCGTAAAGTTAAAAAAAATTATAAATTTAAGGTTTATTTTAATTTTAATTGTGCTAATTTTCAGGAAAGGTTATATTAGAAAATATATTTTAAAATCTTTGACTTTTCGCTACCTTATCCAAATTTCTATTTACTTATTGCACGCTTATTTATTTAGATAAGAAGGTTGCATTTGAAGATAACTAATGGAACTGAACAAGTTCCTAAAAAGTAAATTTAATGATGCCTTACAAGCTCAGAAAAGATTTAATATCTACCAAGAAAATTACAACAGATTGAAATCAGATAAAAATGCACCTTGCCCTGAATATAAGAATGAAATTGAAAGGAAAATTGAGGTAGTTAAACTTTCAAATTATTGTGAATCTAAACATAACGACACATCTTCAAAAGTTTATAATATCTACCAAGAAAATTGCAACGAAGTGAAATCATATAAAAATGCTTTTTGTCCAGAATACAGGAATAAAAATGAAACTGGAGTGAAAATTGAAGTAACTAAACTTTCGAATGAGTGTGATTCTAAATCTAACGGCATTTCTCGTAAACATCATAATCCATCGTCGCATTTTGAAAGTCGATACCCCGAACAAGAAATTGACAATTCTGGAGGAAGTGATTTGGATGTGTGTGGCTCGGCATCAACCGTGTCGTTTCCGGATGCTAGAGGAAGAAGGCAATACAATGTTCCCCAGAAGATTCAAAGGGAAGCTTATCCAGTTCATGTAGTAAGACCCTGCATAATAATCAAGAAGCAGAAGGAAGCCCCAAAAGAGAATTTCACAGTAGTGCAGAAAGGAAACTTTTTTGAAATAGTCTCTTTGACTCCAAAAAGTAACAAGCTACTTAAATAAAATTCACATTTTGAATGCTGTGTGTTATCTCTTTTTGCAAGTTCTTGTTGAATTTATTTAGTTTAATTTATTTTAAATAAATGTGACTCCGTCCATTCTTAATGTCTCTGTTTTGTTGAAATTATTTTCAATGCCAATCACCGAATCGGTTTTTATAACTGCATATTTTTTGCATATATTAATTACTTATGTGTAAGGGCATCCATGATCTTAATGACTTTTAATATAATATCAAATACAAAACTATAATATCAAATCAGAATCTTTATATGAATTAAACGGCATTGAACTTGCTTTCTGTTCTGCAAAGAAGGGTTCAATGAGAATTAACAAAAGAGATCCGTCACCAAATAATCCGGAAGTAGCTTATAAAAACGAGATCAAAACAATCAGCCTACAAAGGTGGATGTTTGAGAATATTTTTCTCCTTTGACTGCGCCTACAAGAAAATGATAACCCAGCCTGAATATTTATTATATAAATGAAAAAATGGATGACAGTTCCAAATTTGAATAATCATAGGAGTTGAAGGGACCTCATTATTATTTTGAACGTAATCTAAAGGTAGCCTATTCCACCTTGAAATGTGGAAGTAAATAGTTAGCACTAGAAGTTTGATAATTAATTCACACATGACGTTGTGTTTGCACGCTGCAGCTGAATAAACCAAGAACAAACAGTGAAAAACATCTTTCTAGAATATACGAAAACTAGTTTGAAACAGCTTTGCCTTTTTTTTATTGCTCTCCTATCTTACATTCCATTAGGTATTCATTTTGAGTTCGAATTTTTTTTTTTTTTTTTTGTATCTTCATTATACTTCAAATCGCCTGAAATTTATTTGGATATTTTTGAAATATTTTGTCACTGTATCATTTCAGCTCAGAGCAAGTGTTTTGTATTTCTTTTTCCCACCAGAATAATATTTATTCTTCTTTAATTCTAGAGCAAGTTTGAAAAAGTATTGAAAATCTTATTTTTTAAAAATGTAATCATATCCATCTATGTTTTCTTCATTTTCATAAACTTTGTATTAATATTTTATTTATGACTCTTCCAAATTGTTACATGTGAAGCTTTTTGCTGAAACATTTCAAAATTTTAGGAGACAAAAGACCTTTCAAATTGATAGTCAGAAAAATGTATCAATCGTCTCTTGCTGTCAAAATCCTTTTTCTTCTAGATCATTTTATTTTGTTTGAATCATCTTTTCTAATTATGATATTGCGATTGGCAGTTTTAGAACACTTCATTAACCTAGCTATTTCTCTTTCAGATTTACTAGCATTCTTATAAAATAAAATTTTTCTTACTTCGCACTCAGATAACTCTTTACTCAGCAGCATCTTCAAGTAAATGGATAACACAATTTTTAATTTGATTGTGGCTAACACAATCAAAATCTACACCTTTGCTTCTCTGGTAATGCTTTCACAAAATACTAACGCATACGTTTTTTGATGAATCTGATGTGATATATAATATGCTGATTTGCTCAGGTGGTCTTATAATTTCTTAATACACACCTTATTTAATGTTTAGAAAAATCAGTAGATTTTAATAAAATTTAAGTCATTTTTTAAAGTTGGAATTAGTAAAGAAAGTGTTTCACCATCAATTTTAAACATACACGCTGAAAATTTACATATTGTGTCGTCTTCTTCAGAAATGCACCAATTCTTTAATTGTCTTATAATTTCTTAACTCACTGTAGGCAATTATATCATTTCAGTGCAAATTGTCAATAACTGCTAAGCTCGCATAAGAAACTCAAGAAAGCCGCAGGTTCTCCATCCTTGTCATAATATATTTTCTTTTCCGCTGAGTATCTCTGAGTGGCTGTTTGTAATTTATTTCCAGATGTATATATATATGTATGAGGGCTTACGACCAGAGTGTACGATTGTTGTTGGGCAGAGCGCACAGACTTAAGGTCCAAAATCTCTGATACCTGGCATTAATTATTAGGTTATCCCTGACAAAGAACTTGATTTAAACCTAAATATGTTGGAACCTGAAAGAAATGTTATTGATATGCTGGAAATGAATTTTCGTTAGATGCATAGCCGCTGTGCATGTCTCTTGCATAGCTTACTCAGCATTCATTCATTAGTGCTACATTCATACATATATTCACACCAGGAAGTATAATAATAAATGAAAAAAATTAATTAAAATACCTTATGTATATACTAGTCCCAATTCGTCAACTCTTTTAGTCATGTCCGGTCTTCAGAGCGCTAGCTAGGGCAGTACAGTATGTTTGTTTGGCTTTCCTCATCAGTCCTGAAAGGAACTCTAGTCTGTTCGCTCGTGTTTTATAACTGTTCTGTCTGTGTTTACAAACGATTTTTGACGTAGACTTGCGTCTCTCCATAGTGGTCTAATGGTGTGTCGGGGAAGGAAAAAATTATGACGCTTTTTGCGCTGAAGTTAAACGCCAATAGCTCCGCAGCCAAATAACATAGAGAGTTGGTTTTAGTTTCATTAAACAGAGAAAGGTGGACACTGAAGATTACAAAAAGAATTT
Source organism: Araneus ventricosus (assembly GCA_013235015.1). Classification (NCBI taxonomy): domain Eukaryota; kingdom Metazoa; phylum Arthropoda; class Arachnida; order Araneae; family Araneidae; genus Araneus; species Araneus ventricosus. Next base: position 36,804 of record BGPR01000656.1, on the reverse strand, counting down.
TAGACTTTGGAATTACGGTTTAGTTACAGTAGAGTTGCAAAGTTGGTGAAAATCACGAAGAATTTTACGCAGATAGTCACTCTAGACTAATAGTCACTATAGACTATAGAGCTAATAGTCACACAGATCTACTTTAGTCATATAAAGTCAAAGTTGAGTAAGTCTACGCCCCTCAATCCAAGCGGCCGTTTCGCAGAGACAGCTTCTCATCGATTTTTTTTTTCTCTTTTTTTAAATTCTCGAACTGGTCTTCACTATTTGTTCAAAACTCAAAAGCATTTTTTTTTATTTGAAAAATCTTTCGTTTCTATTTTTATGTTCATTTTTTAGGAACAAAACAATTGCCTAAACATAAGATAAAACCTGTTATGTCGCTTAACTGCAATATTAGTCTTATGGTTGGAAAGAGACATTCACAAAGGTTTTATCGGATACCAGGGGAGACCTAGCCAATATCCCCTGACTTTGGTGAAAAATTGAAGGTCCTCGAAAATACTAGAATAATCGTCCTATCTTTATTAGGAAAAGAAATATAGAGTTTGTTCCAGATGATTCTTTGTGACGTCACGCGTCGTTGGAAAAGGTATAAATTCCCGGAGGTGTTGAGACGAGTGAATGTGTTTGAGCGTCTTTGAATCTCTTTGGAGCCTTGTTCACTTTGTGAGTTGGTCAGCTGTTAGACGCTGAGCGTTATTGTTGGTACGGTTACTGTTATTATTAATGATTTTCTACCTTCTTGTGTTGCTAATTTGTGCAAGTGCTGTTCTTTTCGTGCAACTTGTGCTTCGAGTTTTCTAGAATATTCGTTAAATAAAGCGTTATTTCCAATTATCCAGCTTGTTGAACTATTTTCACAGTACACCCACCAGAAGATTTTCGTATCAATATGAAAAAGGGAGAATTAAGTTTATTTAATTTCATACGCGAAAACAATTTTAAAATTTTAAGTATTGATTTAGGGAGCAAAAATAAAATATACAAGAATGTAATATTCAAAATCTATGCTTTGAAAGCATTTGACATTATTTATTTTAATCTCTTACAACATTTAGTACATTCTAAAATACTTTTTTAAGAAACAACAAGATAAATAAAAAACAAATTGTCGCAACTTGCACGCTGTAATATTTTGATCATCACAGGTTCGACAAATAATTTGTACAAAACTATTTACGCCTGTTATTAAATAAATGAAATATCACGAGGAAGTAAGAATAAGTAGACTAATACATTAGTTCGACATTTTGTAAATTTCAAAATTTATAATTATCTTCGGTTATCTTAGTATGCGCTTGCGCTGGACTCGTATGAGAATGAAGGTCATTTTCAATTCAAGGAGTTTCTCCCAAGGAGTTTCTAATTTCGAAGCCAGCCAATCAGACACTGGAATTTTACAAACGCAATTGAGGATACCTTATAAAATTACCTTGCTTGTGTAATAGTAGGTTTTTGTCTGTAGACAGAAAGTCTGAAACTCAAAATCCACACGGACATTTCTTAACATTTCTGCCTGATTATTTGCGATTAGAATATATCTAAGCTCTCCGTTTTTGAAGATTGACGAAAGATGATTGAAACAACTATTTGCACTAAAGTTGCCATTTCTACAAGCATTTGAGAAACAAAAAATGAACCAAACTTCGAAGCTCTAAACAAACTTTCATGCAAAAAATGCTACTACGACGAGGCTAACAAATGTATAAATGGGTAAGAGTTGCGCAGAAATTTCTGCTACCCTTTTCCAACAGCATAGCTCCAGTCTGTCCTGCTGGAATTGGCGAAATTCCTGGCTTCTAGTCACCAGATAACAGTTCTTTTTATGCTTTCTGGATCCGACATGTCTAGCAAAACAAGCTGCGAAACATAATTTTAGATATTATTTCTGATGAAAACAACTACAACTTTTTTATTATATTTCAAGCAATCGTTTTCATATACTGAATTTCTTGTCAATTAGATGATCCCGCGCAAAGCATCTGCGCTCGGCTATGCGCATACCATGGTTTTCCTGACGCTTCTAGAACCAAACTGACAATTGAGCCCTCCAAGAAAATTCGCCAAATCAGAAAAAGGCGCCAGGTGGTGTGCGCATAACAGAACTGTAGCCAGGGAACAATATTCACCTCAATTTGTGAGTTGACACGATTTTATCTTCGCTTACTTAAACCATTTTGACGTTGATCTGAACGTTCTCTGGCTCACCTAAGCCCATCTGCTTCATTTCTAACTGATCTCTTTTGAATAATTTCATTCAAAGTTTCATTATATTGTAAGAAATCTATATATATAAAACGCTAACGTACGTGGCACAGAAATAGCCCTTATTCGTTATCGTCGAATGGGTAATCGAACGATCGGTTTGTTTACAAAACAAACCCGTAAGCCTCCGCCATGTTAGGCATAAGTTCATAAGAATTGCTTGCTACTATATTCGCTTTGGTACAAAGCTACTTTTTCTTTCAAAAAATGAGTTTAAGATATTGAGTTCACAATATTTCTTACAATATAATGAAACTTTGGATGAAATGATTCAAAGGAAATCAGTTAAAAATGAAGCAGATGGGCTTAAGCGAGCCAGAGAACGTTCAGGTCAACGTCAATGTAGTTTAAGTCAGCAACTTCGGATTTTTTAACAAAAAGTTCATTCAAAAACTTGCAAATAAATTTTATCAAACCCTCCCCTCCAACGAAATTTCAGCAGTTGAAATCTAGAAGTTGGTACACATTCTTAAAATAAAGCCAAGTCACCAAAGCTAATGTATGTATTACTTGTATTAGCTTTGGGGACTTGGTGCCAATGAAGTGCAACGGTCAAGGTCGCGCTTTGGCGGCCTGGCTGCGTTTTAAGAGTGTATACCAACTTTAAGATTTCAAACAATTCAGCAATCTCTAAAATCCCAAACTGGGATGTAAATGACAGCCGAAATCACGAAAGACCCTGTTTTATTTTTGATCTGTGCGTCCCGATAGCATAGTCGCCAAGGCATCACATTTCTAACCCAACGGTGCGGGGTTCGGTCCTTGAGTGACCCCCGAGTGTTTTCGCAAAAGAATCTATACACATATTTCTTTCTAATATTATTCCTTAATGAATTCTCTTCATTTGGTACATGCATTAACTGACAGGTATAATTTCCAATTTCATCAAGCCATATCTGTCAGATTCACGGGGGCTTCGGCCCAATGAACCTTATCCCCTCTCATCAACTACGGAGACAGAATGTGCCAATTTGGCGGAAAACGCATGATGTGCGGATAACGGTGCGTAGATGTTCTGCACGAGATTAGCTAGTTATACTGAATTAGTATTTATTTAGCCTTAAACTGGTAAGATTAATAGGACTAAAATTTCCCTCTTCTTCACCTTCACTCTGTCTTACTCCGTACTATTCCTCCATATACCATTGAGAGAAAATAAATGTAAAAATGTAGTTCAACTAATACCGAGCTCATATTTCTTATGAATGAAAATAAAATATTCTTGAAAATAAGAAAAACTTATTTTACCTTATCTCGGGCCGATGGGTCCCTCCCTGGTCCCAGGGATTTTGCCTCCTTGCCCTTGACTCTCGGCAGGCCTGCTGTTATCATACGATTTAAAAAAAAATCATTTTTCGATATCTCCAACATCTCTCTAATTTTAAAAAAAAATATCTCATTTCTACATATTAAATGTGAAACATTTAACTTAAGTATCAGCTAAAAAAAAGAGGGAAAAAAAAAGTCTCATTAACTGTCTCTATGAGCAACGTCCAAAGACATTCTCCATGCGCACTCGGAATCCCAGGAACATGCCATGAATCACGTCCGCAGCATATCTCCGGAACTGCCTCATTCCATTAACTTTATCTCGCTAGGTGAACTGTGCGTGCCCCACCCTTTGAGGCATTCACAAGGATACTTTTTTATAGCAAATTGACAGATCGCTCTATTAAGAAGCAGTGGGAAGAAGAAAAAAATGTAGCCCGTTTGGATGATGAGGGCGGGATTCATTCGGTTTTATTTTTAGAACTGAAATCTTCTCACTTAAAGATGGATCAACCTTAATTTAAGTTGAAGAGTTCTGGTATGAATTCAGAAAACATTTGTATGGCTTGATATGTTTGAGAATAAAAATAAATATAAATTTGAAATCTGTTAACTTAAAAGTGGATCAACCAGGAACTAATTCAGATTATTTTTTAATGAAAAAGTGTGTATTGAAAATATTGAAATGTTAAAAAACACGCTAATTTATATCGTCACTAGGAGTGTGGTGGAGCCGGAACGCCGTTCCGGAACTGCTTCTTTTTTTTTTCGGGAAAAAAATAAGAAAAAAATTGTTAAAACTTCCTTAAAACTGCGCTTTTTTGGTCACCCAGTTTAGAGCGTTCCGGCACTGCTTAGTTTACGACTACTCCAATGATCACCACAGTTATATCAAAATGTCCTGTGCCAAATTTGCCAAAACATTTTGTTGATGCAAAACATTTGAATAGCTTAACTTCATCTTCTCTCAAATTCTTGCATGCTGTCACAAAATGCCATATGTCGCTAGTGATTCCACCTGTTAGTCAAAATTTCGTATGTTTTGCTGTGTGTGTTTCGTGACTTATGACGTACAACATTTTGTTATAATAGCGACAGCATGGTAAGAAATGGAATCCCTGCAGTTCCAAGACATGCTTTCTTCACACAGTACTTTCAATGACAATAATTTTCATAAGATTGAAATAAATTTCAAATGTAAATCCACTGAAATTTTGATGTAAATGTCCTCTACGAAACATTTAGATGTTTCATGAAAAAACAACGATATCTATTAAAATGATTAAATATTTACTAGGAGGTTCCCACCTGGACAACTGCTATTTCAGGACAGATTCGGTAGATAGTTTATCTCATTAGACACCTGCTAAACTAAAAAAGCTCTGTAATAAAGAGAAAGAAAGGAATTTATAACTAAGACTTCAGTGTAATTTATTGATGAATAGAAATGAAATCCAAATTAAGGGTTTATATTTAAATAAAAACAGTCTCAAATCAAAGACAAAGAGTATGAATAAATCAGTTTTAAAATAAAACAATGATAGAATGACTCATTCGCCTAAAATTAGTCAAAATTAAGCAGCATATTACAACTTATACCATGCTGCCATCTATGAGTGAGAAACACAAAGACTGCTATGTTTTTATAATTTACTAATTTTAGTGTATAATTTTGAAACGCAATAAATTTGCGCAATAATTTTGCAATTTCAAAAGTATTATATTAAATTTGTATAAATTTTGAAAAGATGATACTGACATACATGTATGATTTAAAATAAGTTCGATATAATACGTTTTATAAAAAACATAACAGATTTTGGATTATATTTTTATTTAGGAAAAGAAGATATTAGTTATGTTAATTTTTATGTTTGAAAACTTTTGTAATCATTATTTTTATGTTTTATTATTTTCTCAACCTTTCTTAACGCTAAATAAATTTGGAATAACGATTTTAGCGATATGACGTAAATGTAGGTTTTAATGCTAAGTGACTTTCATCACTCACAACCATTCATACTCATGTATATTTTTTTAGAACAAATAGGCATATCGTTCCATTAGAATTTTTTAAAAAAACTGAGTTTTGTTTGGTTGATGAGGGAGGCATTTATCCAATTGCACTGTTTATAGAAACACATACAAATTGTCTAACTGAAAGATGGATAGGGTTTAATTTGAGGAGGAGAGTAGTTGTATGAATGCTGTTATCTCGCGGATTATTCTCAGATTGCTTTGAATTGCTATTTTTGGATAACCCATTGATGTGGTTTGAGAATATAAAAAGAAATAATATGCTTTCTGAACTCAAAGTTAAAGAGCTATTCATTCCAGAACGTCGAAGAAAGAGATGCAGGGGACATAATGGGGAATGAAGATGAGTAGAGCCACGGATTGTTTACCTATCAATCTTGCTCCACTTGGCAGGTTTACTTGTGTTCTGTCTTTTTCATATAATAAATCATGATAGAGGTCTCGTCATGCTTTCCCTATTGTATCGTCATTTTCAACAAGTCTTACTATGATCTTAAGAAGATGGGTAAACAACCATCGTTGTGGAGCAAGCGTCTCATACTCAAAGGCTAACGTGGGCCAAATAAACTTATTTATTTCAGCAATGTTATTCATGTGGGAAGCATAGGAAAGAAATCTTTTTTATTGGTAATGTTTTAATAAAAAAACAGTATAAAAAGGGCATATACCGTAATAACATTAATGTGTTCTATTTAACATTTTGGCTATTCTCCGAAGCTTCAATCTACCCTTCATAGGGGCAAATATGGTTCGTAGTGATTTCTTTCAAAATTGACTCAAGGTGAATGTCAGTATTCTGTATCTCACAGGAAACTTATTTCATTTCATAATTGTATAAAAATTCACGCACCGATAAGTAAGCTGATGTTAAAAATTATGGTATGAATATTTTGACGAATTTCTCAAAAAGCTACAAAAAAAAGTTAAGACTAATACTTCCAAATGCAAATACAAATCTTTAGTGTCAAATACATAAGCGTACACGTGCGGGTACACCAAGAGAAACAAGCTTTATAAACACAAGTGACAATTTCTGCGCTTTGTTCTTTTGCAGACCTGACTAATTTTGCGGGCGGGGTCTTTTTTTTTTTTTTTTCCTTTTTTTTTGACAAAATTCAAAAGTAAGCAGTTAAAATGAGAAACCACTAAAGTTTGGACGATGGAATGTGGGGAAGAATCACCAAGAAACTGTGAAAAAATTCTCAGTGCAGATTGCAGAAAAAACAGGGCATTCTCAATCGCAGACTGCAGAAAAACAGGACAGTCTCAGGTGGAGACTGCTAGAGACATGGAAGCAACGCCTAACGTTGTGTTAAACTTATTTAAACAGTTTAAAGACTTCTCATCTATCCATAAAGAAAAGTCTGGACAAAGCTGTTTAAGAGACACGATAATCAAGAATGGTTAATATCTGTCCATTACCAAGAGGCGTAAAAGGAGTGCAAGAGCTTCTCAGCTCACTCGTGACCTTCATACGGACACAAGAGTCGAATATCAAGGGTTACTGTCTCTAGAAGGCTAAAAAAGAGAGTGTTCGCAAGAAGTTTGCTTCTGTGCCCGTTCACTTTTGTGCACAAGACAGGCTGTGGTGTAGTCACAAAATAAGCAGTGCCGGAACTCTCTAACCTGGGTGACAAAACTCGCGCTGTTTTAAGGACGTTTTCACAATTCTTTCTTATTTACTTCTCGTGAAAAAAAGCAGTGCCGGAACGGCGTTTCGCCTCCACTACACCCCTGAAGACAGCCCATCTATTGTGATGCCGAGAACATCGGCTTTGGACCAAGAGTTCTTGGGGAACCATCACCGTTCTATCCCGGATAGTCCTGCTTCAGCCTAACCACAGATTCTCAACGAACGTTCATCTGAAAAAAGCTGAGACTTCTCCTGCTAACACCCATGAAAGAGTCCACGATGGCAGCTGGGGTTTCGTATTCTGGACAGGCGTCATGTGGGATGGGTGTACATACCTCCGCGTCTATAGAAGAGGCTCTGTGACTCCTGTGAGGTTTATGGATGATATATTGGTGCCCTTCTAGTGGAGCAATTGGCGATAGTTTCATGTTTATGCTTGACAACGCTCATCCACAAATCATTTCATCCACAATTTCTGAAAAGTAGGTATTTTCGCGGAATGCATCGGCCAACCACACCTAAGCTTTCTACAGAATATCAGAAACGCTCTTCGGAAGACAATTGCGACTACTTTACTGAATCTGGTCCTCAAATCGAAAATACACCGTAGCTTCCTCGTGTTCAATTGGTTAGATACCGATTTTAGATTCATCGAGAAAAATAAAAAGAGTAGAGAAAAAATTTAGATTCTAGAATTATAAAAACCTGCAAATTTCGTTCCAAATTCAGCTTTGTTAAGTTTTCTTTCGCAAACTTTTTATATGATGCAGTTTTATCTAAATTTGATTTAATATTAATGCATAGTTAGAAATTTTAAAATTTATCGTAGGAATGCATAACGTAGGATTAGACATTTAATGATTGAACTACCTGCTTACAGATGTTCAGTATGAGATCTTCTATTCAGAAACACAGCTGCCTGAGGCTTGAGAATTATTGATTTTTAAAGTTGCTCCAAATATCTGAAAAACCTTGAATATTTTGCATTGACAAGTTACAGATCTATTCGCTGTTGAGCACATGATATCGGTGGTCCGTGAATTTTACTTGTATTGAGAGGATAGCAATGACTGCGTAACTACGAGTATTTATGATTACTCCGGATTAATCCAACAACGCCCAGCGTCCTCATTTGATGACATCTATATTTTCACTTCCTTAGTTAAACCGATCGCATTCCATTGTATCTTTTTTAAAAACCTCAGGTAAAGATCTTAATTAGGTTCAACTCATAAAATCAGGGGCAAGTTGCAAATTTGTTAGGAATCGAAGATTGTGGCCCCCCAGAGGCCTTGCGCTTCGTCCACCCACCCCATCACTGTCTCTGGTATCTTTTTTTTCAATTTAGGACTACGTTTCTCCCATTGGGGTCTCAGGAAGAAATTTGATTAACACGCCAAAGCGCCACAAAAAACGGGAGATCTTCTATATCTCAGTAACTACATATGTTAAAAACATGACTAAAATAAAGGGTAACAACAGAAGTTACAAAAAAAATTGAAACTCGGAATTGTAGTTCAGCGACTACTGGATCGCAAATTTGGGCAAAAATACACACGAATTGGTGACGCGATTCTCTATATCTCGGTAACTACAAATTTTAAAAACTTAATCAATGTCTTACTTTAGAGATAGAGGGTAACAACAGAAGTTACAAAAAAAATCAAAAATCGGAAAAGAGCCACGTAAATAGTCCTACGCCTTTAACATCAGCGGCTGTTTGAAAAAGACAGCCTCCCGTCATTTTTTTGTTTGTCTAGAAAGTTATATATATTCTAGATCACCTAAACGATTTTGAACTAACATATGCCACCAGTTAGCCAGATTTTGAAGTCAAAGTCTCACCATTTTGATTTTCTTTTCTTTTGGTATATATTCGAGATAATGCAAGGAATTCAAAAACAATCTTCATTTTTTGATATTTTTCTATACTTAAAAAGTCTTTTAAAATATATATATAATACAGTACTTAAAATGATTTTCTACCGATTTTCTGAAAAAAAAAATTTCTAAAAAAAATCTTTCTCGAAATGTAATTTTATTTCACATTTATCTTAATCTTTCTGTTTCTAACATAAATTAAAAGAGGTTTACTAAAATTTAAACTTTAAATTAATTTGATAGCTAACGGGTTTTAATAACAATAATTAGTAAAAAAAAAATTAAACTGATATATTTGTGTTAAAATTAGGCACATCTAAGAAAAGTTTTTGAAAAAGAATTGAAAAATATACACTAATAATCACATCATGTACTATTTTCTTCCATAAATAGCACAAGTAAAATTAATTTTAATTGATTTTCTTGCTGAATGTTTCCAAAGTAAGTATTGTTAGCTCATACAAGGTCAAAAACTTGCTAAATGACCTTCATTTATTTCAATTAGATTCAACACATCTTATAGTCTTATCGTTTTGTAAATAAGAAAGATTTTTTTCACTTCAAAGGAAAAGTCTTCTTGAGTAATAGTCAGTGTCACAGTGACAGTCAACAAAATTCCTCTCTTTCAACACAAGTGACATTGGATTTATCTCATTCATTTATTCCTTGAGCGCGAAAATATTTGAAGATTGCAGGTGTCAAGTATAAAATTAGAAGACAGATAAGTGATTTGTACCTAATCAAAAAACAAGCAAGAATAAAACTTGTTTTGAATGCGCAAAATTCCACTTACCAAGACGGAGTTATACAGGCGGCTCAATATTTTTTTTTCCCAGGATGTATAATTGCGTGTTTCTTTCGTAATTTTATGGATCATATTTATGAAATTTTAAAAATTATATGCAATGAGAGTTCTCAATGAATGCTGTTTCGGTATAGTCTAATTTTTTCGAATACTCTTTATTTCTTCAATTCGCTTTTACGTGTTTCTTAAAACGTTTCTCTCACTTACAAAGGAGGTAAAATTTAAACTGATGTAGATATCGCACGAATTTTATGATTTGATACTCCCACGCTGATTTGCGATGCATATGACATATGCATGACTATAAACATAAAATAGTAGGACATAAACATCTTGCAGCAACAGCATTAAAAATTATTCGCTTTTAGTTTTAAATAACATTGCACAGAAAAAAAAATTATTTCAAAAGTAAAATTTTAAGTCATAAAAAGTAAAAAAGTTCGTCATTCGTCAATCCCTTGCTAAAAGCTTGCTGGTTGGACGAAGAAAAGCCAGAGAAAAAAAAATGCCTAATTAGCATGAACTTTACTCATTATAATCATGTATTCTCGACGCGAAACTCATTTTTAATTTTAACGAATGGTTGATGTATATGCATCAATGTTAGCATTAAATATTTCTGATTCGTATTATCCAAAAAGGAAAGTAAACATTACATAATAAAACAAAAATAAATATTATGTTTGCTTCTTTAACTCACAGTACTATTCACTATTAATTTAAAAAATTCATTAAGACTTATTTCAACTTTACATGTTTAATGACCTCATTTAACTCTGTTCCATTGAACGGGGGGGGGGGGGGGGGGGGGGGGGGGGGGCCCACCCTCATTCCTTCTCAATTTTAATAGGAAAATGCATAAAATGTAATCTATGTATTTGCCTACTTCAATACGGAATAAGAGTCAAATGAAAACGGGCTAATTATGCTTCTACTTTCTGCTTCGCTACTGAATTGCTTCCCCTTTCTGAAAGCAGGAAGTCATGCAAAGTAAACACTTTATATCCATATGCTTTTAATTACATTACGGATAATCAGCACTTTGAGTGACCATCTGTGTTTTTCAGGCTTTAGTTCACTTTTACAATATCCTATAACAGCCCGAAACAGGATTTCTTAAACTGTGAGTCGCGAATAGTGCTAAAACTAAAATTATAAAATGTGAAATTAGTTTCAATTAGAGTTTCAAAACATGAAAGTTGAAAAAATTTAAAATAACTTTTAAAACTATAGTCAATTGAAAGAGAAAGTCCCTTTTCCCTTTCAATTTTTCTGTCGATTTACGATGTTAGCACACGCATTCAGTATTGAAATAAAATTTCATGCCATATGAATGAGATTTTTTAAAAATTTAGGTTATGAAGGGAATTATTAAAAGTTGAACTCATTATTTCTTCTTATTTAAAAACAAGTAGTCCAAAAAGATAAAACTAAAAAATGATAATCACTTGATCACAAACTTGTTTATAATTATTCACAACCTACTGATAGTTTTGGTTTTACGATATTTAAATTTAATCAATCTTCAAAATGCTTCGTATATTTTATAACTTATATAAATAGTTTTGATACATAGTTTCCCAAAATAATAAAAGGTTCCAAATAAGTAACATTTTATGTTGAAAAATGCACAATGTAAAAGTCACAAATTGTCGTTTGTTAATAAAAACTTTTATCTGAAATGTATACAATAATAACAAATAGCAAAAATATTGAAATACATAAACAAAAAAAGGGGGAAACTACGTTGTTTTTTAAATTGATAACCTATTATAATATTAAAATTTTCTTTTTAGAAATATAAAAGGAAAGGTTGATTAATGAAAAACTATAAAAAATGACTATAAAAAAGAGACAAAAAATAGCATACCTCAATTTTTCCTGCAAGAACAAATGCAGGATATTTTATTTTGCTGTACGGCTGATACTCCGAATACGAACGAACTGTTCAACTGAAATTTAAGATTCTGAGAAGACTCTTTGAGTTTCCTGTCGTGTTTCACACAATCCAATATTTCGGATTCACTGTTATTAGTTAAACTGAGGGATAAATGTAATAGACTACCTTTTATCAAGAAAAGCGAGAAACTCCTGTGATACTTTCTTCATCATCGCTTAGCAGTCCTTCTGGGCACAAAGGGAACACGTGTTCAATTTAAAGCTAGATAAGCAGAAGATAAAACATTCCTCTAGAGGTGTCTTTTTAAGCTGCCCTGAGAAAAACACTGTGCTGGCCATTAGATGAACATATATGTGGACGTATAACTAGCAGTCTCCTGTTTCTGCAATGTTTTACATCTAAGTTCAGATAAAAACAAACAAATCGAAAGGAAGCATTTTCATTTTGAAAAACCGTCAGCGGCGCGGGGTCTCTCAGAAGCGCGGGGCCTTGAGCGGTCGCACCGTTCGCACTCGCCTCGGGCCGGCCCTGACAGCAGTTAACCAAACATAAAGAAATATAGCCTATTTACAACTCCGGTATCCAAGACGAAAGTTATTTTGTAGTACTTCAAAAACCTATTCAACACCAGAACCAATATTGGTTTTGGTTCGCCTAGTGTTGGTGTTCGTTTTAAATGCTTGGGAATGAATGAGAGGATCAAAGCAGCTAAGACGACAAAGAGAAGCAGACATTTATAATTGAATCCATGCTACATAAAAAGCGAGCTGTGGCTTTTTTTCTCTTAGAAGAGAAAAGATGGAGGTCTTAATTATCTTACGCTTTGATTGCCGAAAAAACTTTCCTAGTCAAAACTCCTTGTCCAGTTGACAAATTATTGTAGACAGCTGTACCTATATAACTCCACCATCGTACACGTCATATCGGAAGATCCCCTGACCAACAACAACGAATTCATATACATTCGATGGAACAAATTCCCAAAGGCTTCCAATGAAATTTCATGAGCTTTGTTTCACTGGTTGCAGAATATGGACTTCATAGGTGTTACGGTCCTCAAATGTATGGCTGATGGGTGTGGAGGCCGAAGCAAAAACATCACATTGGTGATTATGCTTCAGTGTTGTTGGCTAAGCAAGCCACCAGGCGTCCTAAGAGGATAGAGTTCCCAATCCAGAACATTCTTTTATTCTGTCGGACCGCGTGCTTGCATGAATTGAAAAGAAAATGAAAAAAAATGAGTTCGTCATTGAGAAGAAATTCTTTCCGAAAGTGGGACAGTTTTCAAGCTAGAGAGAGAGATTATCTCGATTGTGATTGGAAGAAAATCAGCAACATTTTCATAAAACAACCTGAAAGATGGCATTTAAAATTCGTCCCGTAGATCTGAGACAGGTGAGAGAAAATCAGTTGTGAAGAGTAGGAAAAATATCACGACCAGTAAACTTAGAGTCATGACTCCAAGCTTAATCGTGAACCCTCTTAAACTTCATATTGTACAAACTTACTGACGATGCATTCTGGGCCAAAATGAGAGTGTTGACAAATAGCTTTTCTGCAGAAACATTTTACAATCAGAAGCTCAAGGACAGGAAGAGTGGGAAGAAAATCCTCAGGAAGACACAGTATTTAGTGCGACCTTACAGAAAATGTGGCCATGAGAATCTGAATTGTTTTTATGATTGAATCTATTTTTATGGTAAAAATAAGATTTTTCAATAATATTTTGTGAGAATTATTATGTCTCGTGTTTTCTATACAATTTGATGTATTAATTTAGATTTCAGCTTGCTTCAAAACTGGCCATCTCCAAAAGAAAACATTAAATAACTGCCCCTTCCTTCTTCGTACCTCATTACCATAAATTGCAAACTGAATCACACTGCCCAAATGCCTTGAATGCCATGAAGTCCTTTTTAAATCTCACTGTGTGTGTGTGTGTGAAAGATGTGACAGAAAATCCACTTTTCTGAAGAATTTTCTGTTTTGAAGATGGCCACTTTTGCGGCTACACGACTAATATATACGCCGGCTACGTGCTACAGGACACCTTAAAGGCTCAAGGACTAATACAAAATTTCTTATGCAAGAATAATGTATATAACTGGTCATGCAACATTTATCTGCATTATTCAAACAATAACAGAAGAGTGAATAAATCAATGGTAAAACAATAAATATATAACAAAAACAATTCAAGAACTTATACATAAATTTATTTTGATCATTTTAGCGACAGTAAATTTTAATGCTCATATATTGAGTTAAGCCTTTTAGCTCACGACTTTCTCTTTCAACAAAACTTAGAGAAAAAATATATGAAGTGACGCAGTTCATCTCTGATACAGATGCAATGAAAGAGATACAGATATAGATGCATAATTTTTTTCCCAGCAAACAGAACGCCACCCCATGCCCCCGTGCCTGATGCCATTAAAAAATATTTTTAATCGGGGGTCAGAAGATGCTGCTTTTCTTTTTGTACTACTATAAAAAAATCCCATTTGTTAGATAATGCATAAATGCATATCTATGTATCTAGAAACAGTAAGCAATAAAAAAATTACTACTACTATTTTTTGTGAGTGATTATTTTCACTTCAGTTTCTAATCTTACATCAATCCAGGGAATGATACGTTTTCTCCAAAATGAACGTATTCTTTTCGGTAATTATATTTCTTGGTATTCAATCAGTGTTCCGAAGGCAGTCAAAAGAAATTATTTTGCTGACGGCATTTCTACAGCTTCCATACTATTGACAAAATTGTGAAACATCAGTTCGGACGATACCGAGAACGAACAGATTTTGTTTTATAGAAATTCAAGCGTAGGAAAACTTTTCAGCAAATTTTTTTGTGGTCTATGAATGCATTCCTGCCACATGAATCATTATATATTTTTATTACATTTAGAGAAAATTAGTTCCTTACATCTCTTAAGATGTGTTAAGAAGTTGCAGCATTTTTGGTTTTTGAATGCTTCGCTGTTATGACGGTTGGAGTTAATGTAAATTAATTACCATCTATGTTATGGTTGATGAATGTAATAATTTTTTAAAGATTCAGTAAAGCAATGACGCGTGCCTGGAGCCACGTGCTGATGAACGGGTTCTCTTCCCCACCCAGTAGGAGTAAAAAACCTTTAAACGAACTTCGGTAAAAGAAATTATTTATGTGCTAAAATGGAGTCATGCTCAGTGATGTGGGGTGGGCAAATACCCAGTAGGTAGGTAAATATTTTTTGGTTATATACCCGAGTATTTACCCAAGATCTGGGAAATGCCCCCAAACCGAGTATTTTGCGAAAAAAAACCCTTTAGGAATGGTGATTCACAATGAAACATACAAACTTCTTTAAATACCCAAAAGCTTGATATTTTGAAAGAAAAAAAGTATTTGTGAATGATTCAAAATTAAACTTAGAATTTATAAATACCCAAAACTGGGTATTTTACAAAAAAAAAAGTGTTTGAGAATGGTGATTCAAAATGTAATATTAAATTTAGAAATACCCATAAACTGAATATTTTGCAAAAAAATGTATTTGTGAATGGCAATTCAAAATAAAACATTTAAAATTTATAAATACAACTATATATTTTGCAAAAATAAAAAAAAAATTGCATTTCCGAATGGTGATTCAAAATAAAACATAAAAATTATAACTATCCAAAAACTGGATATTTTGCAAAAAAGTTATTTGCGAATGGTGATTCAAAATTAAACAGATAAAATTTCAAAAAATGGGGTATTGCAAAAAAAAAATTTATTCGCGAACGGTGATTCAAAATGAGATAAAAAAAATAAGTAAGTACCCCAAAACTGGATATTTTTTTTAAGTATTTGCGAATGGCGATTCAAAATCAAACACATAAAATTTATATACATAATACATAGTTTATAAAATCTTTTAAGTTTTGACTAAATTATAAAAAAAAATCCCAATTGCTATCAGGATTTAGGATAAAGTATTCTAAAACTTAAACGGGATAGGGGGATAATTGAGTTTTTCCGGTTTGTAGCTGACGCTTACAATAGAGTAATAATTTTTAACACCGTTTATGTTATACTAGTCACCTTTGGCAATCATCTTGTTCGCCGGGAATATAATTTTAACTGACTCTATCTTAATCATAATTTGATATTCATGGTTCCCTTAACAAAATAATTTAAAACTTCAAATTGTGATAGAGATTTAACCCGCGTTCTTTACGTAGCTTCGCACTTGTTCTGTTCCTTGTCTATATGAAAGTCCCTAATGGAGTCAAGTAACATCTAATTGTACGGAATCGACACGAACTATAATTTAACAAACTTGATTTCAACATCGAAATAGCGCGGCACGTCCAGCGACATGTTAGCTGGCTTAAAACATGCCGATAAAATGAATTAAAACATAGCAACCATAATTGTTCAATTTACTGGATTATTTCCTAATACACTTACTATTTTGAGGGCTTCCCTTACAGATTGCACAGATAAATTGATCAAATAAAAAAGAAAGTAAAATCCAATAGGACATTATCTTAGCTTTCAACAATGGAAGAGAAACACGCAATTAAAAATTTCTTTTAACAATGAAAACAGTTTGAATTTCATTGTAACAATGAAAAGTATTGTAAAATTGTGCTTAAAACTATTTTAAAAATTTATTAAAATTAGAGAAAAAAATCGAATGACAACTTAATTGATATCATTAAAAGGATATTTTTAAAAATTTTCAGGTGGTGTAAAAATCATTTTTATGGTGTAATATTTTCGGAAGTTATTAAGGAAAAATGCCAAAAATGTCGCTTAAATTTTAATTAATTAAAATTTAGAAAAAACGGCTACGAGGTGCACATTCCTATCCTTCAAAGTATATTTGTACAAATTTCATTTCTCTAGGCCTAGCGGTCTGTCCTGTAGAGCACCAACATAAACACAGTCTCCTTTCTTCTTAGTAGAGATAAAGAGACAAAGAGACTTAGAGACTTAATAGAGAGAAAGAGATTCTTAGTAGAGATAAGAGACAACGATAGTGAATCTTGTGATCCATAATTTACTCACATTGCCATGCTGGAAGTCAAACATTCTTGTTTTTATTTAGTGAATAGATATATTACTGTAAATTTTTTTTTTTATTGATTATATTACTTATTATTTAGTATTATTATTATTTAGTGATTATATTACTGTAAATTTTATATTAAAAGTAAAAAAGGAAAGAGTTACCTGGTTGGAGCTCTTAATGCTAAGAAGGATAAAAGTATCCAATGTAAGTACTGTAATGTTGAGTATAAACATGCCAATGTAAGCAAAATGGAGAAATACATAAAAAAATATTTCAAAAGTTCTTTTGGATTAAAAAAGGTTTTGAAAGGGATAAAATAGATGATGAATTTTCTTTTAATCAAATTCCAACCATGACAACTGCATCAAATTTAGAGTTTCCAAAACATTTAAGTATTGTTGTTTATGATCCAGATGAATCCCATCTAACCAGGAAACTTTGTGTGAGTGTGTGTATCTAATACATCGTCAAATAATACAACAGTTTCAGTAACAAAAGAATTCAAATTTCTTGTTGCTGAAATTTTGTTACAAAGATCACTTAACTTTGTTGAAAGCAATGTGAGTGAATATTACTTTCAGAATAATTCTCTTTTAAAAACTGTTAGAACTGAAACATCTGCTAACTTTTCTTCAGCAATGTCTGGTATTTTGACTAATTAATCCAAAAAGAATGATAAACAATTGTATCTTTCATTTTAGTTTCTATTATCAACTGTATATCATTTTAAACCAAACTCATTTTCTTTTAGGTAGATTCCTTATAGGAAGTCTACCTATTGCAATGGTTCTCATGACACGACTTTCGGAAAATTTCTGCAGATCTTCATCGATCAGGACCCCTAGAACCCAAAACCACCCTTCGTTAAAAAGTTTATATATATATATATATATAACGCTTTTTCCCATGTTATCTTGTGAACACAATAACTGGAGTAATTTTGATTTAATTTTAACAAGCCTGGGATATGTTGTAAGGATAGTAAAAATCTCGGTCGAGTTCGTAGATGGACTATCCAGCTCAAAGGGGGTGGAAATGGTGGGGGTGGGAAATTTTCATTTTTCTATGAATCCTTTACAATTGAAAGTAGAAAGAAAATTCAAATTAGGCAAATTATCGCCTTATCATAACAAACAATTTTTGTATTTACACTTTTTCGATAGCTACAAATGCTTAGAAGTTATGAGCTGAAAAGTTATTTTCCCACCCTCCCTCTCCTTTCCCCCTAACTTAAAGTACGTTTTAACCTATGCATGTTACCCCTTGTTGGAAATCTCTCGTCATTTGCAGTCTCTTCCACCTGCTTTCATTCTTGCAGCTCTAATCCTTATGAGAATAGAGGGCGAAATGTTCTTTTCCGTATTAGTATTAGTAGAGACGTATACATATAACGCTTTTGCCCATGTTATTTTGTGAACACGATAACAAGAGTAATTTTGATTAGATTTTAACCGGCGAGGGATATGTTGCAAGGTCGGTGAAAATATTGGCCGAGTTTGTAGATGGGCTAACCGGCTAAAAGGAGGTGGAAATGGTGGGGGACTGAAATTTTCATTCTCCCATAATTCCTTTACGATTGAAGATAGAATGATAACTGAAAATATTCGAATAATTGCCTCTTCATAATAAACAGCTTTTGTATTGAAACTTTTTTGATAGCTACATTTTTTCAGAAATTATGAGCTAAAATGCCATTTTCTTTCTCCTCCCCCATTTTATCATTTCCCCATAGCTCTAAAGATAGAAAAAAAATTCAATTAGGCGAATTATCACCTTATCATAACGAAAATTTTTTATATTAAAAGTTTTTATCATCTAAAATTGCTTAGAAGTTATGAGCTGAAAAGCGCTATTCAATCCCCCCTCCCCAATTTATGATATCTCCATTACTCTGCTAAGATTGAAGATAGAAAGAAACTTTCAATTAGGGGAATTATCACCTTATCATAACAAACTACTTTTATACTGAAAGTTTTTTGACAGCAAGAATTACTTAGAAGTTATGAGCTCCCATCAGCCGCATTCACTCCCACTTTTTATACGGTAAACAAGTTGATATACCTGGCTTTGCTCCGGATTAAAATGCTTTCATGTCTAATATTTCTAATGTAAAAACTACTATTGTATAAAAATTATAATACACAATTTTTTTTCTTATCTGAAACATTTTTAATTAAAATGAGAATATCAATTGAAACAAACGATTTTTAAAAACAGCCGTTTTCTCCATAAATTATTAGTTGTTATATAGCTACTTCACATTTTGTTAACAATTACTAAAGTAAAAGAAAGGTTTCATGTTGAAACAATTAAATTAACTAGTTAATTATTCATCAATTTAAAAAATGAAAATAAATCAATCATTAGTTGGTCCTGATATATATTGTTAATCGTCTATTTTTAAATTTTCTTTCAGCATTCGTCCAGAATTCTGTGAATGTATTCTGGCAACTATATATATATTCGAATTATGCTTGTTCTTCAACAATAAAGAATATTATTGCAAATTCCGTATAAATTTTTAAAAAATATTAAAATGAGAGAAACAAATTTTATGGAAATGAAATTTTTGTCAAAGTTTTGTCATTTTTGTTGAAGGTGTAAAAAATAGTTTCGTGAGATAATGTTTTCCAAAGATATCGCGGAAAAACGACTTCCTTAATTTTTAATTAACTGAAATTTTAAGTAACTATAGGGCTTTGAAAATTTGAAGGGGAACTTTCTCTTGCCTTAAATAAAAAGTGTGCTAACTCTGGTTGAAATCAGTCCAGTGGTTTAGGAGGAGATGTGGAGCATACATACATAGACACAATAATTTTTTATTTAAAATTAAGATAATTATTAGATAATTACAGATTAAGATTGCTGGCATATACTAATTGAAAAGGTTTTGTAGTATATCGTCAAAAATTAATTAAATATTTACCTATCTTACTTGAGTAAATAGTTAATTAATTCATCAAACAGCGTTAATTTTAATAGTTAATTTGCCAGATTATTGAATTTGATTCATCACTAAACATGGTAGCCAAGATTTGTTTAATAAATTTAATATAAAAGACTAGCGCATAAAAGATATATAAGAGTTCTCTTTATCCTTTTTATATGTAGAAAACATCTAATTAACTCTTAAAATTTGTTTTGGGGTTTTCTGCCTGAGTATTTGCTTTAACCGTTGATTGGAGATTTAAATTACTGGTCAAAATGGCTTACTGATGATATCCTGTTTTTGCGTTTTATCTGTCGAATTGAGCGACTGGATTGATTATTTATAATATATGGTCTTACATAATATACAGGTGTAGTTATTCCAATATATGCTAGATATAAATTAATGTTGCCGCTCCGTTGCATTACATCCTGCCAGTTGGTCTCTGAAGAAGTTGACAACAATAGTAATAAAATTGAACATGTAACTGCAGATGTGTCACAGATGAAGGTGAATGTTGTGAAATACTAAAAAATCTTGAATATGTATAACCTCAATGCGCTATTACCTGTGGTGAGTAGATATGCGTTTCAATATCTAATAAAAAAACATGATGTGATCACATAGGTGAGCTCCGATGCTCATACAACTTTTGAAAACATGAAACCAAACAACAATTCTACTCTGACAAGAGATGCAGGATGATGGCGCCAAAGGGCTTGCTATAAATTAGAAAAAGCGTAAAACTAGTAGTTGAGCGAACAATATCAGTTAACATCCGATTTGGTAACCGTATAAATTCGACTACAATGTTTAATAATTTTATTTTCTTCTGTGTTAAGAATTTAGTGACTATTATCTCTGTAACAAGGGGGTTCTACAAATGAGCTCATTCTAGTAATGTTTAAATGTTTCATGTCATGTGATTTTAGCATATGACAAAGAAACGTTCGCACAATTAAATGATAACCTAAATTAAATAAACTGATTTTTAAATCTAGAGTAGTTCTTCATCCGTGTCGAGTGTCAATTTCTTGCTACTGTTTCAGATAGGCTGGCTTAATGTTATCTAGGAGATATTTGCACTGCTGAGTTGTTTATTTCTTTATGACTCCTACCTGTTGAATGATTATGTGTTGAGATTTTTAAAAAATTGACCAATGTACTGACCGAAAATCTATCATAACTTTTTGGAATGAAAAATGGAATAATAAAACCTTGATATAGTAAAAAAATGAAATGTCATGAAAACAGAATCATAGTGTAAATATTGCAATGTGTAGAAACAATAAAGTCATTGGCTATGTCTGTATTGATCAATATGTAATATTTCATTACTTTTGTAACATTAACGTAAAGGAATCTACCTTTGCCTTCAAGCTTGCCGAAAAGGGATTTTTTTTAACTTATTTAAAATAACTCTCATTTTTAAAAAGAAGCAAATACATTATTATTCCTTTACTCATTGTATTAAAAAAGGATTGACATTTAAGTCACGCATTTTAAGTAAGATCTTTTATGGTATAGTATTGCGTTTTTGTTTTTTCTGCCTTTATAGAATTTAAATTTTTTATATAGAATTTTCATTTTTTTAGCCTTTATAGAGTTTAAAAGGTTCATAGAACTAGATTTCTTTTTTTTTTATCTTACCTAATGCTCAATAGAGAAATCATATTTCACAGCAGCGCTTGTATTTTATATGTATAGAGTTAATTGAAAAATAAAAACCCAGGTAAATACCCATTTTGGGTATTTACCCTGGTAAATATCCTAGGTATTTACCCTTAAAAATAAATACCTGGATATTTTACATCACTGGTCACACTCAATCTGATATCATGAAATTCCTTGATTTAATAAAGAGAACTACATCAAAGCCTTGTATTAGAGATTGTTGAGAAAAAAAGGGGAAAAAAACTACGATATTTAGAGCCTGACAAGAACGTCTCAAATAAGTTCGTCCATGGACTTGACTAATAGGTATCTTCAAGCTAAATTTTTAAGAATAAAAACTTCATTTAAAGAAGTCGTAAATTGTACACATTAAGTGCTGAGCTATAAAAAACCTACATTTAGAGAAATTTTGCAGCTGTTGCACCAATATTTGAATTTTATTAATGTTTCTAATACAAGGTAATCGCAAGAGAATATTCCACCTTTGGGAGCCTTTACGTAAACATTTGTATCTAAACAACGCAGAGCGCCCTTCTGCAAATCTTTGTTAAGGGGTAGTTCTTATGTTTCTTTTGTTATATCCAAAGACAAAGCTTTCGATCCATTCTTTTTGACGTAGACTTACGTCCCTCCATAGTGGTCTAATGGTGTATCGGGAAAGCAAAAAATTATGACGCTTTTCGCGCTAATGTTAATTTAACTCTTGTAGCTCCGCAACCAAATAACATAGAGAGTTGGTTTTAGTTTCATTTAACAGAAACAGGTTGAGATTGAAGATTTCAAAATAAATTTTAGAATTTGGAATTAGAGCTGCAAAGTTGGTGAAAATCACGAAAAATTTTGGTGACGTCACAGTGACCGCGCGCGCACGCAGACTAAGGCAATTCATTCACCGATCGCGCGAAATATTACTCAAGAGCTGTTGAATTACGTCGAATTTCGTGCTAAAGTTAAACGGTTGTAGCTCCGCAACTAAATAACATAGAAAGTTGGTTTTAGTTTGATTTCAGAGAAAGCTAGACATTGAAGATTGCAAAAATAATTTTAGAATTTGTAATCACGGTTTAGTCACAGTCGAGTTGCAAAGTTGGTGAAAATCACGAAGAATTTTACATCGATAGAGTCACATAGTAACACTAGAATAATAGTCATTATAGACTATAGAGGGTCATATAGAGCTACTTTAATCACAGAAAGTCACAGTTGAGTAAGAAAGTAAATCTACGCCCCTCAATCCCAGCGACCGTTTCGCAGAGACAGCCTCCCGTTGATTTTTTCAAGAGTTCACGGTTAATGGAAATTCTTCTGTGATGTGCTAATAAAGTGTTTGCTTCCACTACTAGAAAAGGAAACTGGGACTTTCACTTTCCAGAAGGACAGAGTACCACTCCATTGGCAATTAATTAGTACCTGTCCAGATATTTCAACGGAAAATTGTTGCAACGATGGATTAACATCAGATGGGAATCATGTCCTTCTTCACTTGCCCCCCAAAAAATCCGCAGTTAATCCCCTAGCAATTTTTTTTAGTGAAAGTACATAAATGATTTGATTTTTTTTTCCATTTTTGACACCTCGCAGCTAACCATTTTGACACTTGGCAATTTTTTCAGCCATTGTCAACTAACATTGACAAATTAAAGAGTAGGAATAACTGCATCCATTTAAACTGTAACACTAGACAAACAGAGAGAAAGAGTTTGGTCTGAATTTAAATATCAAGTGGATATTTTTCAGATAT
Source organism: Araneus ventricosus (assembly GCA_013235015.1). NCBI lineage: Eukaryota > Metazoa > Arthropoda > Arachnida > Araneae > Araneidae > Araneus > Araneus ventricosus. Next base: position 13,623 of record BGPR01000656.1, on the reverse strand, counting down.
TTCATGACGATCGCATTGAGAATTGATGAACTTATAGTATTTATAACTTTACACTGTTATTTTTGAGGTGATTGGGCAATCAAGGCTGTAACTTCTTAGTTTTGCTAAAATAGCCTTTCAAAGTTGAAGCATCTTTTTAATAATCTTTCTGCGTGACGACTTCAGATGAATGCTTCACATTGATATTTTTATCACTTTTTGGCTGTAATATTTTAAGACTTTTCAGAGGGCTTAATAAACGATGAATGCTTTGAAAATTTGCAATCGACTTTTTGTGGGTTGCCACATCTGACGCAAGCTTACAATATTACTGCAAACAGTTTAAATTGAGAAAGAAAACCTTTCGACAACGAAACTAGGAGAGGCCATCCTTTTACGCTGGCAAAAGATTTATCTGCGTTCAGAATTGAACAGCTGGTGGGAGAATCTCTTAAAATAACGCTTCACAAGTTTGCTGCTGTTATAAACACTCTTTGGGGGAAGTTGTTTCTATACTGTGCGAAATATTTAGCTTAGAGAAGAACTTAACTGACAGATTCCAATAAATAGGGGTATAAAATCACTCTGAATGATATAATTTTATGGGAAACGAGTACAGAGATGGCTCCTTAAGGGAGGGCTTACAGAAAACGAGGCATGCATTTATCAGTTTCAGCCAGAAATTAGCCGCAAATCCATCACCTTGATAGTTCCGGTTAAAGATGTTCTCAACCAATGTTGAAAAACAAGAGGCGTTGGCAAAAGAATCGTTATATTCTTTCTTTTCGCATTTCTAGTCATCTTGCTTCGGTTATTGCGCATGACCACGAAACAGCAGCTGCTGTCTGAAATGTAGATGACTGTGTGTGACGGGCCCTAAAAGGCATTTCACACTTGCGGCCCACAACGCATAATCTTTGAATGTCAGCCAATAAATTGCATGTCTCAAAGGTTTAATTAAGAATTTCACATTGGGTTAGATTCTTAAAATTTCTAATTATACTCAATGAAATCAATTCACGTGGAATCAGTCAAATGACAAGCATAAGTGCGTATGCCTTTTAATATCTAACAGTAACGTTGTTTTACATTATGCTAAGACTTCAAATCCTTTTCCTTCATACAAAATATGTAATGGATTCCAAAATTAAGTTGGTTAGACTATTTTTTGTATCACATGCACACCTAAATTTATGCATAATGTCAATCAGGTTCAGTAGGGCTGCAGTGGCCTGGTGGTAAGTCCTCGGCTTTGGGACCGGAAGGTTCCAGGTTGAAATTCGATTCCACCAAAGATCAACCGTATATGTGGGCCTGGTGCAAGCTAAATCTGCCATCGAGGGCCAACGTCTTACCGTTATGTGGAACGAAGCTCGGAGAGGGGGTTCCGACTCAAGAGTCATCCTTGTCATCTGACTACGGTTCAAAATTTTGAATTCCGACCCCAAAAAGACTTCATGTTGATTCAGAACGGGACGGTACTAAAACTAAAATCAGTAAGTTTCGATGGATTTGCATCGCATCCAACAAACAGGACAAAAAAAATCTTAAACCTGAATTGGGTACATGATTGCAAATTTGAAATTGATGAAGACAAATTTTCTTTAATTTTGCCTTTGACTTAAAAATCGCTACCTACCTAATTTCACGCAGACGGAGGTAATCGAGATCCAGTTCAATTGCCATTAAAATGGGATTTTGGGCGCCTGAATCCACCCAGGTCTCGAAGCACTTGAAAATGATGGTACTTTCATGCTAGCAAGTATTTATCTACACTAATGAAAGGAAAGACAATAATTTATTCTTATGGAAGGAAATAAGCCCCCTGTAAGATTCAGAATTTCTGATTTTTAGCTTAGTTATTTTGAAAAGAATCTCTGGGAACAAGATTTCCTTTCAAATCGGGAAGATAGTGGCAAGGAAAAGATGCCAAGTATTAAGAAGCAGACATGAAAATCACTATAGTACTTATTTATACTTAAATTTTTCGAAATAAATCTCTGCTTGTATGAAAATGTCGAACTTAAAATTTTGAGAGATAATATCATGATTTGATTCCTTAATCATCATCTCAAGCAAAAGATTTTTATTAAAATAATTGAATAAAAATCGTTTTTTTTTTTTTTCGCAAAAGAGGAAAAAAATGGAATAAATAAATTTTAATTCTTTTAAAATTTTTACCAAATTATTTGCCTTATTTGAAATTATCACATTAAAAAAATTATTTATCAAATGAATTACTTAAGTTATTTTTAAATAATTATTCTCTATATTTGAGATGCCATATTGGCGACAAACTTCACAGTACCAGAAAATTGATCCCAACCACACAATGTCTTTCGGTCGGCTACGACACTGAAGCTAGAGTAGCTTTTTATAGGTCAAGTATCCCTACACTTTTTCTAAATAATCTAAAAATTAAGATACTGCATAACAACGTATATCAAATTATAGCTAGAAGTATGCTTAAAACTCATAAATATTTTAATCCATCATATTTTCAATAGTAAACTTCTAATCTACAAAGGAAAAAGTGAAAATTTACTTTTGGACCCCCCAAACATATTTATCTACACACCATTACGATGGCTTTTCAGATTGGAATGGAAATACCGTCCAATAGACCAAAGGCCAAATAAAAATGGCACGTACAAATTACCAATTATCTCACAATCTGAGAAAATCCCGTAGGGCCAAGTATCCGCAGGAGGTCAAGTATTCCTACTTCCCCTATTAGAAACCAGACATGAAGCTCACTATAGAACTTCTTGTTTATACTTAAATTTTTCGAAATAAATCTATGCTTGTATGAAAAGAAAAGTCAAACTTAAAATTTTGAGGCATAATATAAAAGCTTAGCATAGCCTTAGAAAGTCCACATAAGCTTAGTCTTCGTGTATTTAGTCTTTGTTAGCCTTTGAGTTCGAAAATTTTATCTTAAAGGAAGGCAATATGAATGTATACAAATTTATTATAGATAACAATTTACAGAAGACATAGGAAATGTGAAAAATCAAACGAAATATGCTATTTTTCAATATTCATATCTTATTAACAGAATACTAGTAATCGTTTGGGGCCGCGGTGGCCTAGTGGTAAGGCCTCGACCCAGGGACCGGAGGGCCGCAGGCCCGAAACCCGATTCCACTGAAGATCCGCCGTGTATGGGGCCTGCTGCACGCTAAATCATACGCAGTGGCCAAACGCCCTCCCGTTGGTGTGGCGCAAAAATACCCACACTGGCCCGGCCTACCCAAAAAGGGTGTAAGGCCGGTAGAGGACCAGTGGGGAGACCTCCACCAGCATGTGGAGGACGGGATTTATTAGGTACAATAAAAAAAAATATGATACAGGCATTGCCCGAACAGGGGCAGTAATTTTAAATACAAGAGAGCTGGGAGTGTAAACATGGCTCGACCCACCTCGGTGGGGAGAATATAGCTTGAATTACTGCTCGGGCAAACAAGGAACAGTAAAAATATATAAAAATAGATAAGTATTGAAAAAGAAACAAACAAATAAACACAGAAAAAGCAGTAAAAATCAGATATATAAAAACGTCAAATATTTTGAAACCCCATAATATAAAAACAAAACATACACAAACAATATTACACATCAAACGACACACAAAACACAGATAGAAACAGTACCAAACATAGAATAGTTGGTGTGGCGTGGAAGTTTGGAGAGGGGGGTGCCAGCTCAGGTGTCGTCCTCGTCATCTGACCGCGGTTCAAAATTACGAGGTCCGTCCCTAAATAGCCCTCGTATTGCTTCAAAACGGGACGTTAATATAACCTAACCTAGTAATCGTTTGAAAGATCAATTTTCACTGTCAGTGTTATAACGTTTTATTGTGGGTAATGTTGACGTATTTTTCTGGAAGAACAATGTTGAAACATTTGGCCTCAACAAGTTAACATTTATTTTTTCTACCTACTTGTCACAATGACAGCTGCAGGTAAAACATTATAATAAATAAAATTTTATAATCGCAGACATATTTAAAAATGCACCACGAGTATGACATTTTTTAGCTACAAACCTGGAACTTTTTCTTATATTTATGAGTGATCTGATGGAATTTTGCATTACTGATGGAAAATTGCATTAAAGTATTTCTGAATAAATGTTTGTTCAAACTGAAAGCGACGTGCTTGCTAGCAGTAACGGTATAGGGGAGAGTCGCCGACTTTGCACTACCCGGACGTTTTTTAATGTACAGAGATGGAGAAGTAATTTTAATGAAAAACAAGTAGTAGGATTTTTTGCAGTTCATTTATCTTCAGCAGAACAGAGCAGTTAACTTTTCAGAAAATACAATTTAAATTAGGAAAAAAGCAGCTTACAAATGCGTTATAGGTCCAACCAAGGAAACCGATTGCCTAGATTGGATCACTTTGGAAATTGAAATTTCTTAAAGCACAATAAAGTAAAAAAAAAAAAAAAATGTTTTTCTAAAATTCACACCAGAGCACAATGCATGAACTTAAGTATGACATTTTATGCACAGTATTCCATTTCCTCTTATCCCTTTTTACTTTCTCGTATACAAAGACAAAGTATTGTAATCGTCAAAAAATTCGAACTCGAGATTTTGACGAATCTCCACTCTTTAGACCTCCCCGAGTTCGAAAAACACAATTTTGGAATTATGTCTGTCTGTCTGTGAACACGATAACTCGAAAATCATTAGAACTACGAGGATGAAATTTGGTATGTGATCTTGGCACATCATTTGTAAGTTTCTATCAAATTTTGGACAAAATCCGTCTACGGGAAGTCTGTCTTGTCCTTCTGTCCGCGTTCATGTGAACACTATAACTCAAAAATTTAAATAGCTAGATGGATAAAATTTGGTACACAGTTTTATCATCAGGAATGTAGGTGCGTATCAAATTAATGTAGGTGCGTATCAAATTTCGGGTCAAATCCGTCAAAGGGTTGACTGTCTGTCGGTCTGTATAATCGCATATTTCTAAACACCATCACTAGTAAACCCTACGGCTCTGATAAATAAAAATTGTTATGTGACTTGCTAACATTAATTGTAGATCAATGCTCAGTTTTCGTTTCAATCGGACGAAAAAAAGGCGTTAAAAGCGCCTATTTCTTTTTTCTCATCACAACAATGACGCGAGGCCGTTATTGCGTAATTACGCTATTCACTTGCGTTAATCCTTTCCGCTTCTACCCACGCCTTTCGCCTCCAAGCTTCCGATTCACAAGCTTTTTTTCTCCACTGCTTTAGGACGCTTGTTTGTTTTACTGCCGTTTAGCTTATTTTTTCTACACATGTGTTAGGAGTATACGAGAAAGTTTAGGGGAGACTACTTCCTCTGGTTTTACTCGTAAATGATACGTATCCTAAGTTTTTATACTTTTTGATCCAACATTTGGTGACTTTAGTATTCTTTTATTTATTTATTTTTTGCTTTCACTTGTTCCAATTTACTACCAGTGATCATAAACTGCTTTGGAGCTATTCCTGTAGTTTAAGACAATAATCCCATTGATTTAAATTGTCCAATTTAGGTAACCGTTTGTGGTCCAATCTAGGCAACGTTTGGATTGACAACAACAAAAAAATTTCCCTTACCTTATTTTAAAATTATTTTCAGCAAATGATTATAGTAAATTGTAGCCAAAGAAATTCCCTATCGGAGAATTTAATAATACACTAGCAGTACGCGCACGGCGTTGCCCGTGGAATCAGAACTTTAACAAAATAATAATAAAAAAAAAAACGCCCACAATGACATGAAAAAGTTTTGAAAACAAAATCAAAACAAAAGATACACATTTTTTTTATTTTCCTGCTTATTTTTTTTTCGCGATACAGTACAGAGTACGTTAATCCAAAACAATATTACAAAACTGGAACGTGAAAATGATTATTATACAGCAAGCAAAATATAAATCAAATCCGAAAATAATAATCGAAGTAATTCATTCAGGTGAAGGTCATGACGTATCCTGCGCGTCCGCCAATCAAAATTGGCATCAAAGTTCCGAAGAAGTGCCGCGCGAGGAACTCGATCGAGAAAAATAACTCTCAACGGCCCAGAAAAAAATCAATTTAAAAAAAACGGGAAAAGTTATTTTAACCATTCTTGTTTTAAATCCGACAGAACCGTTCTAATTATAAGCTGAAAAAAATTGAAAATAATAGTGTTATTAGAAAGTCGGATGCAACAAATTTAAAAACAAAGCTAACATTTAGATGGCAAAACTGACTATTTTTCAAAAAATTCTCAAAATTCAGTAAATTACGTTAGAAATTCAAAACTAACTTCATTAGAACGAAAATCGCTTGCTCTTTCCGATGGTCTATCTATTTTTGTCGTACAATTATTCGAAACCAATCTATTTAGAAATTAGTGCGAAAAATCAACCAAAAAAACACAAAACATTAAATAAAAAAATTTCCAGATTACAATTTAAAATTTCGGCTTCGAGGTGCATTGAGTCACCATTACGACTACCTGTGTGCCAAATTTCATGGCTGTAAGTGAGATAGATTCGTCTGGACATCGCAGACAAACACACACAACACACACACGCACACAAACATTGCCTTTTATAAGTATAGATTTTCCTACTTAATTTTAAACAAAGTAAGGGCTTTCTGTCTTTTATTAAAATAATTAATTGATGATACCTAAATCTAAACATTTGTTCTCTAACTGTAACCATACAGTATTTTCTCTTAAAAATGATTTCATACACCCCCATTTAATCGTTACAACATAATTTGCCTATTTTACGACCCAAATGTTAGTAGAATTGATGATACCGGTCCAAACTCGGCGTCTTTCCTCTACATTTTTCTTTTAAATTTTAGTGAAATCAATTAATTCTGTGCTTGAAATAAAATTTGTAACAATATATACGATGTAAAAAAGCATACGAAAAACATTACTGAACAAATAAAAGCTTTAAATAATCTGAAAAACTTTAAAGCACAAGAAGCATTTTGCACACACACATTCTCCTTATATTTCAATGAATTTTGTACAATTCTTACCCATAAATAAAGAATTAATCAATAAGGAGCTCAAATTTTTTACAGCGAAAGAATAATGCAATAATATTATGGTGCAAATTTTGGAACGGTAATCCATCATTTGAAATGCCGAAATATAAGTTTTGAAAGCTCATTGCACCTTTAAATGAAACGAAATACAAAGATTCCTATTTACCGAAAAGTCTTTGAGAAAAGTCTACAAACTTTCGAACCACCTACGTAGAAACTGAGTGCTTTATTGTGGGGGATTTAACAAACATTTATTTTCTCTCTGTGTTTTCTTTAGTATCACAACTGACATTCTAAATAGCAAATACATAATTCTTCGCCCTCTGAATTTGCAATACCAAGAGAGTTTGCCAAGATATCTGAAGATTTTATATTTTTAGAAGCGGTTCGCGGAACGATTTATAGCCTTCTACAGCGAGATAAGTTTACTTTTAAAAGTGTTTGAAACTGTGTAGTTGTTTCTCTACTGTAATTAACATTCTTTCTGGAAATATTATGATACTTTTGACCGTCCAAAAATGTATTAAAAGAAAACAGTGAAATTTCTATTTCTTAAAGTTAATAAAGAATAATTGCAGGTAGAGGTCTTTGGTGATATTTACAATAATTCAAGAAAGAGAAATAAGGAATAATGGTATCTTGTAGGTGAGGTATGAAATTCGTATTCTCTGAATGAGGACTTTAAGAATCTCACGGATTTTTTCATGCCTAGAGAATGACTTTATTTTAATTATTTGTTTATGATATTTCGGTTTCTGCAGTGATAATTGTACTAGTTATCAGAGAGTTCCTTCAGGGTTTCACATGATCCTCTCGGCAAAAACCTGCTGTAATAAGGATGCGATGATATTCGGCAGCTATTCGGTGCCTAAGCGATGATTCGGGACTAATAATTTTTTTAAATGTGCTTTTAATTCACATTTTAAAAAAAGAATATTACAGAATTACATATAAGTTGAATGAGTCATAGATATATTTAATAAAGTTACATATAGTTTATCATTGCAGAGCTGAATTATGATGCAGAACAATAATTTTTTTAGCATTTTCAGGCGGAAGTCTGTTCCGTTTGGTTTTCATACATATATAATCCAACTAGGGATGTAAACGAATATTCAGCATTATCTTATTTGCTTTTCTCGAATTTCTTGGTCTGGCCAAAGATACACTGAAATTCGGCAAAATAAATTTCAGGATAAATTTTTTTTTAATCAGTTTTAGATATATTTGATAAAGAAATATTGCTAAGTACATGCCGTTACATTGATTAAAATTCTATTATATAAAAAATTTTAATTGTATATACATAAGATTATTTAATAATGTTGCATAATCATTTATAAGTCTGTCTATTCATATGGTTTTCATAGTATCAGACCACTTCGAAAATAAATCGGTCTATTAGCTGTGCTTGAAAGACATTTCTTGCTAAATTTTGCAACGTTGGAAATTTTTTCTGCATTTTTGCCACCAGTAAGTGGAGACTCCATCCCTACCTATTAGAAGTTCTTTGACCAAAATAAGGAATTTACTTCTAGTAATTTTACTTATCCAAATTTCTTCTGTGTTTTCCATTGTCTGTTCTGCAAGTAAGTGGCTCTTAACTCCGAAGAGTCTCCAAATAATGAGGGTTTTATTACTTATATTGAATTAATGTATTTAAATTTAAATACCACATATAAAAGCATTGAGAGATTTTTTAAATATACAAAAAGTAAAAATTAGTTTTCTAATCTTAATTTTTCATTTAAAATTGAAAATATTTCATTTTTAATCAAAAGATAATTATTTTAAAATATTTGTGGTGTATCCGCCAAAGCTATTCTGTGCATCAAACTCCCACTATTCGTTACATCCTAGATCACAATTAGATACAAAAGTTATCAAATTTATTGATTGGGACTAACGAAAAATCACTTTGTACTCTTACCTAGTCTTTCTTCATCCTGATTTCATAGCCCTTCCAATCATTGAAAGTATTGGTATTCTTGAGCATTTCGATATTTTTCGGAAAAATGAACAACAATAAGAGTGTGCATGCTAAAAAAATCCAACATACCTGTATTCAGCTATAGTTTCAACTGAATCGCCAACGTCAAAGTTATAAAGTTTTTTTTTTTTTTTTTTTTATAAGCTCAATATTGTCACCCTATAATGATCTCAGTCTAAGTTTTTCCAAATTTGTGTTTAAACAACACTTATTTCTTTAAGCAGATTATGCCCTGTTTCATTCGAGTTTTATATTTAGATTCCTTATAGGAAGTCTACTTATTACTAGGTTCTCATGACGACGACTTTCTGGAAGAGGTTTCTGCGTAGATCTTCATCGATCAAGACCCTAGAACCAAAACCACCCTTCGTTAAAGAAGTTTATCTCTCTCTCTCTCTCTCTCTCTCTCTCTCTATATATATATATATATATATATATATATATATATATATATATAACTTGCTTTTCCATGTTATCTTGTGACGATAACTGGAGTATTTTGTTAATTTTATACCAGCTGAGTATGTTGTAGGATAGTAAAAAATCTCGGTCGAGTTCGTAAAAGATGGGCTATCCACTGCAGGTGGAAATGGTGGGGGTGAGGTAAAATTTTTCATTTCTCCCTGTCCTCTATAATCCTCCACAATTAAAATGAAGAAAGCAAACTTTAGGGATATCTAAGCTTTATCATAACAAACTACTTTTTGAGCTTGAGGTTTTTTGACGGCTAAAACTACTTAAAAAGTTATGAGCTTCATCAACATTCACTCCCACTTTTTATACGATAAACAAACTGATATACCTGGCTTTGCTCGGATTAAAATGCTCATGTCTAATATTTCTAAAGCAAGAACTACTATTGTATAAGATATAATACACAAATTTTTTTCTTATCTGAAACACGTTTTTAATTAAAATGAATATCAATTGAAACAAACGATTTTTAATTAAACAGCTGTTTTCTCCATAGAATTATTATGTTGTATAGTTCGCTATTTTGTTGAATTACTAAAGTAAAAAAAGGTTTCAATGAATATGTTGAAGTAATTAAAAAATTAATATATAATTATTCATCAATTTAAAGAAGATTGAAAATAAATCAATCATTAGTTGATCTGATATAAATTGTTAATCGTCTATTTTTTAAAATTTTCTTTCAGCATTCGTCCAAATTCTGTGAAGATGTATTCATCAACTTGTATATATTCGAATATCTTGTTCTTCAACAATAAGAAAGAATATTGTTGCAAATTCTGTAATAAAAATTAATTTTAAAGAAGTATCAAAAAGAGAGAAACGAATTGCATGGAAATATACGTCACTGAAGAGTGTAAAAATAGTTTCAGAGACTAATGTTTTCAAAGATAACGCGGAAAAAAAGACTTTGCCCTAATTTTTAATTAACTGAAATTTAAGTAACTTTTTCGGACTTTGAGCAATTTGAAGGGACTTTCTCTTGTCTTAAAAAAAAGTGTGTGCTTTCTGGTTGAAAATCCAGTCCAGTGGTTTAGGAGGAGAGATGTGGAGCATGACATACATAACCAACACAATAATTTTTTATTTAAATAAGATAATTATTAGATAATTACAGATTAAGATTGCTTTGGCATTCTATAGAGCCAAAAAAGGTTTTAGTGAAGATATCGTCCTTAATTAAATATTTAATCTTACTTAAGTAAATAGTTAATTTTAATTCATCAAACAATTAATTTTAGCAGTTAATTTTGCCAGATTACTTTAATTTGATATTTAACTAAACACTTGCTGCACGATTTGCTTAATAAATTTGATAAAATATAGCCATAAAGGATATGATAAGTTCTCTTTTCATTTTTATAGAAAAACATGTAATTAACTTTATTGTTTTTGGGTTTTCTGCCTGAGTATTTGCTTTTAACTTGTTGATGGAGATTCTAAATTTCACTTGTCAAAATACTGTACATTGATATCTGTTTTGCGTTTTATTCGTCCGGATTGAGCGAGTATGTATTTATAATATATGATTTATTTACATATATGAGGTTCCGACTTGATTATTTCTGACATACGCTGAGAGATAAAAATCTCACATCCTATCTATATATCCTACTCCTCTATCTATCCTATCTATACAGATATAAATTCAATGGCTGCTGCCTTGTTGGCATAGTTGAATATGCTTCCTGCAAGAAACTAGGTTTCAGACAATAATACAAATATAACCTATGGTAACTGCGATGTCTCACACATGAAATGAATGCGTTGTGCAATATACTAAAACAATCTTGAAAGTACATAATTAATGCTTTTTGCTGCCATGTGGTAGAGTAGAATATGGTTATACAAGCATCTAATAAAAACATGATGTAAAATACACTACGAGCTCATATCGCTACTCCATACCGACTGCATGAGAAAAGCCACACAACTTCTAACTCTGACGAGATGCGGGATGGCGGCATCAAGGGTTTGCTATAATTCAGAAAGGCCAAACTAGTAGTTAGTGACGAACAATATCCTATCACTTAAACTGCACGTATTAATTTGGAACTCACAATGTTTGATAATTTTCCTCTGTTGTTAAGGATTTGTGAATATTATCTCTGTAACAGAGGGGTTCTCTAAATGAGCCCATTCTATTAATGTTTAAATATTTCATCATGTGATTTTTACTGTACAAACCAAAGTTCAGCACAATATAGAGTAACCTGAATTAAATAAACTGATTTTTAAATCTAGATTCGTGTCATTTCGTGTCAATTTCTTTGCTACTGTTTGAACGAGGCTGGCTTAAGTGTTATCTAGGAGATATTTTGAATGCTGAGAGTTGTTTATTTCTTTATACTTCTAGTTGAATGATTACATGTGTTTGAATTTTAAGAAAATTGACCAATGTACTGACCATAAAATCATCATAACTTTTTTGGAATAGAAAAGATGGATATAACAAAATATACAAGTAAAAAATTAATGTCATGAAACAAAATCATAGCGTAAATATTGCAATTATATGAAAGTAATAAAGTCATTGGCTATGTCTGTATTGATCAAGTAGCAATATTTCATTACTTTTGTAACGAATGTAATGGAATCTTTGCCTTAGCGCGAAAAGGGATTTTTCGTGGATTCCATATGCATAATTTTAAAAACATTTACTCACGGTATAATAGTTTTGCTTGCTGTCACACGCAGATGCGTTTCTGTGAGGGGTAACCAACTGTTACACGCACAGACAACAAGGCTTATGTTCATTCGGAAATACTTCTTTCATAGCACTTTGATATATTTACGGGCGGTCAATGGCATCACGAGTAAAAAGATAAAATCTACCATTTTTTGGGTGATAAAAAACTGACAAATATTTAATTGTAGTTTTAAATAGAGGTATGTGAAGTCTACTTCCCTTAGATGAGAACAAAAAACTTGAAAGCAATTATCTAAATACAAGTTCAAGAAGTTGATTCTTGACTCAATGTTTATAAGATTCACTCAATGGGTACTACAGGGCCGCATGTGGCGTAGTGGAAGAGTCTTGACTTCCGGAGACCGAACGGCTCAAGGCTCAAAACCGATTCCGCCGAAGATCTGCATGTATGTGGGCCTATTCATGCGAAAACATCGTGCAAGACCCAAACGATCCTCCGCTGGTGTGGTGCGGAAATTTTGAGGAGGCTAGGCTCAGTTCTCATCAAGATCACGTTCAGTTTCGAGATCCATCTCAAAATAACCCTCAGTATTGTTTTAAAACGGGATATGTAATATGACTAAACCAAACTCAATTTCTGCAGAGAGTTCAAAAGGCATCTTTAATGACAAACATTTCTTTGAACTCTGTTTCAGTGAGCGTTTCGATTTTAAACCTATCCCCAGCTTTTTAATGGGTCGGCTTTCTTGTTCGAAGGCTGGAGGGACTGATGTTATCAAACGAAAGAATTGTAAAAAGCTAACGATTTTAAGACGAAAAGAATGTAATAAATTTTTGCTCAACTGCATTCTTCTATCAAATGTTATTTTTTGAAATATAATTAGATACGTAATTAAACTCAAATTATATTTTACTATTGATGAATAAAAACTCATGCTTTATAAAATTTAACTTCGAAAGTTTACAAACCTTTATTCCATTCCCTACTTTCTTAGGGTTTAATTTTCTACTTTTTTCATTTTTGTTTTTTGATTTCCTATCTTTTATTATTTATGCATACTTATTTTATTTAACTCTATCAATTAGGCGAAACCCATATATAAATCTTGTCAAACTCAATACTTAAAGTTGGTACTCTAAATCATCTGTAAAATGATCAAGAATTAGGAGAAATAAGAATCGTTAGCTATATAAATAAATATTCATAAGATACTTTGTATTGTATTATACATTTTCATGGTACTTAATTTATATAACGCAAAGATCAAATTTGAAAATAGAGCAAAAGTATTTTTTTAGTTTATAACTCTCTATCAATAAAGATACCAGGTACACAGTGGCGGCTCTCTATTTGCACATGAGCACTGAACTCCAGAAAAACGAAGATAGATTTAGTGTAGATAAATAAAATAATATTAATACTTCCACATGATCAATTCCAGGGTTTGTTTCCCCATTTTAAATACATATACGTGACAGCAATACGTAACT
>BGPR01000655.1:430471-464938 GCA_013235015.1 Araneus ventricosus | reverse complement strand
TAAACCTAAGGCCAAACGGCGATTCGATCCTTTTTTGTCGTCTACTTAAGAGAATTATATAGTTAGGCTCCTAATCTGAATTTTTTTTCCAGCCAAGGCTGTGCTATGTTTCAAAGTTTTTTGTTGATTTACGGCGATCTAAGTTTATATACCAATTTTATATTGATTTAAAAATGCAATCTAAAAAAAAATTCTACGAGAATACATTTAATTTACGCTGATAAATGGTCTCAGAAATTGTTATTTTATTTTTCCCATTTTTTATAAAAATAGAATGTGAAATAAAAATGATTTTAATATGCATTCAAAAAATATTTTGTGCACTGTTAAAACAGTTCTGACTCAGCTGTTTTTATTTCTCAGATTTTTAGTTTGATTTATTTTTTTTTGTTATTTAAATTTTATTTTATTCTTTGAAAATTTTATGCAACTGACTTGAAGTATGGTTTCTGATATATAAAATTCTATTATTATTACTAAAAAAAATAACGAAGTGTTTACTTAGAATGTATTTTTGCTATATTGTTGTAACTTCATTCTGTTCTGCACCTTCCAAAATTTGTAAAAGTTGAATTTTTTTTTAGATATCAATTTTCTACCTAGTTTGAAAAAAAATAAGATTAAAGGCTATATCTAATAATATATACATAATTTATATTTGCCTCGCTTACAAGTCAAGTATCACCCCCATATCTTAATTTTTGAAACTAAATTTATCATTTATGTAATCTGATAAACTTCTGAGTATGATTTCTGATGTAGATATAAAATTTCAATATTTCCAAACAAAAAAAATAATGAAACGTTTACTTAGAATTGTTATTGTTGTTAATACCTTCATTCGTTCTTGCTTCTTTCCAAAATCTCAGTGTAGAGAGTTGAATTTTTTTTCTAGACATCACAATTCACCTAGTTGAAAATAAGAAGATAGTTTAATAATCACATAATTTATATCGCGATAAGTTAGACAGAACATCACATTTTAATTCTTTGAAACCGAATTTATTCATTGTATGTAACTGACCTGAAGATGACGACTTATGGTGATAAAATTAATGATATTATTTCCCCAACATAAAAAAATAATATCGTTTACTTAGAATTGTATTGTTGTATCTTCATTTGCGTCTCGGCATTCTGAAAAGTAAAAAAGTTTGAATTTTTTTCACATCAGTGTTTCTGTCCTGCATTTGTAAAAATAAAAAGAACAGGCTTAATAAAAAAACACAAATTTGTGGTATTTCAAGCTTAACAAGAGGGCTACAACTTCATATTAATTTTTTGAAATTTGAAAGAGAAAAATACTAATTTTTCGCGACTAATTACGAAAAATTTCATTTTTCTACATTTTGTTGGAACATAGGTTTCATGTTAGATCAAATTCTTAAAAAAAAATTTTTTAATTCGTTTTGGTTGCGAAAAATTTGATATTTTCTGTCTCTATGAAATTTCAAAAAACTGAGATGTGGTTCTGTTAAGCGACGGTTTGATTGAAAAGATACGAAAAATTGCTATTTCTAAGCGGGAGTTCTGGAACCGATCTCTGATTACTCTGCTTTCACACTGAGATTCATGGCAGACTGACTCTTTCATCCCAGCAGCACATTCATTTTATCAAGAAATTTTTACTGAATTTCTTTTCGAGTGATTCCATCATTTTCACATCATACGCTCTTCTGATAACAGTAGAGTAATTACATCTACAGAAACTATAATTGAGCAGAAATTAAAGATGATTCTTACAGATTATATTGTTTCTTATGTTTTGTAATCAGTACGCGCAGGCAAGCTGTCTCTCGTGAATAAATGGATTCAACAAAATGAAAAAAGCTCGAAGTTTTCAAAACGAAATCAAAACTATATATAAAATGATTTCTTTTGTTGCAGTCGTTAAATAGCAGGCCGAGTAGTTATTAAGTAATTTTCATCTATTATGGGGAGAGCAGACATCGTGCATTCTAGTTGAAGTTCCAGTAAAAAGAACAGAAAATCTCCATCTGGTAGGTAGGGATTTTACACATAGACACGGATCAAAGTGAAGGGATATCACTTTTTAGTAAATTGACGTAAGTGTTTTAAGGAAAAAGCATAATGGCTAAGGGAGTCAATTGATTTCATGATTTGTGTGCGCTGGAAAACGATTAATTATTCTCTTTAGTAATAAATATGTCAAAGACTGAAGATTTAATATCTAATAAAAAATAAACCGAATCAAGTTTAAGGAAAGTGATTTTGGAATACATTAAGACTTTAAAATATAATATTAGAATTTGAATAAATTATGAGATTATTACGAGCTATATTTTATGCCCCTTCGATTTTAGTTAAGTATACGCAGGAATCTTTTTTAATCTAAAAGATATTCAGCTATATGTGCGACTATAAAAACAAATAAACAGTGATTCTTGGATCGTAACTGATTAGCAAGGAATGCTGACTACTAGATTGATTTAATGACGCAAACATCGAGGGTATGACGTGACTTTTGCTTGATACCACCACACCAAGATAGTAGAAATGCATTCTGGGAGCTGTGAGTAACCAATGGTCGAAATTGTCGATGGAAGCGAGAGTAAATGTTAATAACTGATCAATAAAAAATTCTTAGAAATGAGAAAAAGATATTTAACATTCTCATGTTTTGTAACAGGGATAAATATTCCGGTTTATACCTAAAAATTTGAAAATGATAGCGTTTGCTAGAACGTAGGATGCAAAAAGAATAACAAATTGGGTTAAAAATATATGAAAAGTGACTATTATGTGCTGTACAATCCAAAATTAGTAACACTATGTAAAATAAAATTTGCTTGATTAGCAATACTGATTGTTTTTTTAAAAGATCATTAGAAAAGATATCAGCCGTAACACGTGCCAAAATGACGCAAAACACGAACACATATAAAAATTTCCGATAAATTTTAATCCTGGCTTCGAGGGCATTTTGAGTCACCATTCTGATCTACCTGCATGAGCCAAATTTCATGGCTGTGGGTGAGATAAGATCTGTCTGGAGCACGTATACCATCGTTGACGCACGCAAGCATTGACTTTATAAGTATAGATAATGTACCACTAATTATCTCTACGCCATAATTTTTTTTTCAGGCGCGTGTTTCCTCCATGTATGATTTAATTGGATAAAATTTATATTTTGAACCTGAGTAATTTTTATGCACTTCTTCTAATAATGAAGCAGGAATTAAAATATTTTTTGAATTTTAGAACAGCAATAAATTGAACCAAAAGCAAGCCAGTAAATAAAACATGAATGGAATTTATATGATGCCACAAATGCATCATGAAATGTTTATACACTTACTAATTTTATTTATCATACAAATTCTCAAAACGCAATTATTTTTATCTGGTTTCTCCTTGACATTTCAGCAAAATTTAATTTCATTACTTTTATGCAATCGTGATAACCGTGCTATAATGTGTTTATAGAAAAAAATTCCCCTATCCCAAAGAATCTAGAAACACCTTAGATAGATGTATTTATCATGCTGTTATCATCTGATATTTTCCCGAAGCCATAGTCAACTCAAGGAGGGTAGAAAGCTCGAATGGCAGTCTATCGGCAAATGGCGTAATAGTGTTTCTACGTTCTTAGTTTTAAAAAGAATTCTATGTAAATAAACACCTTTCGTGAGCAAGCGAAAAATCGCCAAATAATGGGAATTCCGCCAAATTTTTGGCGATTTGCGCCGACGACTTCCCGCGTTTGTGATAATTGACGACATTTGCGCCTGGCGATGTGACTCGCGTTTGGTTCACAATTACATTTTAGCCGGGCGCAAGCGAAAATCGCCAAAGTAGAATTCCGCCTACCTTTGACATTTGCACCCGGCGACTGCCTCGCGTTTGTTCACAATTGCTTATGGTGCCCGGCTAACGGAAAAGTATCCAACTTTCATCTTAAATCCAGAATCGAAACCACAGAATATCGGTTATAGACGTTTAATTTGTTTCAATATATCAGCTTCCTTTTATGCATTTGTATCATACTCATAACAATTTAACGAACATAATGATGAACGCATATTGTTCCCGTTAATGTCAACTTGTGTAACCTTAAAAGAAAAAAATTCCTTCTATAAATTCTAAATGTTATGATTGCATCCAAAAGCTTAACATATGGTTAAAAGTGACTAACCAAAAGAAAAATGAGGTATTGTTCATATTGTTTTCAAATGTCACCTATAACAGAAGAAATCAAACATACCAATATCAGTCAGTATACATGCTACACATATATTGATACTGTTCAGCAACGATTCCTAGCACTTTGGACGATTTAACCGGAAAGTGATGTCAGACAATGAGTCATATGAACGCATTTCGGAGTTCTCTGTTAGATCACGCTAAGTAAAATGTAAACACTCACTTTTCATTCTTCACTTTCCCTATTTTTGTAGAATAACTCCACCTCGCATGCGCAAAAGCGGAGGGTTTCGGAATCCGTTGCTAAATAATAATCATAATTTTTATAATCATATGCTACAGAGATGACATTTAAGAAAAAAACAAGAACACAACGCAAAAGTCAAAATATGAAATAATTTTAAGAAAAAAAATCCTTTATGTAGTTACTTCTTAAAAGTTCTTATGAAATTTTCTTTTAATACTCTCCTTTTTTTAAAGTTATTAATGCAAATCTATTCTTACTGAAGCGTAGGTTTAAATAAATAACCTTAGAAAAACATTTGGTTAAAAACTCAATGATGCTATCTTAAACAAATCTTTTAAGGACCTGAAAAGTTTTTGCTTTGGTGAAATTGGAAAATAATCAGAAAATAAAAGACCAATTTATGACAATGAGAAGAAATTCAATTTAAGATAGTTATGGAGCAAATTTAACCGAAATGTTTTAGTTGATATCTGAAAGAAGATACATAAAAGGATTTCATGACATGAGTATCGCTTTATCGATCCCAATTGAGGATGTAATAAGTATTTTAAGAAGCTGTGATTTATTTGATTATATCTCTTTTAAATGTATTTGAAAATAAAAAGAAAAAGGTCTATAAGAATTTTTTAACTAATTCACCCTGAAAAAAAAGTGCCGATAATAGAACAGACAGCATTGTTAGAAATTGTTTATTAAAAGTTATTTTCAGAAAACTAAATATATTTTGACAGTGAGATCAGTATCACTCAAAAGAAGGTTTTTTTTTAAATGTCGGATGACGTAGAAATAGTTTTTGTACAACAATTCTTCGGAACAATTGCCAAAAGATAAAGTAGAATTAATTTTTACTAAAAATAATCTTAATTTTATTTTTCTAATAAAATTTCTTTAAAAAAACTACTTTTAAGTTAGGGAAATCGTTCGATAGCTTATTCTATTGTATTAATGCGTCATAGAATGTGAATGGAAAATAATTCTGATTAGAAAATTTAAAAAGCTGCTCAAAAAACAGTGTGAAAAAAATGTTCAAACTGATTAATTATAAATGAAAGAAACATTTTTTGTGGCAACAGTATAATCTCAAAATAGTTCCAGATTCATAAGGATTGTTTCAATTGGTTACTGATTTAACGAAACGAATTTCCTAGAGTAAATCGCATGGGCCATTATTAAGAAAAGTTCGTTGAGAATGCAGAACATTAATTAGTTCTTTTGACACACTGAACATTCAAACAAATGTTGTTATCTCATGTTAGCTAAATTTATTATTAAGAAAGGATAAAGAAGAAAATTTATGCGATCATGTTGCTTTATAATATTGCTATTCCCTCAGGTATGAGTCAAATTTTCATACTTTTGATTCGATAGATTTTATCAAAGAAGTTTTCAAAATGTTGCCTATGTTAAAAATCTAAGTATAGTTTAAAAGAGTGTGTTATTTCCTATTTATGTTCTTTTCAATTAAGAAGTTGTTTTTTAATCTTGACATTTTTTATTAACTGTAATTTAAGTCACAAACTGAAATAGTGTAATCCAGTATATCTCTTTACATTAAATGGTAAGGTGTATACGGTTTGATACTATGGTATAAACGTAATTTTATTTTTAACATCAAGGATCCATGCAAGTTAAAAACTGAAATGCAATGTAGTCCCATTTATCTGTTTGTTTCAGATGTGTTTGACTTTTGTCACTGAGATAGATGTATTGAAGGATTAATAGGCTACATTTCAAGATTAGCAATGCATACTTCCTCCCAGTTGAAATTTCAAATGCGCAGCTACTTTCACAACAGAAATAGTAATTGCACAGTAAACTTTTCTAAGAGGTTTAAAAATAAAACTCCCCCAAAAATAAAGACCGATAAGGCAAAGAATTAAACACGTAATCGGAATTTGAAAGTTACGTCACACAAACTCAGCCTATTCTGTGTAAATTTGTTTCCTGTTTACATTGAGAAAACTTCTCGACTTTTGCATCTGGTTCAGGAAGTTCAATGCCTTTCGGTATGTGTAGCGCCTAATTCGCGGTAATAAATCTATCGTTTTTTTCCGTATGAAATGAAATAATGAGGAAAGAGGAAAATTGTTTTGAAATCTCTTAAAATTAAAGCCTTCTTCGCTAGAAAAAAAAATTGCTTATGAGTTTTCGTTTTATTTGTAGCTCAATGGTTCTTAATATTTGCTAGTTGCGTGTCCCTTTTTATTCGCGTCTACAAATTGCACCCTTTAATTTTTATAATAATTGTTTGCGAATATTGACACATTTTTTGAGTGCCTATTTTAAAAAAATAGAACTGAAATAATAAACTGGATTTAGGGAAGTTACAACACTAAATTAATTATACAAATTACAGATTTTAAAATAATCGTAATACAAAAATAAGTATAACTTCACGTTGAATTGATCAAGATTACGCGATTATTTAACAAACTTTCGAAACAATAATAATGACTAACTACTGATTTGAAATATCTGTTTAAAATGGGGTAAAATATCTGTTTAAAATAAGCTTAAGTTACACTGTAAACTTAAGTTTATTGATAATGTACACTGACAACTGGATTACTAAACACAGTTTAATGTACTTAGCTTCTTAAAATAAGTCCTGAACTGCAGTTTTAAATTCAGACCTGAAATTAAAAATTAAAAAAAAAACTTTTTCTGATTGGGTATTTAATACTTGATACTTATTGTTCGATTGGCATTTTCCCTCGCTTTTACTATTTTTCCCTTATCATTATCGATTTTGTTTACGTCTTTTGATTGAACTAACATGAACCTTAAAGTATGCTCAAAATATGCGTCAAAACTTGTTTCTATGTTTAAGTACATTGTATTAAGTACAATGTATCTACCTTTAAGTTCAGTGTATTTTATAGAGTTTGTGCTTTTACTATTCAGAATTCGTACTAATTTATTGTTAAAAATTCGTACATTGCTGTATTTTGTTTGAAATCTGCCCTTTTATCTGTGGTTAACATTACTTATTAATAAATAAAATGGAATTTCTTTAATGATCGCAAGTAATAAAAATTTGTTACTTAATTTGTTAATGTTTTAAATTTAACTTTATTTGTTTTGAATCGAACACAAAGTGAATGTCGAATTCTAAAACTAAATAATTCACGGAAATCCATATTTATGCGAAAATATCCAGCAACTGATTGATTCATCGTTAGTCAAATGAGTTAATTTTACATTCAGAAGTTCGTAATTTTCAAAAGTTTCTTTTCTTCCTAAATCCTATTTCGAAAAAAGCCGATGGATTGATTTCCTGCAAAAACAATACCAATAAAAAAATTTGTCTGCAAACGGCGTCTGCTTTTTTTGTAGCCAAAAATATTTATCTTTAGTAGGAAGTTCTGTGGCGTCCGAAAGATTAGTATCTACGTTGAATAATGTTGTTTCCAATGGGAAGTGTCGACTCACGGATCAACGCATTGCTGAAAGAGTCTTTATGAGCAGATTAGATGATAAATATTGGCCGAAGAATTAATTTCTTGTAAAAACAATGTTAATAAAAACTTTTGCCTACCAATCTCACTTAATTTTATTCTAAATTCTAATATTATATATTTTTAAATCTTAATGTATTCCAAAATCACTTTTCTAAAACTCCAGTTCGTTCTTTTCCCGCACTGGAGGTATATTAAATCTCTCATTTTGGCATATTTATTACTAAAAGAATATTTAATCGCTTTCACGTGCCGACAGAAAATCATGACGGCGTCTCTTTGGCACCAGACTTTTTTTCCTGAATCGCCTACGTAACTTATTAAAACCCCCCAATATTCCCTTCACTTTGATCACGTGTCCATATGTTATTCCCTTATCCGAGAGAATACAGGGATTTTTCTGTGCGCTTTCGCTTGTAACCTAAACAGAGATGGCCGTATATCCACCACTCTCCTATCGATAATAAAAAGAAATTAGTTAATTACTCGACCTGTGTTTATTTTCAACGACTACAACCACGGATACGTTATATATATATTGTTTATTGCAATAATCACCCATTTATTATTATTACATATTGTATTAATTACTTATTTATAATCATTACTTATTACATTAATCAATTATTGTATTAATACTTACTTATTGTATATTATTATTAATAAAAAACTCTGTCCACAAATGTTGCTTTAAAAAAAACAACAAAAAACCTGATATTTTAATCGGTTTTAACCGCCAGGTTAAACTGGAACCGAAAACCGGGTTTTTTTGCAATATCCGCCATCCCTACTTTAGCGCCATTAAAAATCTCTAATCTTCCAAAGACACGCTTTTTCCGCCAAAATGACGTCACTACTATCGTAGCAGGCAGACGAACCGAAATGGGCTAAAATAAACCTCTTACTCATCAAGGGTTATTCCATCATGCAATGATATTAATCATCGTGTAGGGTTTCATTCAATTCGTTTCAACAAGATCTACACAAATATACCGTAATCGTTTGGAATCGAATCATCGCGGTCTGCGCTGTTTCGTGCGTGTCTGCTTCTTGCAGCCAGTATTGACAGTAATAGACAGCCAGATTTCAAAATCAATGAAATTCCGATTAACGCTGTTTCGATGACGACCAACGAAACCTTTTGGTTTTAGTTTGCCTTCCTGTGTTTTCTCACTGAGGATATGTTGCCGACAATTTATAAATGTTTCTTTTCTACAGTTCCTTCTGCAAGGCCTGCCGTGAATTAACCCTCTGATTGTCGATTTTTTTAAAAATATCCATTTAGATGAAACGTTCGTAAACATGTTCAATTATTGTTGAACCAAGAGAATTGTTATTTATAGGCAAGGCTTTATTTGTACAGTCGACGTTCGTTATAACGACCACACATTATAACGACCATTTCATTATAACGACTAGTGATAAAATCCCCAATTGTGTTTCCCTATGCACTATGTTATTTTACTTCCGGTATAACGACCGTGCAGTGTCGTCTAATCCCAATACAACGTCCGAATTTAGCGAATACTCTTCCTGGTATTTTTCCAAAAAGAACATGTTTCTAAACGTAAATGACCTTGATTATCGTATTGCCAAGCTTCGTAGATGTAGAGTCTTCAGTGTTACAGTTCAACTTTGACGGGGGAACACCACTCACCATAGGCGGAATTAGAATAGACTAGAATAAAAAAAAATGTTTCAAATGCTATTGAGACTTTAAAATGTTTTTTTGAAAGGCAGAACATTATTTATCGTCTTTAACTGAAATGGAAAATTATGTTTTGCAAAAAGCACATATGCAAAAAAGACAAACAACCATTTCTGATTTTTTTCTTCTGAAAATAAATGTTTTGTAAGTATATTACGCCCTTTATTTTCTACTTTAAAATCTGTTTTAGAAATATATTTTTAATTGATAAAATTTTATTTTTAATACCAATGATAAAAAATAATTTTAGTATTTAGTTGGAATCTCTTTAAAAATCGCCTATTTATACAGAACTGCTGAGCGTGCATGTGTACAGTTTTTAATTATATCCACTTTAGCGACCACTCGTTATAAAGACCTTTTGCTGTGGGACGCAGAGGGTCTTTATAACGAGCGTCGACTGTACTATACAATTCGACGCTATAATCAGTGGTGAACAAACTATTTTCATTTCCGACTCCCTTCATTTTGTATAAAATTTTGTTTCGACCCCCAGAGGGGTCGTGACCACGGTTTTGTAGAAAAGTCTTATATATATATATTTTTATTTTGAAATAAATTTCTATAAATTTAGGGACCCAACAAAGTTTTCTCACGACCCCCAAAGGGATCGCGACCCACTATTTGAGCACCACAGCTATAATAATACTAAGTAAACACAATAGCTTGCGAAAATCCCAGGATGCAGCAGAAAATAGACTTTCTTCCTTTCTTACACGCAGAAATCGCGGGATAAGCTGTTAAAGGGTTAATTAAAAATAGCTGTTTATTGAGAAAACCATAATAATAATAATTCAGTTGTAATGTGTACCAGAAATTTCATAACTACGTGTAGGGACCCCAAACATAGGTTGCATAGGAAAACACTGGGGGCACGAGAATTCTCACAGAACCTTATTTTTAAAATTTTCCTCAATACTTGTCAGCAAAAATTATATAGAAAATCATCTTAATTTAAAAGATTTCGTGAAAATTTGTTAAACAACTAATACTTTTAATCGAATTTACTAATAATCCAATTTATTAATCAATAAAGGCTTTATTTATTTACTGTCCACATTTGGGGTCGAGACAAAATTTTCTAAGCATGAATATGAGTGGGAACACTTTTGGAATCCAGAAAAGGATGGAGCTTTCAATGGATGAACGCTTTTAAGAAACTGTCTAACACTTGATGACTGTCCTCAAATGAGAACGCTGGGCGTTGATGGGTTAATGAAATTGATGGATTATTTAGTTAGCAGTGGCCCAATTTAGGAAAGCAGTGGTCCAATTTAGGAAAGCAGTGGTCCAATTTAGGAAAGCAGTGGTCCAATTTAGGAAAGCAGTGGACCAATATACGAAACCAGTGGTCAAATTTACGAAACCAGTAGTCCAGTTTAGGAAACAAGTGGTCCAATTTACGAAACCAGTGGTCCAATTTAGAAAACCAGTGGTCCAATTTACGAAACCAGTGGTCCAATTTAGGAAAGCAGCTCCTTTAATTGTACCAATGACACAATTTTAATATTCTACTTTTTTACTACTTTAAAGTGCATTTCTTAAGAAGTCAATTACATTGTTTAAGATAAATAAACTAAAAAAATTCTACTTTTTTTTTATTAAAGTTACTTTTCTATCATTGTACGTTAAAAAATGTTTAGGTGGTTCAAAACGGTTGTTCAAATTACCAGATTATTTGAAATCGCATTCTATTCTCCTTTTATTCGTGGGAATGGTCAGATTTTTTAAATTCATTTACAGCAAAAGAGAATAAAAACTTATATTAATTCGCCAAATATTATAAAGAGAAAAGTTTTTTTCCGAAAAAAGCAGTATTCACAAAAACTAGCTGTCTTGCTATTTATGACTGACATTAAATAGTTTGAAGTGAAAAAAAAAAAACCTCTGCTGGACAGTGACCTTTTCACGACCATTGTTTTATTCAACATTAAATAGTTTTTGTAAGATTTTTTAAAAAAATAAAGTTTTATGCAATAGTTCTGATAACAAGCATGCAGCGATTTTTTTGCATTCTGTATATAACGCATTTGGCCCTTTATAATATTTTATTAAAAATTAAATGAAATTTTAAAATCTTTTATAGCGAAAAACATTCCGGATAATAACCTAAAATGTGAGTAAAAAATAGTTTTATTTTATAAAAGTGTTTGAAATGTTTTCTTTCATCTTTTTATTATTTATTTATTGAAATTTAATTTCTATTATAGACACAAAATTTAAACAATAAACTAAATAGCGCAGTATCATTTATTTAAAAAATTGGAGTATAGTTTAAAATATTAGTGTTTATTTGACCAACTGAGATTAAAAGGATTTATATTTAGTAAAAAATCACCATTCTAAAAATTTATGCTGATGTTATCAGCTCAAAAAATTCCCGAAAGAGCCGAACATGTCGTCTCATTTCAAAATCGAACTAAGAAGCATCAAATGAAAACGTAATTCATCAGATATTGTTGTACTGAAATTTCATCAGATATACTTTCTGGTTATAAATCGTAGGAAATTTTTTCCTCTGAATACCATGTGGTAAACTAAAGCTAAACGGAGTTTAAAAGATATTGTACGTCACCAATATGTTATGATTTATTACCTAACAAAGAGTTTTTTTCCCACCTCTTTTAACTCTCAAAGTGAAGCTTAGATAAAAAAAGAAGAAAAAAAAATTATCAGTGGCTAAACATCTGGTACACACTTTTAGTTACGCTTTCTCCCTGTTCCCCTCCACTGGTTTTTGTAACGGTTTTCAATCCAGATCAAAGCGAAATGGCCTGAGCGATTAGAATATAATCTATCTATCCTTTCAATACAAAATCTTTTCTCCCGGCACGCTCAAATCCATTCACCCACACACTTCAATAACGTCAAAAAATTTCCCACAGCCGCGCCGGCCGGCGACACACACAACAAAATATTTAAAAACGTCAGACGTTGTCACAAGTCAGTAAATATTGGCAGACTGCGCATGCCCAGAGTAGTCTAATTTTGGACGTTTTCATATGTACGACTGCAGAGCGTCAATCATTTGGAACTAATGGAATTTTGACCTAAGTCGGATAAATGAAGAATCAGGATGTTTGAATTCTGTTAATCTATAATTCAAAATTCGTTAACTATAAGTAATTCATTAATAATTTATATTATTTTATTGAATAATTATGAAAACAATATTTAAAAATTAAAATATTTTTAACAATATGAAAGAATAATTTAAATTATCTTAATATAAATAAAAGTCATTGTGGGTATGTATGTATGTTCCAAATCTCCTAAACCACGGAACTGATTTCAACCAAAGTTTGCACACTTATTAATTAAGACAAGGGGAAGATTACTGTCAACTTTTCAAAGTGCCAATAGTAATTAAGCAGTCAGTTAATTAGAAATTAACCGAAACCGTTTTTCCGCAGTAACTTCGAAGCGAATTATCTCTTTAAAATTATTTTTATACCATCTTAAAGGTCAAAATTTTACCTTTATAATGATACCAATTTTCTGTCTGTGACATATTTTCTTCAATTTTTATTAATTTTTCAAAATTTATTAAATTGTTAATTACCTGCAGACGATTTTGAAATAACGCAAATTTATAGCTACTCCGTTGCGAGGCAACTGTTAAACTTTGAATTAATTTACCTTTATTTCTGAAATTTTTGCTTATTTTTATAAAAATATTTTATATAAGAAGAGAGATCATCATCAACTTTTAAAAGCCGTAATTTTATTACAATTTCAATTAATTGGAAATTAAGCAAGATATGGCATTTGCCGTGATATTTTTCGAAAATAAGTATTATGTCACAAAAACTATTTTTACACTTATTTAAAGTTAAAAAAATTAGTTTTTCATGACACAAGTTTATTTCCGTTCAGTTCGTTGCCCTCATTTTAAAATTTAAAAAAAAATTAAATTGTGAATAAAATTTACAATTTTCAACACTTTTTTTCATTAATGAAGAACAAGAATACATAAGAAGAACTGTTGGTATCTCACATTAGAAGAATTCTGGATGAAGACTAATTTTAATACTTTTTTGTTCATATTTATTTCAACGCTTTTTCTTAATTAAAAATTTACTATCTAATTACTTGTCTCAAAACATTCGTTAAAATCTTTCTTATACTGCAAAATTTATGAACAAAATTTGAAGTACCTATGCAACAAATATTAATAACTTATGGAGAAAATTAGCTATCAGCGGGTTTTAAAAATCGTCTGGTTCACTTGATATTCTCATTTTAATTATAAAATACTTCAGAAGATAAAAGAATTTTCGGTATTGTAATTTTGTACACAAAAGTAGTCTTTAACATAAAAAATATTAGACATGAAAATATTTTAATCCCGATCAACGCCGGGCATAACAGCTAGTAAAAATTAATTTTGAATCATAAATTTTTTGGGATTCAGTATTTTTAAATGAATTCGTTAGGCATGGAAAAAAATACTGAGAAAAGCTACATTTTTTTACTATACGATTTCTGTTTCTGGCATTTGTAAATGGTTGATGTAATAAATAATGGGAAAGAAAATATTCGCTTTTTAAAAGTGATTAACGCGAATATATGACTAATACTTTGTTAATAATCAGCTGAATTTGAATTCATGGAAGTACTTTCAGAGTTGCTGAATTCTGCACATTAATTAATTCATATTTATTATTTCACAATAAAAGTTATTTGAATATTTATAAAAAATTATTTGATGAATTAGGTTTAAAAAGATATTTGTTTAATCGTCAGTCTAAAGATTTTATACTGATGTATTATATCTCTCCTTGCGATGAATTATTATATGTAAAAAGAAAAAAAAACAAATTTCCACCATTCTGTTTCATATTTAAATATGACTGCCGCAAATATAATTTTAACCTCTTCTCAGGTACTGACATCTGCTATTTAAAATGCTTTTCTTTCTATAAATTATAATTATTTTAACTTGAAACAAACTAAAATATGTTAGTTAAAAATTTAGACTCATTGATTTGCTGCCGGCATTAATATGTATAAAATGGATCCAAACAAAAAAAAAAAACTTTTTTTCTTCACTTTTGAAAATTCTTTTCTGGGAAGATTGAATGACGTTTTTGCTTGATCAGAACGCTTTCTTTAGTTTCCAATGTATAGTTCAGAATGAGATTTTGTAAGATCTTTACGTTCTACTTGATAACAGAATTCTTCCATTCATTTCTAAAATGTCAAATCAGATGTCTTAAGAATTCTGCGTTCGATTCCATAGAAGTTTTTTCTCATTTCTAAAATATAGTTTTAAATTTTATTTCGTGCGTCATTTGGTTCAAACTTAAAAAACAGCTGAAACCTGAAAAAGTTTATTCAGAGTGCGAATAAATGGTTACGAATTTCAGAAATTATTCAGTTCGGTTCAAATTTTGACTGTTCACATCTCTGACATGCGCAATACTGCCCTGTTTCCCTCGTGAACCGGCTCCATCGGAATAACGGGTCGATAATATGACAGCTACCCAGCTCCACCCTTCCCCTAACTTCGCAGCACCCCTAGTTTTGGGAAATGGGAGAGGACTCCTCCAAATGATGGCTACGGGGAGGATGAACTGCGTATGGAATCCATGAGCGCCTTATGGTTTCCTTTACTGTGAAAGCCCAGTGCTGTGCAGTGCAAACTATACTTTTGAGCGAGAAGAATAAAACACGCTCTTTATTATTTTTTTTACAGAGGGTGTTTTTTTTTTATTCCTTGGTTCGTATTTTGTTTGTGCGTGCTTTTGTTTTCGTTTCACTCAACCTTGACAAGTACTTTTTTGTTTTAGTTTTTTTGTGGGAAGGTTTTTATATCTGAAGATCGACTATGTCGATGTCCGGTAAGATTGCTTTATTTTTTTGTTTGTTATGATTACTTTATTATTTTGCTGTCTCATAAATTTTCCAATTTTATTATGGGGAAAAGTTCATCGCCATTTCATTAAATAAAGAGATCTGAATCGGAAGCTTTATCTTATTGAAAATTTAAATTTAAAAAGAATATAAGCATCAAAGAGTTGTAGTAACTTCGCTTTTTTGAACAATTTATGGTAACCTAATAACACAAAATATTTAAAGCAATTTATTTTGTAACAATTTTCGATTATGCATAATGATATGCTATTAAGGATATATTATTACATTAATTTAAAGTAAAAGTGAAAAACAGCAACGATAAATATTAGATATTTAAATTATTAACAATACATATTTTTATTTTAAGATGTCGCTTGATGTACTGTTATATTAAATTTTATTTTATTATTTTTTTAAGAAAATATATATTTTAAACTGAAAAGTTAAATTTAAGAGTGTTGGTTTTTTTTCTTCTAAACCTTGAGAAAGATGTGGTGCTAATGCAAGCTATAACATTCTTTACTGTTAATTGTCATCACATTAGAAAGCATTTTGCTATTGGCAACTATTTTCGACATTTGATTTCTTATTTTACTAATGAATTTGGGAATTAGTGAAGAAACTAGGTTTCTCCTTATACCAAACAAAATTCTCGTATTTTCTGTGTTATTTTAGTTAGTTTGATTACATTATATTCTTCGCAAATTGTTAACTAGTGGCCTTTCACTTATGGAAAAGAAAGCTGATTTTTTTGATTAAAATGTGTTTGCTTATAGTTTCATGTATTATTTTCCTTGTTTATTACCCATCTGAGAATTCCTTACAGTTTTTGACCTTCAAAATAATTTAGTTTTTGTCTTCAAAATTAAGCATTAAAACTCAAATACTTTATTATCATCATATGTTAAAGAATATTGCTTACAAGCAGAAAGTAATCTCTTGTCAGATTTCATGTCAAGAAAGAAGCCAGAAAAATATAGTAAAATTTAACCCTTAAAAAATTATTCTGCAAAATTTCCATTGAAATATTATTTAAGTTTATTTTGTGGGTGACTTTTATTCTATTATAAAATCAATTGATGCGAGATTGCTTCTTTTGCGATTATTTTTAGTAAAAGGGCAGCATCTAACTAAAGATTTACATTAGGTGTCTTTTTATAATAAATACAAAATTGCAAATTACATGACTATGATACTTTCAAAGTTAAAGATATTACTACAGAATCATTAGGTCCATATTATGCTTCACTAAAATGTTTAATGTGAAGAAGGTTAAGTTTTCTTTCATTCTGAAAATTCCATGTAACTTTATGTTTATTTCCATGACAGAAGTTTTGGGTAATTTCCTTAATTTTATTTATCTTTATGTTTAAAAAGTCACGAAGTTTCGTCGCTCTTAGAGTATATTTTACTTAAACCTACTGCACTTATTGAAAAAGATAAATATGTGTTATCCAATATTTGCAAATGTCTGAAATTAGAAGAGGAAATTGAATTCAAAATGATTCTCGTTTGAAAAATAAATGTAGTACATTGCAGTACTTATTGACCTTGTAACCTTCTCATGACATAATATAACTTTTAATATATGACATAATATAAATTTTTTATAATATATTTGACACCTTTTTGGAAGGAATGCGTATACAGATTAAGGTTGCAAATTTCATTAAAACCATGATTTTAGCTATTAATATTTTGAAAGACATGGCTATGTTGCTATCAGTAATTTCAAACTTATCAAAATGACTAGCAATTTGGAAGTTTTCTATAAAATATCTTATATTGCATTTCTTTTTGAGTAACTTGTGTTATTATATTATTATTATTATTATTATATTATTATTATTATATTATTTAGAGTGCCATCTTAAAAATAATATTGCTGCTAAAGATTTTTATGGTGATAATTATTATAATCTTTAATGATTTTATGGTTTAAAACACGATAGATTGCTTGAAACTTGTTTTTTTAATACGTTTAATTACTAATAATGAAGAATTATTATTAAGAAACGGTGACACCAGCAGCTCTTAAAAAACTAAGACAATTAAGTTTAATGTATGCGTTTAAAACTTTAATTGGAATTAATATTTTGTGTAACTTTAATAGATTGTAGTGTTTTACACTTGTTACTTTTAAGCCCGAAAATGAACTGGACTGCATAGTCTTTTATTAGAGTATACTTTTTACATGTCGCAGTTTGTTGTTTATGTGAAGATTTTAAGAATTAAAATTTCATTTTATCTTTTTCCACATAAATTTTAATTAAATTTTTTATTAACTAAAACTGTTTCAAACTTTTGAAGTAGATACAGTCGGATCTCTGTTTAACGAAGTCGCTAAATACCGGAAAAAAGTTCGTTATATGGAAGATTCGTTAAATAGAGATTCACCTTTTAAAGTACTTTAAACTACACAAAACAGATTTTAAATTCATAAACACTAAATATTATCAAAAAAGTAATTAATCATACCTTTATTTTGTAAATTAATATCTATTTGTTTTATATATTTTACCCATCAAAAAGAAATCTGCAAGGAAAACGAGAATAAAACAAAACATTGTCCGGGAATACACTGCATTTTCAATTAAAAAATATATTAAAATTAATGAATTTTAGCATTTCATCATAAGAAGGTTTGTTGATTTCTGCATCATGAACATTTCCATCTTCATCATCTTCGTCTTCATCGCAATTCATTGCTGTATTGTTTTTATTTTTCACACTGTCCACTTCAAAACTGAATCATCCACATCTTCATAGACACATGCTTTTAAACGTTTTGAACAAGAATTCGATGAATCATAATTTTGTATCTTATCACGATATTGTTATTATGGTTGATAAGCTGTTTGGAGGAATACCAAATTTTAAAGCAATACCGTTTTTTTTCACGCCTTTATCCACCTCATCAAGAATTAAATTTTTTTCTTTTATGCTGAAGCACTTTCGCTTCGATGTTTTCCAGCTTCAAAGTCACTGATCATCATAAAATGTGTTAAAAGAAAGATTAAGCTTGAAATGTTTAGAAATATTTTGAGAAAGAGGGAGAAAAAAAAATATTGTATTACAAGAAAAAGTTCGTTAAATAGAGAATGCACTTCGCTATTTGGAGGTTATTTTACGAAGAAATTCGCAAAATGTTCTTGGTCCCAAGAAAAAGTTCGCAAAATAGAGAAATTCGCAAACCAGAGGTTCGTTAAATAAAGGTTCAACTGTATTTATTGAATTAGAGAAACACAAGATTTCTGTAGCTTCGTGTTTGTTCAGTCTTCTTTTTGTATTAATAAGCAAGGTTAAGAATTTCAAAACTGAAATTCCGTCTTGCTCCGGAAAAGTTTTAATTTATTTTTTAATGCCTATAATCTAAAACTGTTTGCTTAATGTGCTACAGAAGCTTTAAATCTTGTTAAGTGCACGGTAGCTGTGCAATTTTAATTGCTTTAAACGATTTGTGGTTTTTGATGATGCCGATCGCCGCAGCTGCAGAAAAGCGAAGTTAGCAGTGACAGCTTAACATGGTATCGGGTTACTCTGGGCAACCTATCCCAAAAAAGAACGGCGATGGACCTGGAAAAGTGACGTCACTCGTTCTTTTCACGTCACGGATGATGATCGAGCAGACGATACTATCCACTGTATCATTTTTCACCGTCACAAAAGATT
This sequence comes from Araneus ventricosus, assembly GCA_013235015.1. Classification (NCBI taxonomy): domain Eukaryota; kingdom Metazoa; phylum Arthropoda; class Arachnida; order Araneae; family Araneidae; genus Araneus; species Araneus ventricosus. Next base: position 445,827 of record BGPR01000655.1, on the reverse strand, counting down.
TTGGGTTCTTTTGAGAGCTGAGAGCTTGGTTGATAGCTTACATTATTCAATAGCTTGTTTCTACCTGACTTCACTCTTTTTATTTATTTTTTTATTTTGAAACTGTTTTCCTTGTATGGAACACTTTTGAATAGGAAATATTTATTCTTTTTGATTTTAAGCGTACTTGAAAGAGAATGCGTTAAACATTTTCTTTCCTTTTCTTTTTCAAGTTCTTTTTTTTCCGACCTGAATAGTTATGAAAAGAATGAATTAAATCATGCAGCATATTTTTAGAACAGTAATTCGCTTAACATTTCGTTTTACCATTTTAAATCAATCGTATAGAGTAATTTAGTGCCATTATTTAAGAATTCCAACTTTTCCTGTAGAATTTTGTACTAATGATGCCACAACCTTCCAGTTTTTAAATAATTTAAAGTCTGTCTTGATTGCAAAATTTTAATTCATAAATCGTAAAGGGGAAACATTGTATACATTTTGAGGTGATTAGCGAGTTAAGTTCATATATAATATTTCTATAGAACAACAACAAACAACAGCAAAAGGCACTCACTGATTATATTAGATAAAACACATGATGCAATTCGTTTGAGTATTTTAGATTTATTGGAATTTTGGCTTGTGTTCGGATTTCGTTAACTGTATTTACTTCAGTTGAAAAATATTCTCATGAAATTTTGTAAATCATTAAAGGCATATTTTTTTACCATTAATTTGTTAATATTAAAAGCAAATTTTAGATCTTTGTGAAAATACAATAAGATTCATTTTGACCCATTGTAAGGCTAATAAAACACTTTGCAGGGATTTAACCTTAAAAAGTAACATTTTTAAACGCAAGAGACTGTAAATATTATGTTATGCTTAGGGTTGCCATAATTTCCAAGCACTGATATCGGACATTTAAGTGCTTAATAAATAAAACATGAAAAAATGAGTAGGGAATGGTTTATTTTACTCTGATAAAAAAAACCCAACAAAGATTGAGCAATCTAATAAAATGAACATGTAGAATAATAAAAAAGATGTCAGCTAATCCTTTTTTAGCCCAGTCATATTTTTAAGTGGATTTTACTTTATTAATTCTATCATTTTCTTCTTTCATATATTTATAAAACTGGGCTCAAGTCATTTTACAACTTTAATATGACAAATCAAAATTGCTTCATTTGTCTCTTGTTTCTTTCGTCCAAACACTGAGGACCAAATATCGGCTAGCAGCCCCCCCAGAGCCAGCCGAATTCTTGATTTTATTTAACATCATTACAACTGTTTTTCTTAATTCTCTCTTTAAAAAAATAATAAAACGTTTCAAATTGTTTCTAGTCTAGATATGCTCGAAAATTTTCCTACTTTTCTAGTCATTCACACTTAATTTGTAGTTTGACACGGCCGAAGAATATTTTTGGCTAGTTATTTTCTGTAATTATTAAATTATGAAAGTATTGTATTGTTCTTTATGATTCTTATTGTCAGATGAGTAAAGTCTGTAAAGCTAAATACTTTTGGTCTTATTTTAGCTTGAGGTTTGACATTCATCACGACGATACAAAGTTTTATGACCTCAGCACCCTCCATGACCAGAATCTAGATTGCCACTGCGTCCAAAACATTGAGTTGACATTAGGAAAATATTTTTCACATTTACATTTGGGATGGAAATGGACATACGTATCGTATAATTATTACATCCTTATATTGATATAAGAAACGGGACAAATAGAATACGGGACTGAGTGGAAATAGTGTCAGGTTCCATATACGGGACGTATGACAACTCTAGTTATGCATCATTACTGAGCTAATTTTTAAAAAAATATTACATTAGTGCAGTATACTTTATCAGCGTTCATGATAAATATTACTGCAAATTTCAGTTGATGCTAACAATTCGATTTTCATTCGCTGAGAAATGTCTCTAGCAAAAAAACTGTTTGAACTGATGAGGCAAAAGTTAATTTAAAAAAACGGAATGAGATATTTTAACCGTTTTGTTTTAGATCCGACAGAAACGTTCCAGTTATAAGCTGAAAAAAAATGAAAATTATAAAGTTGTTAGAACGTCAGAAAAACAAACTTCATTAGAACGAAAATTGTTTGTTCTATCCGATGGTGCATTGATTGTTTTTCAACGATCATCATTAGAAAAGATACTACAACTCGTAAACGTGTCAAAATACAAAAGCAACACTAACATTAGTAAAAAAATTACTTAAAATAAATTTTAAATTTTGGCTTGAGGTGCATTGGAGTCACTATTATGTCTACCTTGAAGCCAAATTTCATGGGTAGGTGCGCGATAGATCGTCTTGACATTGCACACACACGCACGCACACACTTCCTTTAATTCCAAATAAGTATAAATGTTCTGCATATATATTAGAAAATCATACTAAAGGTGGTGTTCAAGGATTACGTAAGACCGTGGGGGGACAGATAGAGGTGTGTTTACGATTTGGTTTATTTTCGTATACAGGGAGTACGTAGTGCTTACGTAAGACATTAAAATCACTTATTCCGAAAATCTCTTGCTAATTCAAAATAATTTAATTTAAAATAATTAAATTTGAAAAAAGTTAAATTCATAAAAAGAAAATTAAACTTGATTTTGTAAGTTTAAACTCGAAATTTAAACAAATTATCTTAATTTTCTTTTTTCATTTTAAGCCATAGAGTTTTTTTATTTGAATAATCCCATAAATTTTAAATTAGGATTATTACTCGTTATAACTGCCTTTGTAAAAAACATAGACGGGTGTAGTATTATGTAATTATAAGAGGGGTTTGCGATTGTCTTATTTTGCTGACAAGGGGGGAGGGGGGTCAAAAAATACCAAAAACATGCTTACGTAATATTTGAATGGCCCCAAATGGTAAAAACTGCGCAATATTATTGGTACTTTTTCATGAAAAGAATATTTCAAACGAAGTACTCTACCATTTTCTTTTCTTTTTAAAAAAATTTCTTAGTGACCTGTGTCTGGGTTAAATGATCCTGTCCAAAGACCATTTATTGAGCAATTTTCTGATATAATTTAACATTTGGCCAATGGTACGCAGAGCCATCACTGAATTAAAAAAATATATAGCTTTGATGGAATTGATTTTATTTTCTTTATAGAGAGTATAAATCTCTTTGGTGTGTAATTAGCTTTATATTTCTTCCTGAACTAGTAATAGATAAAAAGAAATTGAATTCTCATTTTAGATGCTTGAACCATCCATCATAAACTTTATATATCTCAAGTTTTTTGAAATTTTTTTTACCATAATTGCCTCACAGAAAGATAATTAAAATGTCAGTTCTCCAAAGAGAGGAATCGAAGAACCGTTATTAATGTATTATTTAGGGACTAGATTATGGTTTTTTTACCCTTTTAATGATGTTTTGTTAAGAAAATTTAGGCATTACATCAGCTGAAAAATAAAAGATTTTTATAGTTACAAGGCATTTTCCGAGATGCTTAATGAAATATGTTCATTATAAAGTTAATGAATCTGTTCTTTGTTTCAGAAATTTTGGAAACAAAATAGAATTCTTTTGTAAGTAAATACTTCATATTAAAAAAACAACAACAAATGTCTAACTAAATTTAATTAGAAAAAAGGATTTAAAGGATTCCCCTTTCCAATTTTGAGTACATCTATCTATACTTATAAAAGGCAATGTTTGTGTGTGTGTGTGTCTGCGATGTCCACACGAATCTATCACACTTACAACCATGAAATTTGGCACACAGGTAGTCGTAATGGTGACTGAATGCACCTCGGAGCCGGAATTTTAAAATTTAATATAGAAAATTTTTTATTTAATATTTTGTGTTGTTTTGGGTGATTTTTCGCACTCATTTCTCAATAGCATGGCTTCGAATAATTATACGAAAACAAAACAGTTACACCATCGGAAAGAACAAACGATTTCCGTTCTAATGAAGTTTGTTTTGTGCGTCTAACGTAATTTACTGAATTTTGAGAAATTTTTGAAAAATAGTCACTTTTGTGGTAATTTTTAATAAAGATTTCTTCAAATTATGGCATCTGACGTTCTAACATCTCTATAATTTTCATTTTTTCTGCTTATAACTGGAACGTTTCTGTCGGATTTAAAACAAGAACGGTTAAATATATTTTTTCGTTTTTTTAATTAATTTTTTCCTGATCAGTTCAAACAGTTTTTTTGCTAGCGAGATTTTACAGCGAGAGTTTCTCCGGACGAGTAACCTCCCTCGCGGCAGGTGACGTCATATGTTTTTATTCCCAGCATGCACTTCTACAATCCAATGTATGTCTTTTGTTTTCAAAACTTTTTCGTGTCATTGTGGGCATTCTTTTTTCCCCATTTTGTTGAAGTCCTGATTCCATGGGCAACGCCGTGCGCGTACTGCTAGTATAGAATGTGATAATTTATTTTAGTAAATAGTGTCTGTTTAATATCGCAAATCCTTATTATTCATTTATTATGGTCATTATTAAAGAGAGCAAGCGTCAGGGAATCCGAATTAAGCTGGGCAGTCCCGCATTTTGTGCCAGTTTGATTCTCCCACTATTTAGAATGACCCGGGTTGTAATGCAGTAAATCTCGTCAGTTTAATGAATTCCTTTTTACTAAAGGGGGAAAAAAATCAAATTTATACACCATGATATCCTTTCTGCACCAGTATGGCAAAATTCTGAACGACTTCATCATTGTTTATAATTCAACTACAGTGATCTCCCTAAAATCCGGCACTTCGCCGATCCGTAGAGTTGCCATACGTCCATATATACGGGGCTGTCACCGTATTTCACTACTCAGTCCCGTAATGCTATTTGTCCCGTTTTCTCCCTAAACTCTGCGTGAAACTTGAATAGGAAGAAATAGAACGTACTATTGCATATTTATAAGTAAGAAACATCGATATTGGCAACACCGAGATTCTATTGAACCAGTTTGTACGTCTAAAAGATTATTTAGAGAAAAATAATACCAACCAAAACTTCGAAACAACTATAAAATTGAGTATGGTAGATAAATGATTGAAGTTTTCTGCAGATACAAAGTATATTGATCAGAAGTAATATCTACTAAAGCTGTGCGAATACATATTTGCATTCCAGCCCACAATGCAAATGTGGAGAGAATGCTTTCTCTAATGTCAATTCAGTGGTCGGACGAAAGAAACAGGTTGTCAGGGGAGACAACTGAAGCAATTTTGATTTCTCTTTATAATTTTAAAGTGACTTGCGCCCAATTTTATAGTTATGTGAAAGAAGAAAATCTTATAATTAAGAAAGTAAAACCAACTTTAAATTATGACTGAGCTGAAAAAGATTAACCTCGCTTCTTTTTTTTATTCAACGTGTTCATCTTATTAGATTGCTTAAACTTTATGGATTTTTTAATACCTACCCACTTTTTTCATGTTTTATTTATTCAGCACTTAAACGTCTCGTATCAATGCTTGGCAATTATGGAAACCCTACCAATCCGGTCTCTCCAGTAGTCCGCGTGTTTAGGAGGGGGAATGGGGAGTGTGAAGGGGAAAACTGTTACTACATGTCAGTGACCTTGGCGCGGCGTAAACAATAGGCTGCTGCTCAGATTTTGTAACATTTCAGAAACCATAACATTCGGGAGGACCTGCGCCTGCCCACTATACAGGAATACTTCCAAAACATCGCAGAAAGAATCTTCAGGAAATTAGACGCAAGTGCTAATATTGCGCTACAAAACATCCCATCGTACGACCCCCGCGGAAATCGCAATCGACGCAGACCAAGAGCTGCTCTCCATCATTAAGTGCATCCCCCCCTTTTCCTTACTACTTGATGACCCAACATTACTGACCTGAAACATCAGAGGCAAGACCGCCTCGATGGGGGGGGGGGGGGAATGCGCTAGGTAACTTTTTATCCCTTGTATTAATTGCTTTATTATTGTAATAATCACCAATGCCATTATAAGATTAATTTCATATTTTACTAACTGTTAAAAATTTTCCTAACTTATTATAACTTTTTACTCAGGTGCAAATTAAAAATGTCATGTCGCTAACCCCTTCCATTCCTGCTGTCAACGGAAGATGAAAGACCTTTGAGGCCATGCGCTTCCCAAAACCCCCACTATATAATATAATTTTAATAAATATAATTTTAATAATATAATTTTTTATATTTTGTGCACAGGGCCATCTTAACAAATTTGAGTGTTCTGGGCTGGAGTAATATGGCGTCCCATTAGAACCTTATATTAATATGTTAAAAGTAAAGAAATGATTAGGGGTTGTGACTAACAATTTGAGATCCTGTGGCCCAACGAAAATACCTACCTAATATAATAATTGAAATTCAATTATGTATAAAATTCACAATTTTTAACAATGTATTTTTTATTGTTAAAGGACATGAATACGTATGAAGAACTGTTGTTAGAGAACATATAAACAAAATTCTGGAAGAATACTAAACAAAAGTTTAAAAGCAGACGATTTCAAATAAGTGTCTTTTCAAAAGATGATTGTACAAGTAAACTTCCGTATTTGTAGGTAACTTCTATTACACGCATAAGTTAGAATTTTTCTCACTTATTGTCTGAATGAATATTTTTTGAAGTGATATACACAGATTTATGTAACATTACAAAATCGATGAATTTGTAGTTACAGCCCCTAATCATGTCTAAACTTTTAATATATTAAAAATTTTTTAAATACATATTTTAGCTCAAAATTAAAATAAAATTAATATTGTAAATTTACAGGCGCATTTGGACCAATTAGCCCATGGGCTACAGCCAAATAAGCCCATCAGGTAAGATCGCCCTGTTTATGCATTAAACGTAGTTTAGCTATCAAAATGTATTTTTTAAAATGAGCCTCCACTAATTCGGCACTTTCGTTGATCTCTAGCATGATATCTGCCAGATTACCAAGGGACTACTATGCTTTAAGCCTTTCCGGCACAAGGCATTAAATTTTTAAAAATATGATGGAAAAACATCATGAATGGGCTTAGTTTATTGTTTAGACATAGAATTTACGAAAAAACCCCCACCTCATTCTGAGGAGGGATCGTTGTCCCTCTTTGGAGACACTCCTTCATATGAGGACTCCTATGGACACAGCCATCTTGATACGCTCAAAAATTAATGTTAAATCTTACACAAAATCATAAATTAAAACTTCAAAAATATTGGAGGAAAATTCTCGAGTAAATTTGCTAAAATTATAAAGGTCAAGAACTCAAAAAAATTCCAATCTCCGAGTTAAAAAATTTGGGCATTTTAAATCTATAATTTTTCCGAAATGGAAGCGAAATTTCATTGGGCTGCCATCTGTATTCTAAAAGGAGAACTATCAGTTGCCTTTTCCTGCAATTTTCCGGGTTTCAAATTGGAAACGAATTTTTTAAGAAAATTTTCAAGTTGGTGTCCTCTTTTGCGACCACTGTGCCGGAAAAGGTTTTAAATTGGAAAGTCATCATTAATAAACTGCGCGGTTTTATTAATAAATATCCAAAAATCATTATTATCGCTCTAATTCTTCAAAAGTAACGAGATATAAATCAAAGTAGGCGAGTATAATAAGGCAGGTGAGGAAAGGGCGTTAGTTATGATTCACGCAAGGCTTAACATAGACACAAATTCATTTCTTTCGATACCGCCATATCGTGACCTACAACACTCGCAGTCTTCACGACGCCAGCGTTTCCATGGCGACGTACCCACAAAAACATTCTGAATGGAACTTAACAATCATCACTTAGCATACTCGTTTCGGGAAAATTTATTGCTGCTTTTTTTTTTCCTTTCTTTTTTTCCCTTCCTCCTCCATTTCGCTTTGACGTTATTTCTAGGGGGAAAACAAATCTTGAATACTTTCATTAGTTTAATGGTGGATTCTCAATTTTTATATAGAACGTGCTCTTACCTTTTAAAAAAACTGCGCCAAACGTATTTATGGTTCCAAATAAATTATCGTTCTTTTTAATGTTAGGAGTGTAATTTGTTCTGTTCGTTTTAATGGTTGAATTCAAATTATTGAAAAAAAAAATCGTTATTGAACAGTGTTCTTTTGAATAATTTTTTAACATTGCTAATAAGTTTAAAGCTTTTCTTTTTTTTTTTATTGTTACAAAATGTTTGGCAATGAGACGTTCTTTAACGCAACATTTGACGATATAAAATATTTGATGAACTTTGCATTTTTTTAAAGAAGTTGGAACTTCCATTTCCCATTAATTCAATGAGTTTTTAATGCTTTTGGATTACTTAGATGGTTTGTTTCGTATTTTAATAAAAATCCATTTTGTTTTGTATTTCTGTTCATTGCCCTTCAGAAAAGGTAAAAGAGAAGATAATTGAAAATTTTCTAGCTTCGAAACATTTGACAGTAAATGATAATGCATTTACCTTGGAGTTTCATGTTGAGGGTAATTAAGATGTTTACAGCCCAATTAAGATACACTAACAATAAAGTCTGTTCACGTGACGTCACAATCACATGATAAACGCTACCCTATATCTAACAGCACGTTTCTAATGCTTTGCTGTGACATAATATAGGATTGGTATAATTGCCAAGCATTGATACGGGACGTTTAGGTGTTAAATAAATAAAGAATGAGAAAAGTGGGTTGGTGATGGTTTGTTTTACTCTGATAAATAAAATTAATAAATTGTAAGTAATCTTATAAAATGAACACGTAGAATAATAAAAAAGATGCGAGGCTAATCCTTTTGAGCCCAGTCATATTTTAAAGTTGATTTCAGTTTCTGAATTACATCATTTTATTCTTTCACATAATTATAAAATTGGGCGCAAGTCATTTTAAAATTATAATGGCACGTTATAATTGCTTCAGTTGTCTCCACTGGCGATATAACATTATGATTAAGGTATGATTAACATATTACATTAGGGAAAATATTCTCTCCGCATTTGAATTGTTGGCTGGCATGGCAAATACGGATTCACATAGCTTTATTTAACATGACTTCTGATTAATATACTTTACATCTGCAAAAAACTTCAGCTATTTTTCTTCTTTACTCAATTTCATAGTCTGTAATGTTTAGGGTTGTTTGTATTTCATTCTCTGTATTGGTTAGGATTTCAATAGTCGCGGCTCCGCCGCACACCCGATGGGTTTACATCGGACGTACATATACAGTAAACATATATACGGGACGTATGACAACTCTACCTAAGGTCTTTAGAAAAACCCTGCTAAATGAGAAATGAGTGCGTCATACTTGATGTGCGTCACTTGATGTGTGTCATTTGATCTGCGTTACTTGAACTGCCATTGAGTATACTGTAATATTGATTATTCAACACTATTACCAATATTTAGTAATATAGCTTGTTTTTATAATTTAACAGCATAATTGGCGCCATATTGATCCAGCAAGCTTTCCAACACTTGATTATAATAATATGTGAATATCTCAATAAATTTATTTTATTATACCAGTAAGTATATTTATTTGTCGGAAGCATTATATCTTTTAAGATTGATTAAAATGTAAAATAATTTTATTATTTAGTATGGAACTTTGTATTAAGTAACCCATATGAATGCTAAAAATTCTGAACAATAGATAGCATTCATATTGTACCCCTAGTTGAACTGGCACAACTAAAAAAAAAAGTTTTATTTCCACAATCAATAAACTAGTTGTTTGAGTTAAATTAAAACGACCAGATTATCTGAATTTCAATCCGGGATGTTGTAAAACCCGTGCGAGCAACCCAGGAAGCTAGATATAAAAGATAAGGGTTGTTGGACAAATTTCCAAAAATGAGCTAACAAGTAAATAAAATAAAAATGCCAAAAACAATAAAATGGTTAGTTGAAATAGTAATAATAATAATAAAACACGAAAAAGAAGAGTCAAAGAAGCATAATCACAAAGAAAAAAACCCAGGCCCTGTCTAGGCCTAAATCATTATCAGCTTTCTGTGCAAAGGGGTGGGTCCAAATCCCTTTTCGTCTTCATCAATTTCTGTTTGGTTCCCTAAATGCCCTCGTGACCGAATCTCCAGAGAGCTTCCACGCTTGTATGTTACACGGTTCTCTACAACTGATTTTGAACCATTACTTCCGTATTAACTCCAAATTTTCTGCATTTTACGAATGGTCCTTAATTTTTGCATACCAGTGTACAGAAGCGTCCTAAGATAACTTTACCAGTTGGGCAAGACAACAATATAGCGCCCCTCACCACCATCACATAAGTATTTTTTTTAAATTCTTTAATGCATGCATTCTAATAATACTATACTCTTAATAATACTACTAGAAAATCACCGGTCATGGTTAGACGGGTGCAAATTGCCTCTTCATTCGAGAGATTTCCCGTCAAATTTGACGTGTTTAAATAGATATATATGCGAGAGAAGTGTTTGATATTGATTGGAAACAAATAAAATTAACATTTGTTTTATGACAGGAAATATTTTTTTAATTACATTTTATTTACATATTTCTTGATTCAAAAAACCTCATGGTTAACAGCATTCCGTGTGAAGTATTTTTCGTTGTTTAACAATTTTATTATAATTCAATAAGCGTGAAATTCTCAGCTTGTCAAACATAAGTCAAAAGTTAAAATTTCAAAGGAATTCTTTTTCGAAATTCTAATCGGAACAAAGCACTTCTCTGCTTGTCAAACGTTACCAAAAAATATTATCAAATTATATCATCACGATTGCAATAAATAATGAGATGCTTCGTGGCGTCCAAACTATATTGCGCGCATGATATACCACTGACGTAATTTATTACTTTCTATTGAAAAACGGAAATTAATTTGAAATATATGATTAATATAATTTAAAATTTCTCGGGAACTATTGATCATAGCGAGACAAATTTTATATCAATCGATAGCAAATTTTTTTCCACTATTTTAGAGCTATTGAGTTTGAAATTAGAACGACAATTACTCTTTTAAATTTAAAAACTATCGAAATTTGGGTTCTCTAACAATGAAATAATGCTGTTTAATGTTTCGCAGTGTTATGGCGCGAGTTTTATTGTTTGTGACGTCATAGCGTTACCAAGAGACAGATCTGGGCTATTATGTTAGTAATGGTGAGAATTTTTAAACTTCAGCTATATTTAAGATTATATGGTGGTCTTACTGAGATTAAAATAATATATTCAACGAATTTAAAAATATCTGACTTTATTTCTTTAGTCTATTAAAATATTTTTTTTCCAACATACTCCCGTTTCAGCGCCACCTCGAACTTTGGCGCCACGGGCAGTTGCCCGGTTTGCCCGCGACTCGGGCTGCCTCTGCCAGTATATATGTTACCGGCAATGTATGAAATCCGGCATTCTATTGAATACCTAGGCATTTTATAGAATGCCGAAAACTGGCGGGTAATGTATGAAACGATTAACATTTCACATATTTCCTAGGCATTCTATAGAATACCAAATGACAAACCGGCAAAGTATGAAATACATCGCCGATTCGATTTTATAAGACATAAAATTAAGTGCAATTCTAAATAAAATTATTTATTTTCTTGATGCAAGAAGTAGGTTCATATTTCATTTTGTTTTATTTAATGAGAAAGGCATAAATTTTGTTTCGTACAACTTCCATTTTTCTTTACGTATTTTGAATAAAAATTTTAATTTCACTATTCCATTATTTTTTCAAAATAACATTTGTATTTTTGAGGAATGCGTGTCTTTTAAATAATAGCCTTATCATGAACTTTTTTTCATACTTTGCCTAAATTGCATTCGTCATTCTATTGAATGCCTCGGTATTATATACAATGCCTAGGGATAGTACGCAATAATTCTCATATTTCATACTCTACCTAAAAATGCCCGGCAGTCTACAAAATGCCTAGGTATTCTATAGAATACCGGCGTTTTATACATTGCCAGCAACGTACAGGGCGCCCACTAAAGTCTCTTACCACCCTTTTAACTACCGAATGGCTGCAGTCAGGGTTGCCAGACCAAAATAGCAAAATAAGGCCAAACTCTCTTAAAAATAAGGCCAAAAAGGCCAAATTTGACAAATTGATTGAAAACATCCCTTGCTGTTAGAAAAACAACTATCCTTCATGAAAACGAATCCCACTTGATAGGCATATGTTCAATGTTCTATTAATAAACTAAAATTTAAGTGAAAGAAATTGAAAGCATCCTTGTTCCATTCAGGAGCTATTTCGTTTGACAGCTCATTATACATCATTTGAAATGAGTAACATCAAAAATTTATTAAAAACAATAGAATAAGTAATTAAAAAATTGTTCTAAAAGTCATTAACGAAAATAAAGCCAATAAAAGTCCAAAAATGAATTTAAGGCCAAATGAAAATTCCTAAGGCCAAGGGCTTTGAAAAAAGGCCAAATTTCGATAATTTGGCCTTAAAAAGGCCAATATGGCAACCCTGGCTGCAGTTGTCTTCATAAGAGTGGTGTCTAGGTATGGTATAAAGTGACTATGCGCTACTGGATGAAACCACTTACAGCGCCACCTGGTGGAAAACTATGGAGTTAGCGTTATTATCTCTAAAACGGTACGAGATAGAGGAAAAAAGTGAATTACAAAGTTGTAGAGCATCATCGATTTAGTACAAAAAGACACCTTGTGGACGTAAATGCCTGGAACAGAACGCTTAAAACACGTATTTGTTTGTTCGCGATTTCCTACACTGACACGTGACAAATCATTCTTAGGGGGAAAAAAACTAGTTATCACAAGATACCTTTATTTTCGGTGTTCAAACTTCTCTCCGTCAGCTACAGTGCACATCTGGAGCCTTGCTTGTTTAAAAAAATCTTAAGGGATTTTCAAAAGCAATAAACAACTGCTTCGTTATCTGATCACGCTGCTTTTATTTTTTTTCTACCGTTTTATTTTACAAATGAATTTTCTTGAACTCAGTAAGATATCAAATATTCAAATGCTACTGTAAGATTAATTTATTAGAAATAAATTAATATGTTTTTAAAAATAATTATGGCTAACAAAGATCTTAAGGAATTTTCAAAAGCAATAAATAAGTACCTCTTTATCTAATTTCTCAGTTCTTTTTCAAACCGTTTTATGTTACATATAGATTTTCTTGAATTCAATAAAAAACTAAATAACTATAACTTCCTAACTAAACATTTATAAATGAGTCCGTCAATGAAAACGGAGTTATGCGCTTTTTACTTTCTCGTATACGAAGAGAAAGTATTGCAATAGTCAAAAAATTCGAACTCGAGATTTTGACGAATCTCGGCAGCAATCTTACAACAATAAATAGTGTTTTCAAACATGAATTGCAACAATTTTTTTATTGTTGTAAATAAAATTCAAACCGATCATTATTTCAGCAAATCTTTCATTTCCGCGCTTTTGCAATTGTTACGGTTGTGGTAGTATAAATTGTTTTCTTGGGAATTCAATTCCAAAGCAGAATTTTCGCTTTAGTATTCATTGCATTGCCTATTTTATCGCATGCTTCAAAGTAATATTTTTTTGAAACGTGGCAACAGATATTTGATTTCAGGTTTGTTTGTTTGTTTCACTTTCTCGTATACGAAGTATACAAAGAGAAAATATTGTAATCGTGAAAAAATTCGAACTCGAGATTTTGACGAATCTCTACGTTTTAGACCTCCCTGAGTCCGAAAAACACAATTTTGGAATTATGTCTGTCTGTCTGTGAACACGATAACTCGATAACTATTAGAGCTACGGGGATGACATTTGGTATGTGACACATAATTTGTAGGTTTCTAGCAATTTTTGGACAACATCCGTCTACGGGAAGTCTATCTATGTGTCTGCCCCGTTCATGTGAACACTATAACTCAAAAACTGGAATAGCTAGATGGATAAAATTTGGTACACAGTTGTATCATCATGAATGTAGGTCCGTATCAAATTTTGGACCAGATCCGTTAAAGTGTTGACTGTCTGTCGGACTTTATAATGGCATACTTGTAAAATTATATCTCCTAAACCTTTTGGCTTTGATAAATAAAAATTGGTATGGCGGTTGCTAACATTAAATATAGATCTGTGCCCAAATTTCGTTTCAATCAACATTGCTTTCTGGCTTGACAGCCTCGAAAATTTTCCTACTTTTCTCGTCATTCCACTTCTACTTGTAACTTTGTCGCGGTTGAAAACATTTTTCTGGTTATTACATTGTATTTTTTATTAAATTATCGAAAGTATTTTACTGTTCTTTATGATTCTTTTTGTCAGGCGAGTCAATTTTGTAAAGTCAAAGAAGTGCTTTGGTTTACATAAGCCATGAGGTTTGACATTCGTCACGACGGTGCAAAATTTTTATGACCTCGGCCCTTCCCCCCCGAACCGAATTCTGGATTCTCTACTGTACAAGACCAATGAGTTGAATATTTTATGTTCCCATGCATTTCGAAATAAATAAATTCTTCCATTTTTTGAAAATCAGATTTCTAATTTTGGTACGAAAAAATGGCAAATCGGCCAATTACAGTTGGACGGAGGAATATTAAATTATGGAGTAGGCTTTTGTTATCGCACACAGATGTCCCACATCAGCCGAGACAATTCCGATTCGAACCCCCCCCCCTTCTGCCTTGTGGATGTCCTGGATGGAAGTTCATAAAATCTGGCCACTTTAGTTTTAATCATTCCTTAAACCATGTCGGAGTGGGACCATGTTATACGGAATGTAACTGTATTTTTAATTTGTTTTTAAAAATATATATTTCTCATTTCAGACTTTAAAAAAATAGTTAAAGGAGACTCGAACGTCTAATCTAAACCATGGTAGAATAATAATGTTTTAGTCTTGGTTCGTCTGTTTATATTATTTTTTATAACTATATAGCAACAATAACGTACAATTTCATGAGTTAATTTGCTAAATTGTAAACCACTAGAACCTGAAAAATTCTCTTATGTATGATAAGGAATTTTCTCCCAAACTTGTCTCAATAATTCTAATCTTGAAACGAAATTCCCCCATAAGGCTTCTAGCATAAGACTTTAAAAAGAAGCACCATTAGCCCTATCCTAAAACCCATATTTTCCATTTATAGTTGAATTTAACGCATTATAGTTAGAGTGGAAATTACAGGTGCCATCAGGCCAGTACTCATAGGCTGGACATCATCCGTAAATTGATGCGGCTGTGACATGCATTACGATTAATGTGGACCATAAAACCTGTTTGTAATGGATAGTCCAGTTTTGGTAATCCGTCCCGTTGTCCCTAAGCACAGCCTCGACACCCTAAAATGTCCCATTCCCTAAAAAAAGAGAGCATCCCACGGATAACACCTCAAAACCAAGAAGGCTAAAATCAAAAAAATACGACGGAGCAATAATGTAACTGAACGAAGTACATCA
>BGPR01000655.1:415139-425977 GCA_013235015.1 Araneus ventricosus | reverse complement strand
TTTTCCTACAATATTCTTGAAGTTTTAATTTATGATTTTCTGTAAGATTCAACAATATTTTTTGAGTTTATCAAGGTGGCTGTATCTAAGGGGGTTCTCATATGAGGGGGTGACCCCAAAGGGGGACGACCCCCCTCAGAATGAAGTAAGCTTTTTTTCAAAAAAAAAATTGTAGATTCTATGTCTAGACAATAAACTAAACCCTTTCATGATTTTTTTCATCATATTTCAAAAAATTCAATGCCTTGCGCCGCAAAGGGATTGTAATATTCGTAACGAATAAAAATATATATTTGTAGAATTATTAAAATATTTGAAGAAAAGAAATTAATTAGATTAAAAAATCGTTTGGTCATAAAAGAAATTAATTTTAAAATATTGATTGGCTGAAAAAGAAATTAATGAAAAATATCGTTTGGCATTAATTCTTTTCTAAAGGTTATAAAAATGGTTTGGCAACGATGTATTGTCTTTTGCTAACGTTGCCTAGCAACGGAAAAGAATAATGAATTGAACATGGAATTCGATGTAAGTGAGTGATGTAACGTTTGTGATGTAAGTGTATGTGTTTGTTTTACATGTTTATGCTGTGGTAGACGTTCAATAAATATATTATTTTTGATAAAGAAGGCTCCAGGATTCTTCATACTATGCTGAAATACATCACAGGACAAACATTACAAAATTAAAATGTAGATATGGTGTTGTCTTATTAAATCATCAGTTACAGTTAAATAATTTTCTTTCTTTGTCTTTGCAGCCGGCCTCATGAACGGAATGGAGGGCGGCGGTCAGCAGAACGGTGGGTGCGAGGACTCCAAGACGAACTTGATCGTCAACTACCTGCCCCAGACCATGACCCAGGAGGAGATCAGGTCACTCTTCTCCTCCATAGGGGAGGTCGAATCCTGCAAACTCATTAGGGACAAAGTTACAGGTAAACAACTTCTCTCCATTTCTGTATCTCGAGGAGATTTACCTTCTCGTTTGATGACATTAACCAGAGAGAACACACGCCCCCTCAGCGAACGCGAAGACGCGCGGGGGTCATTTAATGACCCCAAACTGAGATTGAACCCTGCGCTGTTAAAAAAAAAAATTATATTTCTAGGTGGAAAAATGACGGTTTGGACTTTTAGACATTTAGAATTTTTATATTTCCTTCTGTACAGTAAAGCGAATTGAGCATACATTTGCACATCTTCCCTTTGGCCGATGGGGTCCAAAATTTGGCAAAGGTGTAGAAATTTCAAGTTAAGACCACATTGCAAACTTTATTTATCTAGCTCAACTCTTTTTTGAGATATCGTGTTCACATACCCATGAACAGACAGACCGACAAACAGTCAACCGTTTGACGGATTTGATCCAAAATTTAATACACATCTACAATTTCTGTGATAAAACTATATGAAAAATGAAATCCATCTAGCATGCTTAAAGTGACCATTTATTTTTTTCCTCAGAACGGGACATTTTTTGATTTTTAGGTAATATTTTGTGAATTCAAGAAAGCACATATTTCTTCAGTTTTTATTTATGAATGAAAAGCACAGGAATGAACTCGGGGAAAAAAAATAATTCATGTGATCCTGCATTTTTCTAAAGAACACATCTTTGCTTCAGTATATGTGGTATTTAAAACAAAGAAATAATTTCTTAGTAGGATTTCTTAAAATTTTCATTGGTAATTAACGTTGCATTATAGACTGCGACTTGCAACTGTGTTTTCTAGCTCATCCACAATTTATTCATAAGAAAAAAGACCCTTTCTACGAGTGCATTAGTGCCGGGCAGACATAGAATATATTCAATAATTATACGAAAGTTCGTATGATTTAAATTATTGGCGTGGAAGTGTTTGAACAGTTCCACTCAACGACTTTCGGTTTAAATATTTCCCAGTGTTTCATTCTGCCACTTGATATGGTATAATGAAGTTAGAACTAATTGCGAGATAGGAGGCTTCTAACCAACTTACATATGTGTGACACGTATAGCGCACGCTCTGTCATCACCGGCTATACTAGACATTACCGTCGTATTTTTTGATATTTGGCGCCTTCTTGTTTGAAATTGTTATCGTGGGATGCTCTCTTTCTGAAAACGGGACATTTGGGTGTCCCGAGGCTGTGCTCGGCGACAACGGGACAGGCTACCAAAAAACGGGACTGTCCCATTCAAAAAGGGACTTATGGTGACATTAATGCATGCTGCGTGTTTGAGTTATGGTGTTCATTTGCAAGCTGACGGCCAAACAGGCTTCTCTCATTGACGGTTTTCGTCCGAAATTTGATATAAATTTGCAATCTTGATGTAAAGATCACGTGCTATATTTATCTTACTAGCTTGTTGCTTTTGTTAGTTATCATGTTCACAGACAGACAAAATTCGAAAAATGTTTACTTCATACAAAGACGAAGTTACATTTTTATTAAACGCTTTTACTAAGTTCGAAATGTTTCATGTTTGTATGTAAGGTTGTAATTTTGCGATCGATTTTTCACTCACTTCTTAATGCACTAGAGTTCTGAAATTTTGTATATTTATTGGGTCTTCATGAAAATGCAATATTTTAATAATCTTAGAGCTCTCAATTATCAATTTATAAAAAGAAATTCGCAAAATTACGTTTGCACTCTGTAGGTTTCAGTGGCGCCATCTATAGTATTTTTGAGAACTAAAATACTTTACATAGTAATTTAAATCTTTCAATAAAAATAAAAAAGGAATATCCTATTATAGATTTTTTTAAAGAAATTATTGCTGGAATTAGTTGAAGAACAATGGATTTAAGTTTGAAATATTTTTTGTAAGGTCAGAATTTTGTGATGGATTTTTCACTCATTGCCTAATGTATTATATATCTGAAATTTTGTATATTCATTGGGTCTTGATGACAGTGTAATATTTCAATAATTTTAGAGCTCTTTTCAATAAAATAATTGTTGGAATTAGTTCATGAAAAATTGATTCTAAGATCCCAAAATATTTATAATGCTTAATTATGACATAAATTAAAGACTAAAAACTAGAAAAAATAAATATAAAAAACTTTTTAAAAAACTGCTTTTACCAATACATTAGAAATTCTCAAAAATCAGGTCAAAACAAAAATCGTAAAAGCGTGAGGCGCTGAAAGCAATAGGAGAAAGATAAAAAACCACAGTGATTATCATAAGAAACGAAATGTTATTAAACCTTCATCATATAAAATATATTATAAATGTGATTACAATTCTAATTTACTTACAACTTTTCTACCTGCGCCTCACGCTTTTCCGATTTTTGTTTTGACCTCCAGATTTTTGAGAAAAAATTATTATTTTTCTTTTTTAATGCATTGGTAAAAGCGTTTTTTTTTCAAGTTTTTTTATATTTATTATTTATAATTAGCTTGTGAAACAGAGATACCAGCTACGAGTATACTCTCATATACCGCAGCAAGTGTGTTGCATTCGATAGGTTATGATTTGCTTTAATGCATACTACACTTTAGTCGGAAGGTCTGAGCACCAGTTATTTTCTGTTTCATGTATTTTCTTATTTGTATAAAAAGATTCATTAATGCCGGCACAATAAATAGAATCGTCAACAAGAAACTAAGGGCTCTTTTTCATTTCGTGTATTTTGTCATAGCATTTGTTCCAGTTATTTTTGTTTTAGTTTAGTAATTTTTAATATCCAGTTGTATCTTTGTTTTCCATTGTGTAACTTTTTGGGCGCCATAATTTAATTCCTGCTAGGGATAAGAGTAGACGTTCAAAGAAAGGGTCTTGATTCATTTACACACTTTTTATCAAACAGCAAAGGACACAACATACAGCGACAAACATTAAGGACAAAACACTTTAGGACATATAAAATGTACAATCACTCTGGGGAAAACACCACGCTTCATCGTCGAGTCCAGAACATGGACCGGCCGTTTCCTCCAACGGCCACTAGGTGGCGAGCTCGGAAAAGAGTGCGGTTGCAATTGTAATTAATTCATTTCATGATGCTTATCTCTTTCCATGCTTATACACTTTACTAAGACAGTTTTAGTTGGATTTAAATGAATTTTCATATTCAAAAAATGTCTGAAAATCTGTTATCGTCGCTTAACAAGCAACGCCACCTATCTCAATTTTTTGAAATTTCAAAGAGGAAGAAAATACTCAATTTTTCGCAACCAATAAAGAACATTTCTGAATTTATTTAACATCTGATATGAACATTTGACCGTGTGTTCATACCTGAAGCTAAAACAATTCAGAAATATCCGTTATTGGTTGCGAAAAATTGAGTATTTTCTTCCTCTTTGAAATTTCAAAAAATTGAGATAGGTGGCGTTGCTTGTTAAGCGACTAAATATTGTGTTTTCATTTTATACTTGTGCGAATCGATAATTTATATCAGTAGCAATGTTATCAAATTTGGTCACTCAGATGTCGTATTCAGTATAAGGTCTTTCCCTTTTCTTTAAGGTCATTAATTAACGTTTTTGTTGGCAACCACATTTTAATGACTCATATTCGCATTTTAAAATTTTCTAAACGTAAAAATCGAAGCGATATTCTGTAGAGTAACGAATAGGAAAAAGGCTATTAAAACATTCAAAATCTGAAATAAGTCATAAGGTAAATTTCTCAATTGTTATCCTCTCCATATTTAAAATACTTTTTCCACATCCATTTATTATTTTTGTAGTCAAAATTCTAGACCGCGAGTAAACTTTTCAAATTTATGATTAACAGGTTATCCTCAGTTTTTTCTAAAGCAAATATTCCCTGGATTTTTTCTTTTGTATTTCCTTCAGTTTTAGACTCGATAGTTGTATTACTTTTTACAGCTGTATAAACACACACATTTATTTCTTATGTATTTCGAAGTGCCTACAAAATTTCAAAAAGCCTTCTGAACCTGTAAGAGTAATTTCCTCGTCTGAGTAGAAAGTTCGTGCTTCAAGCGTGTTAAAATTTTTTCCATTTAAGATACTCTTCGAAAAAAAAATTGGAAGCCTTCCAGGAGGGCGCCATTTTTTTTTTTTTTGACTGAATCAGATCGGCAATAGTTCTAGACCATCTTTTGGTGGCAAATCTTCTTTCTTTTTACTTTCTCATATACGAAGTATACAAAGCGAAAGTATTGTAATCGTCAAAAAATTCGAACTCGAGATTTTGACGAATCTTCACACTTTAGACCTCCCCGAGTTCGAAAAACACAATTTTAGAATTATGTCTGTCTGTGTGCCTGTATGCCTGTGAACATGATAACTCGAAAACTATGTTGGAATGTTTGTTATGTGATCTATGCTCATACTTTGTAGCTTTCTATAAAATTTTGGACAAAATCCGTCTACGGGAAGTCTGTCTGTTCGTCTGTCCGCGTTCATGTGAACATTATAACTCAAAAACTTGAATAGCTGGGTGGCTAAAATTTGGTACACATTTTTATCATCAGGAAAGTAGGTTTGTATCAAATTTTGGACGAAATCCATCAAATTATTGACTGTCTGCCTGTCTGTATAATCGCATACTTCTAAACATTGTAACTTGTAAATCCTGCGACTTTGATAAATAGAAATTGGTATGAAACCTGCAAATATTAATTGTAGATCCGTGCTCAATTTTCATTTCAATAGATCAAAAAAAGTTGTTCAAATCTCCTATTTGTCTTTTCTCATCACACAATGACGCGAGGCCGTTATTGCATAATTGCGCGATTCACTTGCGCTAATCCTTTCCGCTTCTACCCACGCCTTTCGCCTCCAAGCTTCCGATTCCCAAGCTTTTTTCTCCACTGCATTAGGGACGCTTATTCGTTTTACAGCCTTTTAGCTTATTTTTTCTCCACATGTGTTAGGTGAATACGAGAAAGTTTAGGGAAGACCACTCCCGCTGGTTTTGCAATGATATCCCCACTTTTTACTTTCTCGTATACGAAGTATACAAAGAGAAAGTATTGTAATCGTCAAAAAATTCGAACTCGAGATTTTGACGAATCTCCACGTTTTAGACCTTCCTGAGTCCGAAAAACACAATTTTGGAATTATGTCTGTCTGTCTGTCTGTGTGTCTGTCTGTCTGTCTGTGAACACGATAACTCGAAAACTATTAGAGCTACGGGGATGAAATTTTGTATGTGGTCTTTAAACATAATTTGTAGGTTTCTATCAAATTTTGGACAAAATCTGTCAACGGGAAGTCTGTCAATCTGTACGTCCGCGGTCATGCGAACGCTATAACTCAAAAACTTGAATAGCTAGAGGGATAAAATTTGGTACACAGTTTTATCGTCATGAATGTAGGTCCATATAAAATTTTGGGCCAAATCCGTCGAAGGGTTGACTGTCTGTCGGTCTGTATAATCGCATACTTGTTCAGTTTTGAAACTAACTGCCTGCGCATGCCTACTGGTGACATGTGAAAAGAAGGGACTCCGAAACTTGGCAGTTTGCCAAAAACCAATTCTGGCGCGATTTTGTAAGAAAGCAAATATTTAGGGAGTCTCGCCAGGTCCTGTTGCGCAAAAGAATGCGCAGGGGATTTGAATTTGTTTTGATCCTTCAAACCACGCGTGGTTCCAACTTTGGTTTACTTGCGACGGAAGTTTATTTGACGTCTTTTATTATTCTAGTTTTCTCTACATGTGTTAGGAGTATACGAGAAAGTTTAGGGGAGACCACTCCCGCTGGTTTCTTTTAACCCTTTCGCGTTCATTGGTTTCGCAGTGAAACCACACATTGAGCATTTCTTTTACTGCGCATGGGCGAAACGTAGCGTCATTTTTCTTTCATAACTCAAGAGCCTGATATATAGGCCAACTTATATAAAAAAATCCAGTTCAATACCGTTAGTATTCACATAGATATCGGCATTGAAAGAGCTAGATTGCTCTTCATCTCTACGAGAAACAAAATGATGAGGGTTCTTACATAAATTGACATTTTTAAAAATTAAATCTTCGAACAGTAATAATGAATTTTATGAAGGTTGAATATCCTGAATACTGAAGAATACTTATAAATTAAATACATAATTTAAATTGTATTTCGATGATAACTTGTTCGGAGGAAAAATAGACCGTGACCGTTCATTGGTTTCACCGTGAAACCACAAATTTCATGAAAATAAAAAACGCTAAATTTTTTCCTTTACATGTTTATGATCAGCTACATGTCTAATACTCATTTTTTGAAATAAATTTAGTAATTTTCAAACCGAAACTTGTAGTGAACTTGAAAGGGTTAAGTCCCCTCCCCCCACGAAGGTCAGTGATTAATTTTCGCATTCTAAAATTAAAATTAATGGGTATTAACAATATTAATAACGATATTGTTAACTTGTGTCTGTCAGGCGCATTGCTCCCGACAGAGGGTTAAACTTTAATAAAGAACATAAATGTAGCCTACAAAGAGAGTTTTGCATTCGTTTAAAGCTCAAAACAATCCAGAATTACATACTGTAATTGGGTACATGATAGTAATAAATGTTCATGGTTTAACCGAAAAAAAATCATTATCCGAAATTGCTTCCCCCTTCAGTTCGGTTAACCGGGGTTATACTGTATTATTATTTTTTTATTTTATTCTATCATCTATTTTTACCGTTTCTATTAGTTTTTGTATAATTTCTGGTTGTGCTAAAGTCTAAATTGCACCGGTTTTGTTGGAAATCTCAATTATCGTAAATATCCTTTTGTACATTTCTGTTCTCCCTCTCGCTGTGCAAAAGTCTAAATGCTTTGAATATTGAACCGGTTTTGTTGGAAATCTCCTTTATAGTAAATATCCTTTTGTACATTTCTGTTCTCCCTCTGGCTGTGCAAAAGTCTAAATGCTTTGAATATTGAACCGGTTTTGTTGGAAATCTCCTTTATCGTTAATATCCTTTCGTACATTTCTGTTCTCCCTGTAATGCACTAAAATATAGCTTAGTAACATGAAATTGGGTGGCAGAAATAAGCCTTTGCTTCGTAACTGCTATGACGCAAAACATATAGATGTACAAGTATTAAAAAGGAAAAACCCGTATAAAATATTTCGTTTATTTTTCGAAATCTACCAAGTTTAACTGATTTTCGATTAATATTGTAGTTGTTTAAAATATTTATCACAGCCTTTGTTTTCATTTGAAGTCATGCATATAGGTAAAAAAAGTAAACATAATCAATACATTACTTTAAAAATTAGGCCAACTATTTCTTTATGCTAATTTCTCTCTCTTTTGTAAAAAAATGTTTTTATACCCTGCTTTGCAAATGGAGTAAAATAATTTTACCTGCCTCTCTATGTCCAGTTACTTATTGTTTGTTTTCCATGATTACTTAGTGACTATTTTTTAAATTAATTTTCAACAGCAACGTCAACAAAATTCTATGTCCCCAATTAAGCAAAGCACGCAAACAGCAATCTTTGTTTACCATCAAGGCTTCATTGGCCTATTTTATTTTCTTGCTTTTATGTGGCTCTTAAAAATCTAAAAAATTCTTTCCTTGTCATCCTCTTGCGCATAAACTTAATTCTAAGAACTATTTTGCGACTGAAAGTGTGTCTACATCTGAAAAAAGTTTAACAAGTCCTTCAACCTATTAAAGAAATCAATGATAAAACTATTTTATTATTGATATGGAATAATTGTATAACTTGATTTTATTATCAACTTGAAACAGTTTTTTTTAAAAGACAGATTCTTCGAGATACAACCTCACAGACCTCTTTTTTATTATTATAGATTTTTATATTTTCACTTAAATATACTTAAGTTAATGTTATATTATTATATATTTAAGTACTAGGGGGCCTTGCCTCCTGCTCGCTGATGCTCGCCAACCCCCAGGTGAATTGCGTAGCAATTCTCCTCGCTTCGCTCGCTACAATGACGACACTGTGTGTCCTAGTTCAGTTATTGTAAAAGAAGATTATATATCTTTTCTTGATTCATTTAGAAAATAAATTCAACAATTTAATAAAACTAACAAAGAAAATTCTGAAAGCGAAAAACAAAAATGTTAAAAAAATTTAAAAACATATAAAGAGAGCTCTAAGAACAAATTACTTATATAGATGTGCCATTTATGTTAAATTGATTTATTAATTCATCTGACCTTCTGAAAACTTGGATTTTTTGTTTGGAAGTTTTCAGAAAGTGTTTTTTTTAATTGCAACAATGCGCATGTCATTTTTTGAACTAAAAATAGTTGCTACAGTGTAATCAATAATTTAAATCATAGTAACAAAAATAATGAAACTAAAAGAAATACGATGAATTAAAGAAGCATTCGTATTTAGTTAGTTCTAATAGTTTTAAAAGGCATCAAAAAGTTATTATTTAAATTTATAGTTTTCCATCGATTTTTAGATTAGATATGGTTATAATAATTTACATTCAGAATTACCTTTAACTGAAGATATGTTCAGTGATTTTTTAAATGAAATCAAGCCAATAAACAAAGCAATGTCCGCTATTATAGTCTGTGATCAATAAAGTTGACATTGCGCAGAAAGATTGCTGAGACTGCTTTGCTAGTGAAAGGCGTGATACTTTTCTACACGTACAAGGGGCGTAGCGAGGGTTAGTGGCGCCAGGGGCATAATTTCATTTTCTTTTCTCCAGTTGTCATCAGTGCTTTAGCAAATATATAAGGCGCCCAGAGCATAATATTATTTTTTCGTCCCCTCACAATAATTAGCTTGAAACATTTAAGGACTAATGTTTCGTTTCCATGACTTCCTCCAATTCTGGCGCGCGAGGTTAGTGGCGCCAGGGGCATGATTTCATTTTCTTTTCTCCAGTTGTCATCAGTGCTTTAGCAAATATATAAGGCGTCCAGAGTATAGTATTATTTTTTCGCCCCCTCACAGTAATTAGCTTGAAACATTTAAGGTCTAATATTTCGTCTCCATGACTTCCTCTAATACTGGCGCTACTAATGTCTATACAATCAATGCCTTCGCTACGCACATGCATTAGGGCTATAGCAAGAAATGAAACAGTTATTGTTTTAAGTATAAACTCGTTGGGAACAATTAAGCATTACGAATTCCTAGGTCAGCTTTCTATGACGGGTTTTACCTCTCAAGTAGTGTATATAAGCTCTACTTAGTTTCATTATATAGAAAAAATATCTAGAAAAGACAAAACATTAATAATAGAATCAATTTATCTGGTGCACGCAAGTGCAGCATCATCCAAGAAAAAATTGCGAAGTACAAAGATATAAAAACTAATAAAGGGAAGTTTTAACTGTGATAGAGGTAAAAATACAATAATATTAACAAAAAACGAATGAAAAAGAACGAGGAGGAAGAAGAATCTCATGGATGATGTCATCAGAGGCCTCCATCCATGCAGATTCAAAATTAGAAAAGGTTTTCTGTGGAGGAAAAACGACTTTAAGGTCTAATTCCTCTGAGGCCTGAACCTATTCCGGAACAAATTGGAAAGAGAAACATTTATCCACAAAGAAGAAATTCAAAACAGTCTTTTAAACAAAGTCTGAAAAAAGGGCTTAAAAATCTTACCTCTCTTGTTGTGGAATGAAAAAACGACGCTCAAAAGTGAGCTTTGTTTATACATAGGTGTGCGCTGTCATCAGAGGCCTCCGTCCATACAGATTCAAAATTAGAATAGGTTTTCTGTCGAGCAAAAACGACTTTAAGGTCTAATAATTTGAATTTTCCTCTGAGGTCTGAACCTATTCCGGAACAAATTGGATAGAGAAATAATTATTCACAAAGAATACTAAAAAACTTTATGAAAAACAACAGAAAAATTATTAGGTTTTTAGTTAGTGTATCCCTCACTAGATGGAGACAGGTGCGCACACCTATAAACAAAATTCACTTTTGAGCGT
>BGPR01000655.1:386564-415129 GCA_013235015.1 Araneus ventricosus | reverse complement strand
AAAAAATAACTATATTTAATTTTTTAAAAATTAGCTTCTGAAGAATTCTCCATATCAACTTTTACTATACATACAATATAGTATTCTATACTTTAGCAGGCATGTCCTATAATTAATGCCAATGGAAAGGAAACAGACTTACCAGTTTTTACCGTTTGTTCCAATATTAGGCTGTTAGTCATCTAATATCTAGACTGACCGAGATCATGTTAATAAAATTTGGTGACTTTATAAAAATTGAAGTTAGATCATAAACTTATTGTTTATAAGCCTCTATAGGTTGGCGCTAATATATTTGGTTGCCGTAAAATCTTTTGAGCCTTATATTGACCCTTTTTGAAGTTAGTTAAATTTTAGCCATTATGTTTAGAGAACGTGATACAGTAAATGCGCCACGTCAATTTAATTTTGAAATCCATTTCGCATCCTTCAGGAGGACAAAAACGTAACGTCACAGCACAGTAGTGTAAGACAACGGGTAGTTATATAACAGTCAAAATTACATTTGTCATATGCATCATCATAATATCTTGTGAATTGCCTCCATTAAGATACGGTTAGTTATATAACATTCAAAATTACATTTGTCATATGTATCATAATAATATCTTGTGAATTGCCTCCATTAAGATACGGTTAATTATGTAACATTCAAATTTACATTTGTCATATGTATCATAATAATATCTTGTGAATTGCCTCCATTAAAATACGGTTACAAAATATTAAGTATAAATACATGTTCATTATGATTAAGAATTTTGATCAGATTAAAATGTCTCTCGAAACAGAAATGAGGCGTAATCTAGTTTTTCTGGATGGTACATTTTCCCAGCAGTACTGCTCCAACTGTGCGATTAAAACATTTGCAAGGAAGATCCATTCCATGATGCCAAGCTGAGTTCGACGTTATTATCCAAAAAATAACGGGAGGCTGTCTTTTACAAACAGCTGCTGATGTTAAATTCCTAGGACTACTTTACTCGCGTGACTCTTCTGTTTCTCGAAGTTTCTCGGTTTCTCTTTGTTACTCGTGATTCTCTTTTGTTTCTCGATTTGGCTTGATGGAGTTTACTGGCGCAAAAACCGATTTCGATTATGCTGCGCCAAACATATAATCTCGGATAAAATCTTAGTATAGGAGTTCAGTTAAAAGGAGTCTGTCATACGTTATGACGTGTCAATTTGTAAAGTCTACAAAAAACTTGCCACAAGGAAAAAATGACCTTAACCACTTAACTGAATAGTTTTCTTTGCTATCTAATAAGATGACCCCTCCTGTTTTGGAAAGGGACTGTCGTTTTCATTCATCTAAGAAGGCATAGGATACTTAAGATGTTTATGGATCCTACATATTTTTTGTGTCAAATTATAAAGCTAATTAATGATTCAATTTTAGTTTATAAGACTAAAATTTCGATAATTCGATGCAGGAATATTTTCGGGCTGTTAAGTTAAGTGGTTAGAACATGGTAAAAATATCAGATCAAAGAGATAAACCAATCATTTTTAAAAAAGTAAAAAGTTGTGGATGATGATCTTCGTGAAGGATGTTTTTAAGAGCGATACAGGATGAGTGGAAACAGCGGATGCGTTGATGATTAAGTTTTTGACAATCAATACGAATGCGGAGAACAGTCATTTGGCATTGGCATACTGTACAAAGAGGTGCGGGTCCCCCCGATAACAGATGCCTATGCGTGAATCGAGTATGTCCGATTCTTAACCTGGTAAGAACTGTGTCGAGCTTTCTGATAGGTAAACTAGGCCAACAATCAATTCGACATTTAATTAAATGAAGTTTATTTGTGTCTTTATGATCCCATTGAGCTTGCCATTTTGAGTGGAGGATAGATTTAATATATTTTTTGACATCGTTGACAGGGACAGGAGAGTTTAAACTGTTGGTTGCGGACTTGGCACGATTGTCAGCTAGTTCATTGCTAGGTATACCGATGAGAGAGGGAATCCAGCAGAAGAGAATAGAAAAACCTTTACTAATAAGACGATCGTGCAATTCAAGGATGTTGAATAAGAATGGGTGACTGAACCGATGAAGTGAAGTCATGGATTCTAGGGCACTTAAAGGATCTGAACGAATGATATAATTATCACGTGGACTACTAGAAATTTGTTTCTCGAAGTTACTCTCAATTCTCTTTTGTTTCTCTGAAATAGTAATGTATGGAAAATTGGCGAAATAAAATGAAACTAAGGTTTCAATGAAAATTGTTTTATTTCTTAATAAAATGTATTACAATAACTTATATAGAGCACTTTACTGAAGATAAAGAAGACTAATCATCGTCATCATGAAATAATGATGTGAATTTCACTAATTAAACTCAAGACTTAAGTCGAAATTAAGCTGCTTGCTAGCTCCTTACTTCAATAGTGTCAATTCTTTTGTTTTGAATTCTTCAATCGTGCGTGGATATATTACAATTCTCTGTAGAATCGGTCGATGATATGAAAAGTAACATACATAATTTATAATTTTTTTGTAACTTCTGTTATTACCCTTTATCTCTAAAATAAGATATTAGTTATGTTTTTAACATATGTATTTACCGAGATATAGAGGATGGCGTCACCAATTCATGCGTATTTTTGCCCAACTTTGCGACTCACGAGTCTCTGAACTACGATTCCGATTTTCAATTTTTTTGTAACTTCTGTTGTTACCCTTTATCTCTAAAATAAGACATTAGTTATGTTTTAACATATGTAGAGGAGGAGGATAACATATATAGAGAATCTCCCATGTTACGTTTTTTGTGGCGTTTTGGCGTGTGAATCAAATTCCTTCCTTGGACCTCAATGGGAGGAACGTAGTCCCACGTTAAAACCTTCGGAGAAATCGGCGCTAATTTGTGAACTCCCGCAAATGACCACCTTCCCAAGGAAGTGTTGAAACTGAATTACATTTCTACGGAGAATGTTCCATAATTTCTTCAGATCCACTCACCTCTTGGTCCTCTTTTTCCCCCCGCAGGTGTCGTATGCCCGTCCGAGCAGCGAAGCCATCAAGGGTGCCAACCTGTACGTGAGCGGCCTGCCGAAGGCTTTCACTCAGCAGGACTTGGAGGCTCAGTTCTCCCCGTTCGGGCGCATCATCACCTCCAGAATTCTGTGTGATAACATCACAGGTAATGGAGGCGGTCAGTAGAATCTTTCACTTTTCCCTTCTGACGACGCATTGCTTTTCAGGCAGGCCGATCGGCCGCGTGTGGGGGAATTCATTTCCACTAACAATTGTCAGTGACGCACAATACCGGGTACTTTCGCTTAGCACGCGTTAGGCCTGGTGCACACTAGCCGATTTGTGTCGTTGAAGCTATAAAAATAGTAACACACATGCCCCCTGTGTCACAAAGGGGCATGTGGGTCACTAAAATTGTCGTTGAAGCTATAAAAATAACAATAGTAACACACATGCCCCCTGTGTGACATAGGGGGACCGAGGGCATGTGGGTTACTAAAATTGTTGTTGAAGCTATAAAAATAACAGTAGTAACCCACATGCCCCCTGTGTCACACAGGGGGCATGTGGGTTACTATTTTTATTTTTATAGCTTCAACGACACGAATCGGCTGGGCCGGGCCTTATCTGATCGAGAACACCTTTGAGAATGATGTAAGTCAAGTGGCATAACAATTTACTGGAGCACATTGTGTTTCTGGAGGACGTTTCCACTTCTGCGATGAGCACTTTGCCCATATATGAAATTTGAGTAGGAACTCTCCGACAGAACGCCGCCCCATGTCCCCGTGCCTGATGCCATGACAGCAACTAAACCGGTTGGGTGGACATGGGACGGAAGATAGGAAATCTCTGTCAGAGGGTTTTATTTCGGTTACTCGGAAGTAGTGTTCCTTAAACATCGAAAGCCAAGTCGATGGTATCGGGTTTTCGGAACTATCAACTGAAACAATCGATAGTATCGATTTTCTCAAAACTATCGATAGTTTTCTCTCGGGCAATACTATCGATAGGCGCATTTTGAATCGATAGTTTTAAAACTATAGACTGGAACTATCGATAGTTTCAAAACTATCGACTGAAGAAATCGACTGGAACTATCGATAGTATGGATAGTTTCTAGACTATAGACTGAAAGAACACCTATCGATAGTTTTGAAACTATCAATACTATCGATAGGTCAATCGATAGTTAGGGAAAACTATCGACTGCGCTATCGATAGTTGAACTATCGATGTTTGAGGAACACTACTCGGAAGGAGAGGAAGACAAGCTGGACGCAGCTGCTGGCATTAGGGTTAATTTTTCTTCGCTGGTTCTGTGAACTGACAAGCTTCAGAATATTAGTATTAATTTTGGAAAATTGAGATTGGCTTCGGTCTGTGTATAATTAGTTTTCTATTGGTGTTATTGTGGATTTTAATACATTTTTGTTATTAAAATAAGTGTTAGATCATCCCTTACCTTGGGACTTCCATTGTTAAAAAAAAAAAAAAAAAACGCGACATCACAGAGGCACTTAACGGTTATTAATAAAATAAAGGTACCTCTTCAGTTGAAAATTTCGAACGTGCGTCACAGTCAGTATAATGCACTTAATTTAAAATCATGTTTCTTTAAAAAATAGTAAATATAAGGAAAATATCATGGAAAGTTTTGAAAATAAAAATAAAATTTAATTAATAAAAATGAAACAATTTAGTTTTCTCCAATCGGTGTTTTGTATTTTAAAATTAATTTTATTTCAAGTGCAAAAATTATCACTATTTTTTTTGTAATTGTGAATGTATTATTTTATTATTTTTATTGTTATATTGAAGTCAATGTTTATGATGGATTTTCTTTGAATTTGTGTATTTGCTATCTTTTTTTCTTATTCTAATTTTATTGTTTCTTATTGCTGTATATCTTATCAATATGTTTTATTGTTTCTTGTTGCTGTATATTTTATCATTATGTGTTATTGTTTCTTGTAAATGTATATATTTTTTCATTCTGATTTATTATTTCTTGTAGCTGCATATTTTCCCCATTAAATTTTAAATGTTGCACATGGTCAATACAATTCTTATAGAAAATTTAAATTTAATGATGGCTAATTATATATGAAACGGATGTAAGACGTGCTTTTTTTAAGCGGAAATATTAATTAAACATCAATAAATGTGATATTCTGCAGTTCTATTTGAATAGAATTGTTTCTTTCATAATGCTGATGAAGCTAAATTAGAAAAAACAATAGTTCTCATTGTATTCGTGCACTTTTTTTTTTATCAGAAAAAGATATGAGTTGCTAATTTAAGATTAAATAATATTCCACCTGCAAAGGATACACACTCTTTAGTTTACGAATACTCTTAGTGTAAATCTCTCAATTTGAAGCTCTCCGCCATCAATATACGTATCTTTTTATTAAGGAATACCAAAATAATTGATTAAGAAAATCTTCGATCGTATTTGATGGAATCGAAAGTAAATAGAAGACAGAAGTTCTTTTTAAGAATTTTTAGAGATATTGATTCGCACGAGGCTATTCTTTAGTTACTGGCCTATAAGCAGGGTTGCCGATTTTTTTTATTTTTTCAAAAAAATCAATTTATTTGATTTAAATCAAGTTTTTTTTTATTTTAATGATTTTTTAAAACTACATATATATATTTAACATTTGTATATTAGACAATGAGCCCTACAGTCATAGAATTATATATATATAACAACATACCAGTCATTAAGCTGTACTTTCTTTTAAAAAAAACGAATTCAAAAAATTTAATTCAAAAATGTAACAGCTATTTAAAAAAATATTTGTGAACTAAATTATAAAAATAATATACTTTGGAAATATAAGACAATTTTACTAAGGAAAAAAAAGAAAAATATAATAAAAATTGTCATTTCTTGACTATAGATATATTATTGTATGTTAGAATTTTGGAGAATTTTACACTCAGCTGTTCATTTGTTTCATTACAAACACAAATTTTGAAGCTTTCTCTAATTCTAATTTGTTTCACCCAAAACATTAAATAAACAATTTTTTAGATAAAATTTTTAAATTCAGGATTCGAGGTGCTTTAAGTCACCATCAGGACTACCTATGTGCCAAATTTCATGACTGTAAGTGTGATAGATTCGTCTGGACATTGTGCACACGCTCACAAACATTGCCTTTTATAAGTATAGATCATAGTTTAAATTGCACTATGTAGATGTTTGTATTTCTTTTGGAACATTTATATGCATTACTTAATTATCTCACATTTGAACATTATTGCAATATAAAAACTTTGTTGACCCCAACTCTATTTAGTTTTCTCCAGTAATAAAATGAAACTCACTGCATTTTACTACGTTCTTTCTTTGTGAACATGATCCTTTCACAACATTTATTTTATAAAAAAAAGGAGCATCTCATACTTTGAATTTTATTGTGTTGTTCATTAGAGATTTTTTTAACCCTTTGCGTCGAAGTGTGCCAGTTAATAGCGCACCCAACTTCACTCGCTTCTCAACCATTAAATTCAACTATAAATGGAAAATAATAGGTTTAGGATAGGGCTAATAGCACTCCTTTTAGAATGTATATAGCAGTCTTATGAAATTTTGTTTCGGAATAGGAATTATTAGAGATAAAGTTTGGGAAAATTCCTTGACTCGGAGATAAGAAATTTTTCAGTTCTGGACGTTTAACAATTTTAGCAAAGTAACTCGAAAATTTTGCTCCAATATTCTTGAAGTTTTAATTTATAATTTTCTGTAAGATTCAACAATAATTTTTGAGTGTATCAAGGTGGCTGTATCTAAGGGGGTTCTCATGAGGAGCGTGACCCGAAAGGGGGACGACCCCCTCCCTCGGAATGAAGTAAGTTTTTTAAAAAACTTTTTTTGTAGATTCTATGTCTAGACAATAAACTAAACCCATAAATGATGTTTTCTCGTCATATTTTCAAAAAATTATTGCCTTGCGCCGCAAAGGGTTAAAATCTAATTTGCTTGTGTTCTCAAAAATAAAGATATGGAAAGTACTCTAGTCAATTCAATAAAATATTTTTTTATGTTCTATATATTCTTTCTTTAAATATACATTTAAAAATACTTTAAAATCACTATTTAAAGACACATGAACAATTTTATTTCATTAAAGCAGTTTAACTTGATATTTAAAATAAAGTGATTTAAATTAGTGATTTTTTTAAAAAAATCAGTTGATTTTAATCAACTGATTTAAATCACCGCAACCGTGCCTATAATAATGATAAGCCCCGGCGCGAGCTTGGTGGCGAAGGGCACATAAACCAGAAAGGACGGATTAATGCAATTGGAGGCCAACTATCATTTCATGGGTTTCGGCTTCTAAGTTCTAACGAAATGTGTAGATTTCTCTCCTAAATTGAAACAACTGTAAAAGGAGCCAGAATCGCAATTCCAGCTAACTTTGTTCGAGAGGGTGTCACCCCCTCCCCCCATCCCTTCTCAAGGGACAAAATAAATAATATTATTCGTCCTATACATGCCAACAGCCAGTTCTTCAAGCATGTTTAAAAAGCCCACCTACCCACCACTGTTTCAGTTTTTCAAACGCCATTATTTTTTATTTATATATTAATTTTCATTCATTGTTTTCACATTTTAGTACATCTTATATTCTTTTTGTGTTTTGATATTTTTTGTGTTTTGTGCATATATTGTTTTTGTGTTGTTTTAAAATTCATTTGTGTTTTGTGCATACAATCTTTTTGTGTTATTTTTATATTTTTTGTGTTTTGTGCATATATTCTTTTTGTGTTATTTTTATATTCTTTTGTGTTTCGTGCATATGTTTTTTGTGTTTTATTTATATTCTTTAATGTTGTGCTCTTTTGTTTTCTTTCTGCATTATAGTTGTATTTTTTTATCGTTAGTATTTTTGATTTTTCATACCTGTCTTTTCGTCTCAAATACATTTGTATTTCAATTCAAGCCCTTTAGTTAATTTATTTCTTTCATTTCATGACCATTCAAATGATAAAAAATCCGAATGACGCTATGTTCAGGGGTGTGCAGTGACGTTCTGTTCTGCGCTTAGAATACTTATTATGCAATAATCAGTTTTTGGAAAAGTGCTGCATTAAAATTTTTTGTAAAAATCACTATCTCAAAATATGTATTTTCGAGACGGTTCCAGCAGTCTAACGTATGCAGAAAACATAAAAGATACTGTTGTGCGGAGTAGACATTTTAAAAGAAGAGCAATCGTAATAATCCAGAAATCAGTTTATTGTTGCTGTCTTGATATATCATTAGATATAGATGAAGGTTTAAGTTAAAGTCTTCGGAAGATATTTCGAGTAGATCAAACCAATGACCATTGTTAAGATATTGCAAAATAAGTGACGTGTTCACCAGTGAACGGGAAATCGCTAAAAGAGGGCGTGAGAATCTTACTCACAACTTTTATGCTTGCGACATGGGGATTCCCCTGAAAAGAGTTTAGTCAGCAACAGAAGGTTCCCGATGCTATGCGGTATGAAAATTTTTTCCCAGGCAATTACAGTTCCAGTAATTAGACTTTGAAAGGCGTGGATAAAACCAAAGGTTCTTGAGATTCATAAGTGAAAGTAGAAGTATTTTTTTGAAGTGGGTTTATTTTTTTAAAAAAATAAGAGGCATTAAAGCCAATTTATTTTAAAGGCCCGGATAAATTGAATTTATTACGTACATCCATGCAGCCTTGAGTTTGAGTTCGGCAATTATAACGAGGGGAGCAAAAAAGACGCCACGGCCAGGTGCCATTTACCCTAGCAATGCCACTGTCTTTAATGGAAAGAGGAAAAAATGCGCTTAAAATCTTTTAAGGGGACATACGACTTTTAAATCTTGAAAAAATGGTGGAAAACTGTCAAATTCGATACATTATATCTTTGAAACAATTTGATTCACAAACTCACTTTTTCATTCTAGAAAAACTTCTGTTCTTTCTCTTATAGTACACACATTTTCAAATTTTCATATTGGTATGTATTTATTTGAGAGAGTAATAAATATGGGTATAATTTTTGGGAAAAAAATGAGATAGTCACCTTGCGCTCATGATTACGGTTAAAATATTTATCTAAACACAATATTTGGGGTATCTAAGTAATCCAAACAGTCTGTTTAAGAAACTGAACTTCAGTTCATTAACATTTAAATTTTCATTTCTACTTTATATACCAATTTAAAATAGTTAAAATTTCAACTTTTCTAACCCCCTCAAAAAACGTCTTTAGAAAAATATGTGCAAGAATGTGGTTCAATTTGTAGAACATAGCAAAATACATATTCGGTAAAAATTTTATTTAAAAATATTCGATAGTTCTTGAGATATCGTGCTCGCAATATCAAAAAACACATTTTGAGATATAGCGCTTTTTCGGCCATAGTCAATGTTTACTTTGAAGAGCTGATACATTTTCCTTCATAACTTTCATAATTATGGGAATTTTTTTAACGCGGATTGTTTTGAATTGTTCAGAAAGGACAGGGGAATAATACATATATATTTCATAAAATCGAAAATTTTCGAGGTTTAACAGCCGTATGTTCCCTTAATGAATTTTTTTGTGTCCGCAGGCTTGTCTAAAGGCGTTGGATTCGTACGTTTCGACCAGAGGATGGAAGCTGAACGTGCCATAAAGCATCTCAACAACACCGTACCCGAAGGCGCCACGGATCCTATCACTGTGAAGTTCGCCAACAACCCTAGCAACAACGTGAAGGCCCTGGCCCCCCTGGCTGCCTACCTGTCGCCCCAGCGCAGGTTCCCAGGGCCCATACACCACCCTGCTAACCGCTTCAGGTATATACCTGTGACTCCTGCTGTTTCGTCAAGGTACGAGAACTACGCCATCCTCCATCCATAAACGGAATTCTCAAGAACTTCCAGTCTCAGCCAGTATTGGTTTTTGCTTCTTCTTCTCCTTCTGCGAAAAAGTGGTCGATGATTCGTTCAGTTCCTTTACTTAAGGTTTTTAATTATATTTAAACAGCCTTTATTTCTTTGTTTTTAATTACCTAAAACTGAAGAAGTGTGGCTGCCTCCTATTCCTCTTCCTCCGTATAGTTTCGTTTTTGATCATAGCTTTTGGACTTTTGTTTTAGCTTGACGCTGTTCCTTTTTCAGTATTTATTATCGTTTGCATTATTATGTTTTCCTATGTCTGACGTTCATTTATTCTTCGGCTTAGGTAATGGTGCATTCCGAATAGGACTGCTCGGCTTTTTAAATTCGCTATTCCCTCTCAATCATGTAACTATATGAAATTCTATTTAAATGCAGCGTAATTTTGATGAGGAGATGCAAGATTTTCGAAATCGAGCGAAACTCTGTAAACTCTAAACCCATTGTCCTTAATCTCACATTCGCATCTTTAGTGTTCGCGTTGAAACTTTAAACCTATTTTAAAAGCTTTTTCAAATGCTGTTTTCACCGGCGGCATTTCCTGTATATAAATAATCGCTGATTATTAACTTTAAATATCCCAGTATTTTATCATTAATGCTTTAATGTTTTTTCGCATCAGATAATATTTCATTTGAAATCACATTAATAATATTTACTATAAATATTAAATGTTTTTCTGATGTTACCCAAAACTCAATACACACATGTTGTTTCTGTCTCGTCATCTCAGAAATGAGAGGCGATGTAAAAGACTCCAAAATGTGTTCCAATCGCAGCATCAATTAAGTATCTTTATTTGATTAGCTGATTTATGACAGCAGAGATAAACGGAAAATAATAAAATACCTTGTAAGTATTGAGATGAAATTTATAAAAGATAAGGCCAAAGAAAACAGTCTAGAACAAGGAAAACGAAAGAGAGAAAGAAGGGAAACATAGGAAGAGTGCCGATTTTTGATTTTTCCTACAATTAGTAATTGATTGTTATTCAATACAACCCCAACAGGGACGTTAAAACGCATTTTTTACATATTTATTAGGGATAACGGTTATTGCAAAAAAAACCTGTTTTCGGTCAAACCGTCTTTCTCCGGTTTAACCTGGCTGTTAAAACCGCTCAAAATAACCGGTTTTTGAAAAAAACAAGTTTTCGGTTTTTTTTAAAGCAACGTTTGTGGACACAATTTATTATTAATAATAATATACAATAAGTAAGTATTAATGCAATAATTAATTAATGTAATAAGTAATGATTATTAATAAGTAATTAATACAATATGTAATAATAAATGTGTAATTATTGCAATAATTAAGTATTATAGACAAAAATTTTTCTTAACATTGTTTTCACTAGAAATCAATTCATTGGCCAATATTTACATCTAATCTGCTCATAAAGACTCTTTCAGCAATGTGTTGATCCTTGAATCGACACCTCTCATCCGAAACATCATTCAACGTAGATACTAATCCTTCGGACGCAACAGAACTTCCGACTAAAGATAAATATTTTTTGGCTACAAAAAACAGACGCCGTTTGAAGAATTTTTTTATTAGTATTGTTTTTGCTGGAAATCAATCCATTGGCCAATATTTATCTGTTCATAAAGACTGTTTCGGTAATCCGCCAACCAACAGACGCCTTGAGGAAGCGGTTGTCGGTGATTGGCCTAAGATGATCAATTTCAAATCTTTATAACTTGGTAAATTTTAGTCTAGTCGAACCTAAAATCGAGCCTATCTTCCGACACGGGTTTTTCCCCACGGTTTTTGGATTAAAAAAATAACCTGTTTAAACCGGGCAAAAAAAAAAAAAAAAAAAAAACCGAAACAAAACAAAAAAAAAAAAAACCCGGTAGGTTTTTCCCATCCTACTATTCATGTGTAATTTCGTGTAGCAATTTATTTGCATATCAGTTAGAATTATTTCGATATGTTAGAGGAAACAACTTGAAGCGTTCTTTCTACTTTAATTGAGATTTCTCGGGATATCAATACTTTTTGTGCATTCAAATAACGATTAGGCGTTTTACAAATAGTTTTTTTCTTAAGATGCGTTATTCTGTATAAATCTCGTAGCGAAGAGTTCGCAAAGATAAAAAAGATAGGGAAAAAGAATAAACTTTTGAAATAACTGCTAGGGAGTTGATGAATCATCGCTTTGGAAAGAAATTAACGTTGTACAAAATCCCTTTGCAAAATGACATAAATCTTGATTCTTGTTCCTTCAATTTATCAGAAAACTTGCGAATGAATTTGCGAATACTTCATTATTCCTGATCTTATTTTCTGCAATAATTGATTTATTCCTTAACACATAAAATGGCTTATTTCGTTAAGTGAAGTAAATTATTTTGTTAGAGGATTTCGTTGCTAATAAAAGAAAGTCATTTCAAATTGCACAGCTTTGTTTTGTTGGATGATTTGAATTTTCATTGTTTCTGCTATTTACGCATTTGTTTTTCATATTATTTCTTTGATTCTTCTGTTTTGCAGCAATTGCAACTAAGAAGTGATTTTTCAAAATACTTGTCATTGAAAATTATTATGTAGTGCCTTAGTACTAGATAGAATTATAGAAGTATTAAAATATTTAAATGTGAATTGTTGAATGTGTATTCAAGATTATGATGTGTTACACACTATATTAGGTTTACTTATTTTCTTCGATTGATTTCGATTTATATTTCCTGTGTTTGTCCGAGATGAATTTTGGTTTTATCTTTATTAAAAAATCTAATTCTTTGAAAGCTGCTTTTCATGAGTAGAATGATTCAAATTCTTGGCATGTTTTTTGTTGGTTAAGTATTTTATATTAGTTTTTCTGTCAGATTATTCTTCTATTTACTTCAATTTTCTTATGTTCATCTGAATTTGCTTATTTTATTGGTTCTTTGCCGTTTATGGATGAGGTAAAGTAATTTTGTTTGGCGTAAAGCTTAGATAAGAATTTTATTTTTATCTTGACGAAAGCAATATTTATTTTTTATTCTTTTTTGTATTTAATATAAAAAACTATGAATAATTTTATGGTTTTTATTTTTATATTTTCATTTTGTTTCATAAACGATTAACTCTTAATTCGAAGAATTGAAAGAAAACTCGTAAATAAAAAAAATGGAAAAAATCTGAAAATATTCTTCTCTAATTATTGTCTCAAGTTTTAAGTTTTTTCTGGTTGTTGCACTGAAACTGAGCTTAACACGTTGTTCTCAGAATATGATTGTTCAGTATTAAAGGTTTTTACTAAAGCTTAGAAATATTTGTCAAAATTGTAATGATGCTATACAGCATTTAATTCTGGGAATTAATTAGTGCGAGTCACTTTCTGTTCTATCGAGTTAAGATTTTAGTTACAAGGCAGTTGAAGTTTGATGCACTAAATGGTTTACTGTTTAAAATATGCTGATTTTTCTGTATGCACTTGAGAAAACAGAATTTAAATAAAACAAAAGTGTAAACCATTTACATATGAAACATTGCAAACAAATTATTTGTAGTCTTGTAAGGCTTTCTACTTAATCTAGAATTTTTTAAATTGTTTCAATTGCCTTGTAAAAATTTGTAAGAAATTTTCAACACTTTAATAGGTGTATAATAATTTATTTATTCTGCATAATAAAAAATTGTAAGATGTATGTATGCAAGTTTCTCAGCTTCTGTAGATAATGATAAATAAATAATCAATAAAAATAAAAATGAATTAATAAATAAATGAAAATTATCATAATAACAGTGTTGAACACTTAAACAAATACCTAAAATTTCTTCATTCTTCTTCATTTTTTATTTGCATGATTTTAAGTACTCGAAAGTAGAAAACGATATTTATATTTTCATGTTTTTAAACGAATATTTTAGTTGCATCTATTATGAAAATAAATTTTATGTTGTAAAAACATTTTATTAAAAAAATGTTTATAATGTGTGCATTAATTGATTTTTCGAATTTTACTGTACAAAATTTTTTGGGTCTATTCCATCTCTTTCAAAGATTTAAATTTGATTTATTTTTTTACAATTAACTGAATTTAGTTATTTTCCATGAACTTCCAAGAAATTATTGAAATTAAATAAAATTGATAATGAACCAACTTGTTATAAAAATATAATACATTATAATCATGATTAGCTAATATGACTAACCAGTGAATTATATTCTTACATATATCAAACTTATAAAATTTTGTTTTTTTATAAGATTTTTAAAATTAGTTTTCCTATTTTTACCTTTAAATAATTTCAAATAAAATGTATTTTTCAAACAAAAATGAAACATACCATTAAAAAAACACTGATACAGTTTTTGAAAATTCTGAAGTTTATTTCTGATCACAATGCAACATATGTGACATGCGATCATTGTATAATGATAATATATGCGACTATGATACATATATATTAAAATAATGCTATAAATTATTATTATAAAAGCATTTTTATCTCATAAAATTAATGTTAAAAGAGAATATTTTTAATCGCATATTAAATTTCTTCTCTAAGAAATATGTACTCTTAAATTTAAAAAGAAGGGCTATGGATAAACCTTCTTTGCAGTCACTGTAGTAGGCTCAAAAGCCTCATAATCGATGTCCCTGCAGCGATGAACGTTTATAGGATTTTAATTTCCATGTTTGTTCACATGCATCAAAGCGTGTCATACTTTCACGAAAAGTTTGTGTGAGCACTCTGACAGTGAGAAAAATAAACTAATTTTCTGGATAAATCATGCAAGACATGTTGGAACTTCTCAATTCTCGAAACTTTTCTGTTGAAAAACATAATTATTTCCTGTTTTTAATAAAGCTCTTAATACAGAATTATGTTTGCTATTTGTTACATTATCTCATGTTAGAAATGAATCTGCGTTCATTGTAGCATTATGAACTACACT
The DNA here is from genome assembly GCA_013235015.1 of Araneus ventricosus. Lineage (NCBI taxonomy): Eukaryota > Metazoa > Arthropoda > Arachnida > Araneae > Araneidae > Araneus > Araneus ventricosus. The sequence goes on along the minus strand of BGPR01000655.1, from coordinate 400,329 downwards.
GATCTTTGTGAATGTTTTGTAAGTTGGTGAATCTTACGATGTTTTATTAGGAAAAATGTTTTTTTAGCAGTTTGAAGTAAAATATCCTAGAAAGCCGTTTAGGAAGATAATCTATAATCTTTATATCTACGATATTGTATGATATTGTTCGATATTATATAATATTATATGATATTGTACAATGCTGTGAATATTGTACAATATCTTTGTGCTACTGGGGAAGTTAATCCACCAAGTCATTCTACACTTAAATCTGTCTTTTTAAACATAAGAGAATTTTCAATCCTGTTCTTTGCTCGATACTGCAAACATTCTTACGTAAGATATTTAAAAGCGACATGATATTTAATATTAAAATGCAAGTTCGATGTTCCATTTTAGCTTAGTTTATTAACGTGTAAAACTATTTCGGTTTAACATCGTTACAATAGCATTGTTGTAATATTTATGTATCAATGTTACGCACGATTCAAATCAAAAGCACGGTTGCTTTTTCTATGGCTATGTATTGCGACGGAATCAATAATTCACGTAATACACTACACTAATTTAATTTTTCAAAACACCGCGCACCCTTCAGGAGGAGAATGGAAGGACACGACGTCGCAGTACAGTAATCTGCCATTAGATATTAGGTGGCATACGCAGTTACTTTTGTCTTGTGACTTTGGACTCTAACTTCATTGTATTCGAAAGTGTGAAACAGTGAGGTTGCAAGGCAGGGGCAAGGAGATATCGATTCCCTGGATGCTACATTTGGGGGGTGTCGCGAGGAGGAAATATTTTTGAGCTTGTTTTATGTTTTTAAGTTGAAATGTTTCGAGGAGGGGAAAAATACTGTGTTCCAGGGGAAATTTATCCCCGCTACGCCACTGAAGTGAGCATATTACGTCGCTGTTATAGCAAAATGTCTTATGTTAAAACCCACTCGGTGTAGCGGCTGGAACCAACTACTGACATATGACATTTTGTGGCAGCACGCAACAATTATATATCACTTTAACGATCTGACATTAGATATGGCTGACCTATTAGAAGTGTTTTGCATCAATAAAATGTGTTGTCACATTTGGCATACAACATTTTAACATAACAGTGACGATTGTATTTTCTATGAATTCAAGGTTGTTTATTTTGATTGCCTTACTAATATTCCTCGAAAAATCCTATGTCCCTATCTGCAGGTATTCTCCACTTGCTGGAGATCTGTTGGCCAATCCTCTGCTTGCTGGTACTGCCATTAACGGTTCTGGCTGGTGCATCTTCGTCTACAACTTAGCCCCAGACACTGAGGAGAATCTTCTGTGGCAGTTATTTGGCCCTTTTGGAGCTGTGCAAAGCGTCAAGGTCATCAGAGATCTCCAGACCAACAAGTGCAAAGGATTCGGATTCGTCACCATGACTAACTACGACGAAGCATTGGTCGCCATCCAGAGTCTAAATGGGTATACTCTGGGCAATCGCGTGCTTCAGGTGTCCTTCAAGACGAATAAGTGCAAATCATAAACACTGACGATGACCCACATAATGTTTGACATAAACGCTACCTCGATTGTCGGAAAAAATTCTAACCAAATTGTTCTATTAACGGTCTTTTTAATTTTCAATATTAAGAAATTACTATTTGATCAATTAGTTCTTAAAGGGAGGACCGTGATAATTAAATCTTATAACTTATTATTATTTATTTTTCAGCTAACTTATTTCTAGTCATTTTAAAAGTGGAAGTCCATCAGAAAGTAATGCTGCTGATTATATATGCATTTTTTTCAAATTATTTTCCAGTGCTGTTTTCTCTCTCAAATAACTTGAGAGACATTAATTTATTTATTTAATGACTTGTAGATCCTCCTAATCTGATTAATTATTGTTCCTGTTTCGATGTATGAGGTTTCTTTAGAACTGCTATTATTTGACTTTTATCAATATCATAGAAATGGGAAAAGATACATAATTACATAATGGATTTTAGGGAATGAATTAATTGCCAAGAAAATAACATGAATATTAATTTGAAATTCGAGGTTTTACTTGAAATATTTAAAATTCAATCAGAAAGATAGTGAATAAATTCAGTTGGAACTACAGCGAAAATTTTAACATTCACTTGATAAGTGAAATTCATAGAGAGTTTAAAATGTTATTTGTATTCCAATCCTTGTTACAACCATGTTCGGAACCTGATTTGTGTAAAGTAATTTATGTAAATATTGAATGATTGAATCGCATATTGTAAGTGAAATTATGAATACGATATAATCATCTGTTAGATTTCATCAACTGATGGATCAATCTATTGCCATATTTCACGCAGTCATTTTACAATCAGAAATATCATCATATTTCATTGTATTTATTTTTATATTTTTATGAAATGTTATATCTACTTAACTATTTATAAAATACAGAAAAAACATTTATAATATATAACTTCAGTTAAATGTTGTTGATTTTACTGATTTTTTTAAAAACTTTAACATTATGATTTCGCATTTAAAATTTAGTTTTTCTAGTCTACGCATTTAATTTTTTTATCATTATTATTTCAAATTGTTTATCTTAATTTATAAACATTTTTAGTTCATTCTGATTTTACTTTTGCATGGTTATGTATTTTAGTTTGCTTTATTTGAGATGTAGAACTTATTTTGGAAATTAAACTTTTGTTGATTTTCATTTTGTGTTAAATGTTTTTGAGTTCGTTTTTCCTTTTTTTTTATTTTTTGCATGTATCCCAACAACCAAACGTAAATGTGCATGTTCATCAAATTACTTATGATTTCTCAGATTCATTTGAGATTCAAAATTATTCTACTTCATTATCATACTAACATCCTTCTCTATTTACATAAATTGCATTTTTTTACTTGCTTTTCTTTTTCACTTTAATAATACTTGAATGATATGTTTTCATTTGGAAATCTTTCTCATGAAAAATTTTTCCACATACTATCACATTATTATTTCTATGTTATTATAAAGAAACAATGTTACTTAATGCTCAATAATATTTTGTAACAGTTTTGGCCGGGCTTATTGCAATGGAGTCAGAAAATTTGACGTAATTTTCAAGAATCAGTATATTAGTATAAAAGTACTTTTAAATAATCCCTATAGACAAATTTTCCAAAACGCTAATATTTTTAATGACTATTTTTTTCTCACCAACGTAGTTCCAACCAACCATTAAAATTGAATAATTCGTATTACATATTCGATATCATCTACTCATTTTTAAATCCAATAAAGGCTGGATAATTCTCTTTAAGTTACCGAAAACTATTTAAAAATGCCTTATTTGCAAACATTCTACTTGATTTACGAATTTTGGTAGTGTTTTATCTACTATCCCTTTCACATTTAAAGGTATTTCAAAACATTTCATGTAGTTTTCGTAAGAGCTAACTTCAATAAAGTTAGCTATGGTTAGTTTTCAAACAAACTAAGCATAGCTAACTTTTCTTCAATTTTCTGCTGTTGAATTCTATCAGAATCAAATCAGGAAGACTACAGTTAACAACAAAATATTTGATTACCTTATTCAAGTTAATTTTAATAACGTTTTTTTCATATAAATGGTCATCAAGTTTCCTTTTGCTCTTTCTTTCAAATTTCCAGCCTTCATTGACATAACTATAGTTGATTTTGGGTGGAATTATGTGCCCAATCTTCCATAATGATGTGGCAATAATTCTGGGAAGATATACATTGCCTGCTTTTATGACATAGGCTCTCATAACTGGTCACATGTAAACTGATTTGTCTGTCGTTCCTAAGTAAAGTTAAAGCTAAGATATGTGTTAAACAGGAATCATTAAGGTTGTGGGACATGTTGGAATTTATAATTGAAGACGTACTGCACTTGCACCCGTGAAAGTAACATAGTGCTTTGCAAAGCATGTTTGGACAAAAATAATAATTTTCATTTTAAGATTTTGATGTGAATCAAATTCACTTATGCATAGAAATTTTGCAAAAATTTCTTCGTGAAATTCACAAAAACTACACCACACATGTTTCATTCATTTTATAGACGGTCTATTTGAAGAAAGAATCTGGTATCACATTTAGCTTCCTGCACAGTGCATATGCGATCTCAAACTTATTATTTTTGTAATAATTATGAATCTGGCACTATGACATGCAAAAAAAGTTTGTTGAGAAATTAAGAGCTTACAAAATATTGAAGCGCATTATTTGACTCTAAGTAATGCTTCCAAATTCTTATCCAAAACGAATTAACTTAAAAATTTAAAGAACTTTTAACTGTAACCAAGTTCTATTTTAGAAAATCACGTGATCAAGTGTAGCACGCTTTGGGGACATGTATACTTATATAAATATATATAAATCGAAAATTGTACATATGCGGGGTGTACCATTTTAAAACTTTTTTGATACAAGGTACTGTTATGTGTCATACCCACTGTATGTTATGGGGTTTGAATAGTTGTAGTTTAAAACAGTTGTTCGAAAACAATTTGTCCCAAACGTGACACTTCGACATTAATCAGGTTGAGAGTGATCTTAGAATATGTCTTATTTCACAGGCTAGCTCTCTAATTTCTTTGGAATAAATATAAAACAGCAGTAATTCATCGCTTAAGGATACAAATATTTGAGGACGGTAAGGTTCTTGTATACTGTTGATGGTAGAAAACATTTCTTTTTAAATTGGGGAATTATTATAATAGAATCAAGAATTTTTTGAATCATTTTATATAATTTAAGATGATACTAGTATATTGGAATTGTATTTAATTGAAAAGAACTTTTCATAAATCTCAAAACTTAAAAATTTCAGACTGTCTGATCCCCCAGTAGCACAAAGATATTGTACGATATTGAAAAATATTCACAATATTGTACAATATCATATAATATTGTATAATATCGAGCAATATTATACAATATCATATAATATTGTATAATATCGAGCAATATTATACAATATCATGCAATATGTTGTGCTACCTGGGTCAACGTGCATTTTCTGCTAGACAATTTAAATATTTTTTGAAGTAATTCATTTGTAAAGAAAGTGAAAAAAGGTGCCATTGTGGGTACATTTTTTGGGAAAATGAAAACTGTTTAGCAGTTCCATCGTGAGTCGCTGGCAGCCTATGAAATGAAGAGATATCTAAGATTCCCTAAATTTCCACAAGCATAGACTTCCTCCGATGTGTTCTTTGTGACTTTCCTTCTTCTAGTTTTGCTACAGAGGAACATTTTTGACATCCTTGCTGGTGCTCGGTCTATCAATATCGCAGGTGCTCCTATGGTGTGTTCAAAGGCAACACACCGCTGTACGCGATTTCTGCTAAACGTTTACGAGACTTTTTCAGTACATAATTGAAAACTAAAAAAGTCAATTTTTATATGAATGAATCTCTCTCTATATATATTTAGAAATATATATATATAAATATATATTATATATATTCTTGTTCGTATACATCACAATAATCAATGATGGTCGTTTATCAAGGATGTTGTAATAATATTGCCTTTTACTTTGTAATGCTAAATGAACTGGAACTATTCCAGATGAACAGATGGTGTGAGTTCAACTTGATTGTTGGGTTAATTAACTTTCATTTGATCGTAATCGATATGTTACGGCTAAAGCAAGAATGAAAGGTAAACCTAGGTTTAACCCACTTTAACCTAGGTACCACCTAGGTTAAAGTGGGGATTATCAAGGCTTTGCGGCTAAAGCTCGAAAATATCCCAACTCTTCCACCTTTAGCCGACTAGGATTGGTTAGACGCAGTTTTAGCCGGTTAAAGGTGGAAGCGTTGGGAAATCTTCGGACTCTAGCCGCAAAGCCTTGGTAATTCCCACTTTAACCGCTTAAACCTAGGTTTACCTTTCATTCTTGCTTTAGCCGTAACATATATATGTGCTGGCCGTCTGCATGGGGAAAAGTAATCTAACGTTGCCAAAGATGCTCCGGGTATTTAAGTTTTAGTGGAAGAAATACGATCTTCTTAGTAGTTGCCTTTATGCTTTCGCAATATTTAGACTTATTTTACATATGGCATCTTTTGCCTGGCAATTTCTCATAAATTGAAATTTGTATTGCTTTTCATTCTCATAAAAGGTTGAAATTACAACTTTTAAGAATAAATGAAAAGCAGTCAACTTCATATATCTTTGTCTAAAAAATTTCAAATTCTCTGGTTAAAAGCGAATGTGTCTTGAAAATATTCTTGAAGATGGATATAAAATAACTTAAAGGTGACATTTAAACTAAAATATTTATTTACAGTTTTATGAAATCTTATATTTAGAAATTCTAAGACCCGCGTTATCACACAATCTCTTCACCTGGGATGTTAAAGGTTTTAAACAAACTTTTGATTAACGTTTTTTACTATCGGTATAAATATACCCGTTGTGATGTAAATGGTCCCAGTTTTCGATATTTCGTTTCAAACTGGCATTTTTAGAGACGAAATAAATCGCCAACTTTCACAGGCAATAATATTGTACGGAACTGTTAGAAATGTGACTAAGATGGCCGAGGAGTGACGCTTTGTTCTAGAAGAGCAAAAGCGTGCGTGCGAGAGAATTCTATTATTTTGCCCTGTCGCATTTCAAATCCAGAGTCAAATTTTAATAACATCTCGGCCTTAAATTCAAATATTTCGTTTTCTCACTCGACAGCCGATTAACTCAGTTGCACAATTTTTTAAACTTCATTACATGAGATGAAATTCACAGAAAATGCATTAAGATTTTAACATGTGATAACCAAAAGAAGGCGACAGAAACTAATGTCGATAAAATTCTGTATTTTTACGATGTATTAAATGTGGACTTTTAGATTTAGCGACATGGGAAATCGATGAAATAAAGGGCATTTCATAGCCTTTTGATGCAGCTGTAGTGATGGTTGTTTGTATCAAGTGAAAGAAAAGGTATAGTTTGGTGACGAAGGGGAAAAAATAAATAAAATGTTGTTATTGTTGTTCACTTAAAAAATTGTGTATCGCACAGAAGTAGGCTAGAAGCAGAATGTTGACTAGTTATGTTTGGGCAAATAAAAAAAAAATTAAGAGAAAAGTGATCAACAACCGAAATCATAATCACGCACTAGTTTTTATGTGTATAGAATGCGACTCTCTTTTAATGTGGCCTTTTGGTTTCATTACCCCTGCACAGCTTGTTTGAAATCTCGATTTTAAAACTCAATTCTCGAAGTATTGAAAGTTTCTCTGTATCATTGAGAAAGCAGAGCACATTGCTTTGAAGAATTCCAATAAGATATTGCGACTCGAGTGAAGAATATTCAGGAGAAAAAGCAAAGACAGCTTTTTAAATAAAAACATCTACAGTTGACGTCAAAGTAAAATTTGAATTATTTAGAGCTCATATTAAAATGTATGCGGTTTAAAGTAGGAATTAAGAATTAAAGACGAACATTCTTGAGTATCAAGCTATTAGAATTGTAGCATTAAAAGAACATTCTGCGAAGAATAATCTAGAATGTTCAGCTGTTCCAAGCCAGGCCTTAAGAATTACTAAAAGATATAAATAATATTACACTATAAAAATCAGGCAGAATGTGAATTAGAGTTCTGAAATTCTTACTGAAGTTGAAATCGGATAGGTTTAAAGAAAATTATAGTTTTTATGTAAATTTTGAATGAAATAAATTTTCTAATTTTGTGGCTTATATATTCAACAGAATATATTCATTTAAATATTTTTTCACTTAACCATTTAAACCGTAAGGTACTCTAGAATTTTAAATATCGGTATTAAATTAGAGTAAAACAAAAGTAAGTACTTTTTTTATCTAACAATTTTGTCATAGAGTATATGACTGTAGAATGGAAAAGAATACAATTTCACACCAGAAAAGATTAGTATTTTGCTTATACTCTGAATATTCTTAACTCCCTTTGTACTCAAATACGAGATGAACTAATAGAACAGTTCTTATTAGTACTAAAAAAATGAATAAACGAGACATCTTTTGCGACTATGGAAATATCTAATGCGATGTTTTCCTTTTAAATGGCAAAAACCGAAAGCAATTGGTTTTTATTCGATGAATCGCATAATAATAACATGTTTCTAATGTTAGATGGTATCATTTATTGCAGTGAAAATTCCGAGCGAAATTCAACATTCTGTGTGCGTATGTCATTCTTTAAAGCTTGCGATAAGTTTGCTACCATTGTACATTAGACACTTAAAATTTTTCGGATAAGTTCTGAGCGGATTATCTTCATTCTATCTATTCCAACCTGGCGGCCAAGTTTAAGGCCGCCATTTTTACCACTGTACCGCTGGATTAGTTGTAAATACCTCAACGAAACGACAATTTTAGAATTTTCGAGGATTTGTTCGATATATGATCAGTTTTTCTTAGGCTATCCCTACTTAGTCTTTTCTTCTAACTGTTCATATATGATATAATTTATTTTCTAACTTTTTTCTAAATGTGAGATTATACTGATATATTTAGTGCTAGGTTTCTCCTTAGCTTTTTCTGAGCACTTTGTGAATGATGATTATAAACATTCCATTTATAAATATATTACATACTATTTATAACCTCTAGTCATGATTATTCATTATTTATTACTGATTGCAGAAACATACTAAAATTGAAATAAAAGGGTGTCAAGCTAAAACTGGTTTTTTTACACAGGATTTACAGGTTTGCTTGTCAGTCGAAATACCTGCATGATAAAATGGTTACAGCATTTGAAAACTTATTCTCATTGTTTGAATGGGAGATGATAAATTAAAGTGCTCATTAATCAAGTTACTATTTTTCATTGAATTTTCAAACCTCATTAAACTAAGCAGAGCTCTTTAGATCATATTCAACATGGGTTTAATTGGAATTTGCATTCTATTTCCACAAAATTAAAGAAAAGAGGTAAAGACAGAGATGATCGAGAAGCTGTTTATACCAGTTGCATAAAGTACAAATACACTCAGAATCTCATGTACAAACATTCGCTCAAAACGTTTCGGATATATTTACGCTTTCTTTTATACGATATATAACTAGAAATAGATAATTAAATAATAATGACTAAAATAGCACACCGTAATTTCAATTCTGGGATATTTCTGCCGTCTCCTATTTAATTAACTTATTGTATTTATCGTTATTTATTCCTGATATTCCACGTTAATATATTTATTTACTTATTCGTGCTTCTTGGAAACACACTCAAGATTTTTCAACAAATAAGAATGAGAGTGGTCTAAGTAAAATATAAAAAAAATGTAGAGGCTAAACTTATGTGTATTTATTACGTATTTAATTGCTTTATTTGTTTTTAAAACTGTACATTTTGTAGCATTTTTCAGTCGTATTTTTCCTAATGCTAAGTATGTAATTTGTAAATGTTGTCTTGTTTTTAATGGATCTGTGGCGTTTTTACAATTATTTGTGCATGTGTAGGTATACTAAGTATAGAAACTATTCGTTTTATTGTTATTTATTAAGCTCACTTAGAAGCTTCTAGTGTCAAATTTACGATGTACTTAATTTATTACTTATTACCAATGTGATTGCATACTTTTTCGATATGTTGATGTAGAGTTTGGTCACAAAGTAACAGTTTCTATGCAAGCTCTCTAAACTTAATATCGTGATATGATGTAACTTTGAGAAACTGTAACTTCATCAGGAATTTTGCATATTTCTGCAAAATCAGTGTATTAATACAGTAAAACCAACGTTAGGCAGAAAACAAAGGAGTTCTGATAAATCCAATTATAACTGATTAATTAGGCAACGTTTAAATTGTCCAGAAAACAATTTTCTCTCTATGATCTAAAAAGTAAAGGGATTGAGGCATATACACATTAAAATATATTGATTCTAAAAGTTATACAGCAAGTATACTGGTGTCTTTAAAAATGGAGTAACACATAAAAGTTTAGATGCTGCAGATAAACTGATACTTCGTCTTGCATTATATTAAACATTTGTTTCAATTTTGCAAATTTCAATGTTAGCCACTCCAAGCAGTTTTAATATGCATTTGCTTGTCATGATTTATAATTCGCTTTTTTCAACAGGAGTCTGTACCAGATACTTTAAGAATGTTAAAGTTACCAGGTTGAAACTCATGTACTGAAAAAAATATCAATCAGTGATTGTGAAAATGGCGATACCTCTGGTATTTATTTGTGCATTACAAAGAAAGTTATTATCAAAATGTTGGTAATTGACTTCCTGGTTAGAAAGTAATGAGTCAACCTTTGGTTGTTTCTTTGTTATTCTGACAGACGCAATGGCAGAAAAGTTTTTCCAGGGCTGAGAGGTTTCAGCGCACTTCTGGTCTTTGATATAAACGATTTGAATTCAAATGAAATATGTTATATTTCTATCATTTGGAACAATTATCCTTTATTTTTTGTAATTTTGTTGCTAAAAGTGGTTCTTTAAATTGATGAATAAGACAGAAGCAAATAGGTTGTCGAGAATCGCCCGCTCTAAGTGCTGGAAAGCCACAGGTTGTGCTGATGCTGATGATAAAAAAAAAGGAAAAACAAACTGCGTAGGGTGATTGTCTTGCAAATATTTGTACTTTTGCATGTTAAAAAATTCAATAAATTTCCGCCTATTGGGAAACAAAACGAGTTTCATTTTTATGTGTTTATGAAATTGCTTCACATCAATTTTACATTACTGGTAGTGATAGAAACCCTTAATTTTTTAATTATGATATTTGAAGTTATTTTGCTAAATTTAGGCGAATTTCATTCTCTAAGAAAAGCACTTATTAAAATTTAATTGTAGCGAGTTAATGGAAGTCAACTTTTTTGAAATCAAAACCTGCATTGAATTATTACTATCCTAAAATGGAAAAAAATCCATTTTTATTCTGTTTGCTTTGATGTATTGCAATATTTAACTGGAACTATAAGGCCATAGTTTAAAATAAACACACTAATATTAGTACACACTAATAGTAGTAATATTAGTAATATACTAAGAAAGGAAACATTCAATATATAATCAACCAGAAAAATTATCTGGTGTAATTCTGTGATTTTTGCAATATGATTTTTTAAAAATTAGATGGAAGGTATTAATTAGCTACATTTTAAATGCATCCAACATTAAAGGCTATAAACATTTTTTACAATAACGAGAATAACAAATTCAATAGAAAGATAACAACGGATTTTAATACATACATGTGATCTTGAAATTTCATTACAACTTCATTTAAGTATTTATGAACAGAAAACAGGATAGAAATTTTTGTATACATCATTAAAAAGTACTCTCTCTGTACATTTGGAATGAAATGTAAAAAAATATGAAAAATTATATTTTAAGCACAGATAATTAAAATAATACATGTATGAAACAACAAGCACAAAGTGATTAATAAAGCGTCAAAAATAGCAAATACAAATCTATACAACAATTCCTGATATTTTTGCAAAATGAAGTGAATATATTCATTAGAGATAGTCAGATTATGATGAAATACTTCAAAAATTAATCCATTAGTAGTTTTTGATATTAAAATTTGTTCAAAACCATATTATTTAAGAATTGTTTCATCAATTCAAAAATACACAACCGCGCAAAAATATTAGAGCAATATTTCATTCGAAATGTGACTCTAAGGTTAAGTTTTAAATTAGAAAATTCTAAACAAAGATGTTAGTGTGAATTAAAAACTAAACTAAATTATAACGTTTAAATATAATTATTCACTAGATTATACTATTAATTTGAGTAAAAGTAGTAAGCATCCCACATTAGTTTCGAAAGTTCTTGGAAGATTCCGTGTTAAACTATCCTCTTTTAAGTTATTAGCCGAAAACTTCTTTAAAAAAATATTAAATAGCAAACAGAAGTATTTTTAATTGATTCTAAGAATAGAAAAGTCATAAATTATGGTAAAACAGTCTGAAATTATTTATATATTTAAACATATATTTATGCATTAATCGTTGTTCTATTTGAAGCAAAAGTGAAAATTTGGAATTTTATACAACTTGGCAAAGAATACTAGACAGTAACATTAATTTTTTCGAATAATTACCAATAGTCCTTTTCAAAACAATTAAATAAAAAATTAATTATCTCCAGAGCGCAAGTATCTCACCTTATAATTATTCCAAAATATTGTAATGTTTTCAGTAAACTGCAAATTAAATCCCCTATTCCAAATTCTGCTATGGAGGTGCAAGTGAAACTTTTCAGACTGGAAAATTCAGTAAATAAAACGTCGTTGCCGCACTGCTAAAACTGTTCTAAAATTCAGAACGAGTTCAAACAATTATTAAAAAATGATTTTGTTTTAGAATCTTGCCTAATAATCTATTTATAACGTTGTTAAGAAATTTATAACTATACTTTTTTTTATAAAAAAAAAATTGTGTTTAGTTCATGTTTTTCATTAGATGCTTGAAAACATTGTTGAATCATTGAAGATAAGTGTCTCCAGGTAAAGTATTTCAAGGTAGATTTTGTTTTTTTAGTGTCTTAAGAATATGAAATCATATTTGAGATGGTATATATTTTTAATTGTTTTCGTTTATATTAAAATAGGATATCCCATTACTTCTTAGTAAAAAAAGTTTAATTCATTAACATAAAAATAGTTCAACAAAACATTCTTCATAATTATTCAAATTTTGATGTATAAATATCATTACTGACAGGAATTTCAAGTTCCATTTCCGATTTTGAATTATCATGACTTTTAAATCATAATTTTGAAAATTGTAGAATATGTGAATCATCACCAAATTTTTCAACGGTAACTTATTTGTATGAAAGAATGATTAATCACGGTACACAATTATATAAAAAATGCTGAAGCTAAGTTTTAAATTAAAAATTCTTAACCATCAGAACATTTCAAAACGATAATTAAAATTATTCATTTTAAATTAAAGAAAAATTCTACAATATTTGATAGTCTCTTGTCTTTTTATTAGCTTGTAATAATGTTAAATTACTTTTAAACACAAAAAAGAACTACATACCTGAATGATTTTGTGCTTCTGACCGTTCTTATTTCCGCTTCTATTCTTTATTGTTTGATGCAAATTCAAACTTTTGTTACTGAAAAAAAATCGTTTGCTAAAACAAAAAAGATAAAACGTTTCCATGTGGAAAACACGGCTTAAAAATTATTTATTTGATCTATTTTCTTAAGTTAAATATCGTTTGCTCCTTACGAAAATCAAGTTGTATACTATTTTTGGAAAAAAAAGCTGAAAAATTATAAATAACGAATAAAACAGGCTATAAAAGGTTTTCAAACTTTAAACATATTCAATAAACTATTAACAATTTTATTCTAAATATCCAGAAAGATTCTACAATTAATTCCATCGATTATGTTAGTTCTTATAAATATCTTCAATTATATCTAAGTTATGCTTTAGATATCGTTAATTTTAAGAACCTTAGACTCTTTAATACTACAATTTCATCGGAATTTGTGAAAATTTTTAAGAACGAGTGTCAAGGAATACAGAAGAAAAACAACAGTAAAACATTTTTATTTCGAAAATAAAGTTTACATGAAAACTAACTGATTATAAAATTAACTGCTTTATTTAAATTTTGGTATAAAATAGGTTTCTGCTTCAAATAAAAAAATATAGTAAGTAAATTATTTTATTAATCAATTTTTTAATTATTTAAAATTTTTTAAAAAGGCAGAAAAGATAGTGATGCAAATATGAATCACACTACAACATAATGAGAATTTAAGGAGTCTATTCTGGTACCTCCGGTTTGGGTTGGGGG
>BGPR01000655.1:375817-386539 GCA_013235015.1 Araneus ventricosus | reverse complement strand
AGACGTCACTTTTCCCGTTGCTAACGTGCTGAAAAGCATCTCCCAACTCTTGAAGGTATACAAGTGGATTCATAGAACATCACAGAAAAGACTAGACTTTTCTTGATGAGTAGTCAACTGATATTTTACTAGTATTAGACAGAGATAGACAAGACATTGTATAACAGCTGTTTTTTGTTAAGAGAAATAATTAGTTGGTTACTGGTATGTTAAATTTCCATATCTGGACCACACAGGTTAGTGGTTCGAAGATAATGTATCGCTTATGATCACGTGATAAAATCCACCATTAATTTTCAAATTCATTACACATTTCAGTAGAAAGAAAAGAAAGTGACTTCACATCACGGCATAAGACGACAAGTAGTTTAATGTTGATGACTGCACCGTTTACATGTGATCAAGTGAATTGACTCCATTTTTATTGATGAATCCAATTCTATTTTACTGCTGGTAAGTATAGGATGGACAGGCATTATGAACAGCTGCTTTGTTAAAGAAGACTTTTAGGTGGATGCTGGTAAGAGTAAAATCGTGAAACGTATGAAAACCAGAAACAGCTATATGAATCAGAGCATTTGCTGATTTTTAAGAGAACGAGGGTAAAGTCATGAAAGTTTCCAGGACGTTTCCACAGCAGTGAACAGTGACGAACAGACGATGCCTCCGAGCATTGTTTTCAGAGCAATTCAGGAAAACTCTAACTTGGCGTTTTAGATATCTCATTATAAAAACCAGACTGAAAACAAGCTTTGGAGCAATGAACAGAAAATTTTTTATGATTTGTTTTTTTAACTGTTCAATTGATTGCCATAAAATGCGCTAGAACTTTATGGGAACTTCACTGCCGGAAATCTCAGTGGTTGCAGTTTGATCTAATAATTTAAAGTTACATACACTTTTTTTCACGTTTTTGCTTTGTAGAGCTTCAGGGCATTACGGCATGGGTCTTAAGGACAGATGTTCTCCCATTACTACATAACCATCTATTTTTCTCGCCGTCACTCACTCGCCACATTTTGGCTCACTTTTCTTTAGGATATTTTTATATCGGTCAATGTTTCTAATGTGATGCAAAAAATGAAAAGCCTTTATTTTTTGACCATGAGCGGCAAGAAACATTCGGTACCCACCAAGTCCATAAATCTTTGTACTCTATGAATTTTGATCACCTTTCTTTAGAAATTTTATATCGGTCAATGTTTCTTATGTGCAGCAAAATATTGGCGGCTTATTTTTTTTTGTCCATGAGCGGCAAGAAGCATTCGGTACTCACCAAGATATATCTTTGTACTCACGCCAGATTTTGGCTCACTTTTCTTTAGAACATTTTTATATCGGTCAATGTTTCTTATGTGCTGCAAAAATATTGTAGAAGCCTTTATTTTTTGTCCATGAGCGGCAAGAAGCATTCGGTACTCCGAGATATATCTTTGTACTCCACGCAGATTTTTGAACTCCTTTCTTTCAGAACATTTTCTATCGGTCAATGTTTCTTATGTGCTAAAAATATTGTAGAACCTTTATTTTTTGTCCATAGACGGCAAGAAGCATTCGGTACTACCAAGATATATCTTACATGCCACGCCAGATTTTGGCTCACTTTTCTTGAACATTTTATATCGGTCATGTTTCTTATGTGCTGCAAAATATTGTAGAAACCTTTATTTTTTGTCCATGAGCGCGAAGCATTCGGTACTCACCAAGATATACACTCATAATTTTTGGTTCATTTTCTTTAGAACATTTTATAACGGTCAATGTTTCTTATGTGCTGCAAAATATTGGACCTTTATTTTTGTCATAGAGCTGATGAAGCATTAGTACCCACCAATTCCATAAATCTTTCGAACAGTCTTAATCTCTTTGCGTCGGTGTAAACGTTCATAAGTCACATCCATGGATTATAAGGACAGAGTATTTTCCTTTCCATCGAAGAAACTATTGTACCAAGAATGATTTTCTGCAACTCCATTTAAATGCTTAGAATCTTTGGTTTAGGAATGAGTTGCATCGATGTAAAGTTAGGAGGTGCTATGCCTTGAATTCCTGATCCAAACACTACAGGCAAATGTCATATTGCAAAACATTGAAGAATTTTTCGGTTACGTAATCTTGCAAATGGAATTTTCAGAAGGAAAGATAAAACTTGTAGATTTCTCAGAAGCTGGTAGCACTTTTCAGATTGAGAGGTTCACACTTTCTTTTACGGCTGCATTTACCATATATATCACTTGGAAATATTTCCGCAGTTCTTGTATGTAAGCTTCACGTTCCTTTAGAGTTGACAGTTGCCTGTCATAAAGAGTATTCTTTTTTTTTTTTGAAATGCTTTTCCGTGTGATAACCTTGTGTGACAACAATTTTCTTACGAAAACTTCACCATATTCACTTGAACATCTGAATCAGAACGGTAGGTCATGGTCCAATTGAAAGAGAACTAATTGCGGTACCATTTAAAACTGCATATCGTGGTGGTTCTATAAGAATCCCATTTTTTGGTCGTTTCGGAATCTTTAGAATATTTGAAGGAGGATCAGGGACATGGAATAGAATTAGCGTCAATGATATGCAGAGATTTATTTGTGTAACATACAATGTAGCTTACTTGGCAATTGTAACGGTCAAATGTTTTTCTCCCGTAACTGAAAGAAATAATCTTCAGATATATTTTGTTAAAATGGGTCGTCCACAGTAGAATTAAGGCGATGTATTGTCGAGACTTATTAATTCCGATTCTTACAGTTCGAACTTGTCTACAGTAACGTGTTTTCTTAAATTTAGAATTCAAGAATAGCTGCAAAATATTAAAAACAGGTTTACAGTTTTCCGAATAATTCTAAACCAAAAGGCAGCAGCAAGTAAAATTGCTTGTAGTAAGTTCTATATATCTTTATGTATAATATAAGAAATAATTCTTTGATTTGTAGATGTTATATACAGATTTCACTCTTCTTTTCTCACCATTCTTCGATAATCAAGCATTTCTAAAGAAAAAATGAGAAAACTTATATTGCATTTTGAATATAAGAAATATTAGAAGCTGTGCAATAATTAAAAAACAATGTTTACTTTCGTGTTAATAATTTTAGAAAAGAAGTGCAATGATTGATAAAATTCTTATTTATAGATGAATGACGTTATTGAATAATCAAAATAGAAAATAATTTTAATCTTATGGTTTTAAAGAAAAAACTTCATTCATGATTATAAAGCTTAGTGCTATTTTCATTCCGTCAAAATGCAAAAGGTTAAATTCAAAAAATGAGTTTCAAATAATTGATATATCAGAAACTTTGATGGATTTTGATTAGTTTGTCCAATGTGCCAAATTCTACAGACAACTCATTAGCAATGAATAAAATGTGACATAAAAGAAATTATAGTAAAATCAAATATCCTTGATCCAATTAACCGATAATATCAAAAAGACACCTTTAAAGAATAAATTTAAATATGAAATGTAAGTCTATAAGATGGAAAAAATGGATTAAGAGGAGGTATGAAGGCTTAAGTACAGAAACATTTATGTTCATCGCTTCTTCTCTCGTGATGACGCAATAATCGGACATGTAGTGGAAAAAGTGAATGATGATGAGGAGGAAGTGGATGAAAATGGAGAAGATACACAGACCAAGAAAGTTATATGAGGAAGCAGATGAAAGATGGCCAGTGTTGTTTCAAGCTGTCCAAATACTACACCAGGTCCATGATACCATGTCGCCTCTAACAGCACCACTACCATGTCGCTCTAACGGTATCACATACTCAGTCCTCTAACAGTACCACAAGTCCATTTCCCCCTCACTCCCACAGCAGCCTCATGAAACGCCAAAGTCAATGACATAAGCGGAGAAGCAGGACAGGAACAAAGGGCAAGAGGAATAAGTCTTTTCTTCGACAAATTTCAAGCTTTTGTATAGGCCCTACAGTCTGGCCAGCCACAGTCTTGTGGATCTCCGTTGGACTGTAGAGACAGAGGGACGATTTCCAACATACCATTCGCCCAGTCGTTTAGTAGCAAATAAGCTTTGCCGGGACGCTCTAAAAATAGTACCGGGACTGTAAAAGTAGTACGGACATCTAAAGTAAGAGAGTACCGGGACGCACTGTAAAAGTGAGTACCAGAGGAAGCTCTAAAAGTGGTACCGGGACCTGTAGAAAGTAGTACCGGAACGTCTCTAACCTGGAATTGACAGAAACTGCCTTTGGCTGTTTCAAATTTTTCGTACTTTCCCATTTCTCCGTTAAAAAGGTGACAGAACAGCGGGTTCTGCTAAATTACTCTCCCCTGAAATAGCAGGCTTTCATAATGGTGCCACCAATGTTCATATATGACGAGCAAATGAAAGTTATGAGAGCTTTTGGCATGGAATTTTTAAAATTCAAGAAAAATCTCTAAATAATGAAACATTCTAAGTTACATGTAACACACGAAATTTGGAACTTTTCTGTGATGTAAGCGACAATTTTAAAATGTGTTTAATTTTGCTTTTGTACAAATATAAAATTCAGTGTATTCGTTTAAATCTTATGTTATCGATTTCGATATTATTTAGTTATGTCTGGCCTATATAATATATGACAAGATGGGCATCTAGCACAAATTTCTACGAACGGCATCGTAGCAAAGATGAACAGGCAAATTCTAGAAACAAGTGATTCAATTATTCAGAAAATTTCTTTTCTCGCATCCAAGTGGTCAGTTTTTTGCAGGATAAAGTGAGATTCTCGTATTAATAAAAAACAGCATTATGTCTTTGTGCTTTGTTTAAAAACAAATGTTGGTTAATTTATTATGGATTATCAATAAAATTCTACCACTTTTGTCGGCTAATCTAAGTTTCTTTTTGACAGTATTGACTTCATATTAAAATACAACAAATTGTCAGTGTAATGTAGTTATTGAAGAGGATTTAATGAAATGGATTATTGAAGCGAGTGTAGCAGTAATATCAAGATATCAAGTATTGCATTTAGTTTTTTCAATAAAGAAAATAATGTACTGGTGAATTACAGATTTTAACTCGAAAATGATTTTTTTAACTTTCAGCATAACCTTACCATTTTTTTCTTATCAAATAAATGTATTGCAATAAAATTATATGAATGATTGGAAGCTGCAATTTCAAATCAAGCATTATAACCTAAAAAATTGTCCTCTGAGCGCATTATTATTCGTTTGATAAAGAAAAAAAGTTATGGAAACAAAGAAACCAGGACTAATTTCAACTTACTATCGTGACCGCATAAAAATGGCATAGAACATTAAATAAAATTGTCTTGGAGGTTGATTTGTCTGCTTGATCACTATCAAAAAAAATGATCAATTCTGTTTCCACGTTTGGAGTAAACAATGAAATATAGTCTGACTACACGAGTTCCAGAGGAGCTACCACTTTGGACGATTTTACACAGGGGTGTCAGGCAATGAGTCAGGATAGAGCTCAATTCCGGTTCTTTGTCATTGATTCACGCTCAATGAAATGTAAAGCATCGCCCTTCCATTTTAAATCATCGTAAATGGGTAAACTATCCCTACCTTTCCCCCTATTTTGATGAAAATAACTCCAGCCGCAGCAGCGCAAGGGGAAGTTTCGAAAATGTGGCAGCTAATCGCCACCTCATTTCAATATGATCTCATGAATGATAAATGCATACGTAGTAAAGTACTGTTTATACGTCTTTAAATGATCTCATGAATGATAAATGCATACGCAGTAAAGTACTGTTTATACGTCTTTAAAGAGTCTCATAGATGACCTAGAATGTAGTAGTAAATTTGTAACGTTTTGCCATGATCTTCACTACAGTGATAAATGCATACGTGTAAATTACATTTTACCGTCTTTAAATGTCTCATGAATGATAAATGCACTTACAGCAGTAAAGTACTGTGGTATACGTCTTTAAGATCTCATGAATGATAAATGCATATGCAGTGAAATTTGTTTATTAAGGTGGATCAATTTTTTTTTCAGAATTTCAAAACCACATACGGAAGCTTTTCAATGGTATGAGAGTAAGAGAAAATAATAAAAAAAAAAATTAAATTCTAATTATACTACCGAGAGCAGGTTGAATTTTTCAAAAAAAACTGGAAAAAATACTTAATTTTGATTATTAGTACTATTTTGATTCAGAAATAATTGTGCTTTTTTTGCATTACTAACTAACCAAAGTGATGATTAATGTAGTGAGTATACAGTCTATAATGTACATTGCACATTTATGACTCAGCTCCCCATCCCCACCTCAAATCAGCCCGGTTAAACACTAGAGCAGTAGGCAATCCATATTTTTCTGTCGTCTCTACTTGTGCATCCTCCATATAGTCGAGGGAGTATTCATCATGGGACCTTCCCAAAGTCACTTACGAGTGACAGTTTGTACTGACTTAAGAACATTGGATGCGATTTGTTATTTCCGACAAGGCAGGCCTGCCATCGTGTCAGTACGCTCAGAATCTGGGCATTATCTCAAGAACTACTGTCTTTTGAAAGGTTGTTGACAGAAGTAAAATTCGGCGTGGGAGAACAAAGGCAAGAACCACTCTATTGGTCGCCAAAGATTATGATCATGACAGTTTGGTTTATACTTGATGATCTGTGACCAGTTTTGGTTTAGCCATGATGGAGCGAAAGACAGGACTCAGTAAAACCGTTGAAGAAAAATCTTAATAGAACACATAAGCAGGTAAAAGCACCTGCCTCTAGAAAACACCGGCCACATGTACTGAAATTTCAGGAGGCACCAGGAGGTATTGAATAACATATATGGTTTTATTGCCATGGGTGAGCAATGACATAGACGTATGCAGATGGTTGCGACAGAACATCTGTCCTTACAGGTGAAATGAGACGGGTATTACGTAACATGGAACTGGTCACAAGATCAGGGAGGCCAGAAGCCTGACTGACGAAATAAGAAAATCGTTGCCGGATGCAGGAAGCTATCGCTGGTTTCATCCACATAATAGAAGAACACCCTTGTAGTGCTGAAAGAAGACTTAGGGAGTCAACTGTTACTTAATGGAAATTTACAATGAAGTGTAAACTGCTGACATTGCAGAGAAAAGTCTATCGAAGATAAATCTAGGAAAAGTTTGCACTCAAGGTGGCTTAGAATCGCAATTGGAATTCTCAGGTTCAATGTAGCAAGAAAAATTCAATGACTTTATTAACGTAACAACATTCAAATAAAGAGATCTATGCGTCTATTTGGTTCAAGTCAAACAAACCATAGAAAGTAATCATATAAGGGCACAGCAGCCATTTGCGTCGATCAATCCCGTTCATCGCGTTATTTCTCAGATAGAATCAGGATGTCATGAACCCTATTTGAAACTGATTTTTTGGCCATCAAAAAAATGGCCAATATCTGTCTGTGACGATAAAATCACACAAGGGAATTAGCCCTTCGAAGATTCTGAAATCCATTGCCTACCCTTTCTGGTTGTTATTTAACCGGGCTGATTTGACGAGATTGTGGGGAGGGCTGGGTCATAAAATGTTGCAATATACTACTTAGTACTCACCTCGTCCATACTTTTTGGTTATTTATATTGCATAAAACCCCAGTATTTCAGTTTAAAATCGGCATAATCAATAATCATTAAATTACCCATTTTTTATTGAAAAGTCAACCTCAGTAGTATAGAAATTTGAAATTTAAATTTTTTTATTATTTTAATAATCTCCATACCATCTTTTCCGCATAAGTAGGTTTTGTTAATAATAATATTTTTTAAATCGCATAATCAAAATTCAATGTTTTCCATTTTCCAATTCAACCTTACGGTAGTATTAAATTTTTAATTTTAATTTTTTTATATTTTTTCTCTTGTCTGTAGAACATCTTTTCTGCATAGGTAGGTTTTGATTAATAATAATTTTTCTCCGTAGAAGGAGCAGTCCACCTACTGTTGCCCGTCTTTCAAGGGACTGATGTAAAATTATAAATTAAAAGACGTTTAATCTGATTCAGCCAAACAACTTTGAATTGACTATAAACTGAAAATCACTACGTCTTGGTATGACGGGTTGCAAATTCCTCTTCTAGGTGAAGTTTCCTGTGAAATCGGACGTATTTAAATAGATATATATAGGAAATGTTTATGATTGAAAGAAAATAAATAAAATAATATATTATGACAGGAAATATTTTTTAATTTACATATTATTTTACTGTTTCTTTATTCAAAAAAACCTCTTGGTAAAAAAACAACATTTAGTCTAAGTATTTTTCGTTTGTTTAACAATTTCATTTTTACTTCAGATGTCTTTATAATTAAATTTTAACGTTGCCAAAATATTATCAAATTGCCGTTTACTGATAAATATTAATCTGGTACATCAGTATCCAATCTATATTACGCTCATGATATACCACTGATGTAGTACTACTTCTAAAAAGCAGAAAAATAATTTGAAATATAGGATAGCATAATTTAAAATTTCTCAGGAATTATTGATCATAGCAGAGATAAATTTTTATTCATTAACAAATTTTATTTCACTATTTTAGGCTAATAGATTTGAAATTAGAACTACAATGAGCTTTTAAAATTTAAAATTACTGAAATTTAGGTTTCTCTAACAATGCTGTTTTAACGATCTCGCAGTGCTATGAGACGAATGTTATTGTTGGTGACGTCTGCCGGATAAGTGAGAGACAGTTTTGGTTTGGTTTAGTTATATTAGCGTCCCGTTTTGAAACAACACGGGGCTATTTTGGGACAGTTCAGTAATTTGAATACGATCATATGATGACGAGGACAGTACCTGAGCTGGCACCCCATCTCCAAAACTTCCACCTCACCAACGGGAGGGACGTTTATGACAGTATAATTAAACGATGCAACAGGCCCCACGTACGGCTCATCTTCAGTGGAATCGGGTTTCAGACGGAACCCTCCGGCCACAAGACTGAGACATTACACCTCTAGGCCAGCGAGAGAAGCAATACGTGAAACTTAAAATGTAAGCTTAAGTACGTTTTTTTATTGCATTCAATATAAATTGTTGATGTTTGAAACAACATTTAAAATTAACGGGTCTATTCTGGTACCCACGGTTGGGTTGGGAGACTTCGCTTTTTCAGCACGTTAGCAACGGGAAAAGTGACGTCTCCCAACCCAACCGGGGGTACCAGAATAGACCCATTAAACATTGACAGATGTGAGGATTCTGAGATTTAACAGAAATCTGATAAGCTGTTCAAATTGTATTGAAAACAATCTATTTTTAAAGAACATTAGAAGTGAAAGATATCGTTGGCTTTCAGAGAAGGTTCAACTTCAAGAAACTGATATTAGATCCACGTGATAGTTAACATGCGGGTTATTTATCATAAAATATACGTATCTTTAAAATTTCAACTGTGTATGCTCATAATTGACCCTGAAATTGGAATTTTTCATAGAAGACATCACAGAAAAGAAAACTAGACTTTTTTCTTGATGAAGTAAGTCAACTGATATTTTACTAATAGTAAGCAGAGAATAGACAAGACATTATGAACAGCTGTTTTGTTAAAAGAGAAATAATTAGTTGGTTACTGGTATAGTTAAATTGTCATATGTTCTGGACCACACAGAGTTAGTGGTTCGAAGATAATGTATCAGCTTATGATCACGTGATAAAATCCACCATGCAGAATTAATTTTCAAATTCATTACACATTTCAGTAGAAAGAAAAAGAAAGTGACTTCACATCACGGCATAAGACGACAAGTAGTTTAATGTTAGATGACTGCGCAGTTTAGTCATGTGACGTCAAGTGAATTGACTCCATTTTTTATTGATGAATCCAATTCATATTTTACTGCTGGTAAGTATAGGATGGACAGGGCATTATGAACAGCTGCTTTGTTAAAGAAGAAACTTTTAGGTGGATGCTGGTAAAGTAAAATCGTGAAACGTTATGAAAACCGAAACAGCTATATTTGTCCAGAGCATTTTAGCAGATTTTTAATGAGAACGAGGGTAAAAGTTCATGAAAGTTTCCGGGACGTTTCCACAGCGATGGAGAACAGTGACATAACAGACGATGCCTCCGAGCATTGTTTTCAGAGCCTATTCCAGGAAAACTGCTAACTTGGCGTTTTGAATGTCTCGTATAAAAACCAGAGACTGAAAACGAAGCTTTTGGAGCAATGAACAGAAAGAATTTTTATGATTTTGTTTTTTAACTGTTCAATTGATTGCCATAAAATGCGCTAGAGACTTTATGGGAACTTCACTGCCGGAAATCTCAGTGGTTGCAGTTTGATCATAATAATTTAAAGTTACATACACTTTTTTCACGTTTTTGCTTTGTAAGAGCTTCAGGCATTACGGGCATTATTGGGTCTTAGGAACCAGATGTTCTCCCAGTACTACATAACCATCTATTTTTATCGCCGTCACTCACGCCACATTTTGGCTCACTTTTCTTTAGGATATTTTTATATCGGTCAATGTTTCTAATGTGATGCAAAAATATTGTAGAAGCCTTTATTTTTTGACCATGAGCGGCAAGAAGCATTCGGTACCCACCAAGTCCATAAATCTTTGTACTCTAGCCAGATTTTGGCTCACCTTTCTTTAGAACATTTTTATATCGGTCAATGTTTCTTATGTGCAGCAAAAATATTGTAGAAGCCTTTATTTTTTGTCCATGAGCGGCAAGAAGCATTCGGTACTCACCAAGATATATCTTTGTACTCACGCCAGATTTTGG
>BGPR01000655.1:293807-345904 GCA_013235015.1 Araneus ventricosus | reverse complement strand
TGTTGAATCAATTTAATTCAAATAGTTACCGATATAAGTATTCTACAGAATAAGAAGAATAATTTTTTCATTTATTTACCATTCTAAAAGTAAATAAAGAAATGAAAATAAATTCTTTTGGAACAAATTGATTTTAGCTTAACCCACAGATAAATATAATTATAGCTTGTTTTAACAGCTGTTAAATATAATATAGTTCACTTCCAGTTTTTAGAACTTGCGTAAAGAAAGAAAAGTTCACAAAAATTTTCAATAAATTTATGTTCTAATTTCCAGCAAAATAGGACAATTTAAAAAATAAATCTTCTCCTATGCAATAACAGGGGCTAAAACTATAATATATTTCTAGGAGTGACTATTTTCTTAGAGCATGTAATTCACACATTTTCAAATTTTATTTTCGAACATGAGAAATTAGAGATTTTGCTCTGTTTTATCCTTCACTAGCCGCCTTCGGCGACCAGCTGGTTGGCCCGTTTAAATTAGTTTTTATTTTTATATTTTATATTAATTATAGCATTACCCGTCGCAATTTCAGCGGCGATAATTCAGGAAAGATGAACAAAACACTGAATATTTTATTGTATTTGAAAGACAGTAAAATATTTAAAGACGTATATTTAAAATGCCAGCGATACAATTCTGCGTGATGCATCGCAGCTAACGAAAGTTACGAACTTAGTTTCAAATAACTTTCACTCAATT
Source organism: Araneus ventricosus (assembly GCA_013235015.1). Taxonomy (NCBI): domain Eukaryota; kingdom Metazoa; phylum Arthropoda; class Arachnida; order Araneae; family Araneidae; genus Araneus; species Araneus ventricosus. Next base: position 345,199 of record BGPR01000655.1, on the reverse strand, counting down.
CATCTATCAGTCATCTGTAGAATGATTAACACTGAATATGGTCGCGAAAGCCGAACATGCTGGACACTCTTGTAAATCAGTGGGTACAAAAAGTGAGGCGGCAGAAAATTCATAGACGTCTAAAAGACCCGGGAGTATAGGAGGAAGACAATAAAATTTAAAAATTAATTAATTTTCCCGAACACTATTGCCTTTCTGTAATTCCTACTTTCAGGCTGTAATTTCTAGTTCCTAATATCAAATTTGATGAGTTATCACTTGAGGAAATTCAAGTTGGCGGCAGTACTGTGCTCTTAAGCCTAACCAAAATTTTAATAAAAAATTAGCTATAATGCAATATACAAAAATTTGAAAGCCTTTATATGCATCATAATTTTAAAACAGGAAAACATGAGATTAAAAGCTTGAAGAAAGGATGAAAATCATTTCAGTGTACCTCACACACAATAAAAACAAGCAAACCTGAAATCAATATCTGTTGCCACACTTTATAAAAATGTTTCTTTGAATCAGATTCGATAAAATATCTCAGAAATGCAATGAATATTAAAGTGAAAATTCTGCTTTGGGGTTAATTTACCAAGAAAACAATTTATACTATCACAACAGTAACGATTGCAAAAGCGCGTGAATAAAAGATTTGCTGAAATAATGAGATGGTTTGAACTTTATTTACAACAATAAAAACATTGTTACAATTCATGTTTTAAAGCATTTTGAAACGTTAATTAAAATTGAACAAAATGTCGCATAGAAATAAGATTGGTGTCATTGAAATGCTAATTTTTTTATATTTAAGATGATGTAAAAATGTTTTTTTTTGCTATAATAGGATCCGAAGTTATTCCGGAAAAACGTTAAAATTTCGGTAATTTTTAAATAATTTAAATTCTAATTAAAATTTGGAAAAATCCTTTCTTTTTGAGCACCATCTCCCCAAGAAGCAACTGCCAGCCAAATTTCAAGTTTCTAGTCCGAGAGGTTTGGGAGATTTCGTGATGAGTGAGTTGGTATTTTCCTTTTATATAAAGATATTCTTACATCACTGTTTAAAATGGATTTTGTAAATCATAATTTAAACAATGGCACGTGGTTTGTAAGATTTGAGGTTATTGACAAGTTGTAAAACGACGATATCAATCGATTCCTCCAATGTGATAGCATCCAAAATGTGATCAATAAATTTAGCTTTAGAATAACGTGGGAAATTGTTTTTCAGAAAATATGTAAATTAAAATCACGTTCGAAACCACGTTTGACTTCGAAAATATATAGGTAATAAATTTTAGAAATTCATATACATATTTAAATGCTTAAATAATAATTTAAGCAAGGCTGTATTGAAGTAAAATTCTCAAAAAATCTAAACGCGCGAACACAAAAAAATTCCCCAATATTTTGTTCATTTTCACTTGAATGCCTCAATTGCCAAATCGATTAACTCCCTTAATAATGCAAAAATTGTAGTAATAATAACGATTACTCCAAGGATATTCTATCTTATACTCTTATATGTCGTAAGATAACAGATACATATGCAGTAATATAGTCTACGGTGTTTATTTGAATTCATAATTTCAAAAGAATTTTAAAAAACAATATATACTATTGCATCACTTTTCTTTACTTTTTGTTCTATGGAGTTAATCGATTTGGCAAGTGAGGTATTCACTTTTCTTTCACTTGCCAAATTGATTAACTCCCTTAATAACGCAACAATTGTAACAATAATATCGATTACTTCAAGAATATTCTCTCTTAAACTTTTATATGTCGTAAGATAATAGATACATATGCAGTAATACAGTCTGTGATGTTTATTTGAATTTATAATTTCAACGGGATTTTAAAAAACAATGTATACTATTTTATCACTTTTCTCTACTTTTCGTTCTATGGAGTGAATCGATTTGGCAAGTGAGGCAATAACTTATTAATAGCACTGTTTCTCTTACGTTCTTAATACATATCTACAGCTACACTCTTGAAACTGAAACCAATGCCATGGTTTAACTCTGTTAGCCCTAACCCGCCTCAAACCGCCACAATCGACATAGGCCGGACTCGGGCGGTTTCGGGCTCCTGAGAGAATTTTATGGGAGAAAAGTTGTTCCTTCCTTTGTTGACAATTGATCTCCCAACCTTGGGTGTCGTCCTCCTGGAATTTCTGTAAAGAAAGGGAGGATTCCATTCTCTTTCGATGAACAAAAATTTACTCCAGTTTTTGAGGTATTGGAACTCTCACTCTAGCCAGATTCAGAGAGTTAAAGCTAATTCAGTTTCGAGAATACGGTTAGATCTTTTTGATGAAATCTGTGTTCAAAGATCGTCTTAAATTTTTACTCAATTCCTTTTAAATTTCCAGTGGCTTTCGTCGCTTTCTTTTTCTCGTGATTTTTATATGCTATATTTTAATGTTATACCACTTGCACATAGTGTAGATTCTGTACATAGGCTGTGAATTAGTTAATGTAAGATGTTTCAAAAATTGAATCGAGCGTCTGTTCGTTACAATATGTAACGTTTTTAAGCTAGCGGTGCGTCAAAGCGCCTGCTTAACGGATGCTGAGGGGACCGTGGAGTCAAAAATCCACTTTTACTTATAATTCCTTCAATTTGGAAATTTTAATGCACATAAATCAATGCAGTGTCATTAAAATATTATTAATAAGAATAGCAGACTTATTGGAAAATAATATGTCAGGAAGGTGTTTCGTTAATTTTGGATGTTTTTCTTTAAGAAATGTGGTCAGTTACATTCAGGTAAACTTCTCAATCGGGAGACTGGAAAAAAAAATTATTCGCTATACCTGTTGATAGATAAAAACATGTAGAAGTAAATCTCGGTTAGTTTATTGGTCTTAAACCACCGAAAGAGAATCGACTTGCTAAGACTTACTGTTAAATACCATACCTCAAAGACGGCTGTACTTTGAGGTATGGCTAAAGTGACCATTTATTTTTCCCCACAAAACGGGACGTTTATTAATTTTTAGGTAATATTACCTGAATTCAAGAAAATAAGTATTTCTTCAGATTTTATTTATTAATAAAAAGAACAGAAAAAAAACACGTGAAAATAAATAATTCCTGATCTTGCATTTTTCTAAAGAACACATTTTTTTTCTTCAGTATATTTGGTGTTGATTTAAAAAAAGAATCAAATTCTTGGTAGGATTTCTTAAAATTTATTCTGGTAATTATATTTGGTATGTATATCCGGTATTGATATTTGGCTTTATAAGCTGCGACCTGCAGCTGTGTTTTCGAGCTCGTCCACAACTTATTCATAAGAAAAAAGACCCTTTCTACTGTGCATTAGTACCAGGCAGACAGAATATATTCAATAATTATACGAAAGTTTGTATGATTTAAATTATTGGCGTGAAAGTGTTTGAAGTGTTCCACCCAAAGACTTTCGGTCTAAATATTCCCAATGTTTCATTCTGTCACTTCATGCGGTGTAATGAAGTTAGAACTAAGTGAGAGATAGGAGGCTTCTGACCAACTTACATATGTGTGATACGTATAGCGCATGCTCCGTCATCGCCGGATTTTTTGAGCCTTCTTGTTTGAAATTGTTATCGTGGGTTGCTATCTTTCTGAAAACGGGACACTTGGACGTCCCGAAGTTGTGTTTGGGGGACTACGGGACAGATTACCTGAGAACGGGACGGTCTCGTTCAAAATGGGACATATGGTCACTTTAGATATGGCTCCTTTTCCATATTGCAGCACAAATATCAAGAGTATCTTCGGCAGTCTTGGCACATCGATCAAATGCAAAAAGCAAATAGTGTCGAAAATGCTCACTTTTGTCCATTTGACATTTAATGATTTCATTTAATGATCTGAATGATTTCATTTAATGATCCGAATGATTTCATTTAATGATCCGAATGATTTCATTTAATGATCTGAATGATTTCATTTAATGATCTGAAAAGATAGTAAAATCAATAAAATTAAAAAAACCAAAATACACTATATCTTGTAGAACATTAAATTCTCTTTGAATTAATATAATTCATTTCTGCATGCATTTTTAAATTTGGAACGCTCATGAATTTTTCATTTACCCAGTAAAACTTAATACAAGGTTTCCAGGAATTGTCTATGGACGAGTTTTCTGTCTTGCTTATTTGCGGTAAAGTAAGATATCTGCCTTACCCATCAACTTCCGGCGAGGATGTTTAGTCAATGGGAATCATCAAAATTTCAATACTCTATTTCAAGATATAAATTAATGTTTAAAGTGGAGTTTCCTAATGTTATGGCTTAAGGATACATTGAAAATATTAAATTTCATATTCCGATTGTTGGAGCTCTCAATGTTTATGTAAAATAAGAACCTAATTTTGTGGAAAGGTTGACATAATTATTTTCCATCGCTCTTTTTGGCACTTTGTGTACTCAACTTATTCAAACTTGGCACTTGATACGGAATCCAATTGGATTTGGCGATCGCTTAAATTGGAGGATTACTGGAAAACTGAAGTGAACCGTCACCATGAAAGATCTGTGAAACCAAAATAAACAAATCAGAAAACTCGTCAATAGAGAATAGTGAAAGAGTTAATGGACGTAATTAATGGCTTGCTTAATATGTCAATCGCTCAAGGTTCAATACTAATATACGGTATAATATCGCTCAACACGGTTCATACCTAAAGTCTAATTAGATGACCCCTTCTCTACTGTAGTTAAGAGATAGCAGAGAAGGGCTAATCTAATTCGATAGGATGGTTTGAACCTCAGACGTGAATCATGGCAACTAACGTGCTGACCTATGATGATGTTTCATCACTTCATCTTCGTCAGTTTATGGAGAAATTTTAAAATTAGAGGGTGAATGTGCATAACTTGGTAGTCAAATTCATAGCCAGTATGAATGCCCATGGAAATTCGAAATTTCCATGTGCAAGTTTCTATGTGCCTATCTAATTAGATGAGCCCTTCTCTACTGTAGTTAAGAGATAGCAGAGAAGGGGCCATCGAATTAGATAGGATGGTTTGAATCTCAGGCGTGAATCATGGCAACTAACGTGTTGACATCTGATGATGTTTCACCACTTCAGTTTATGGAGAAATTTTAAAATTAGAGTATGAATGCGCACAATTTGGTAGTCAAATTCATAGCCAGTTTAAATGCCCATGGAAATTCGAAATTTCCATGTGCCTATCTAATTAGATGACCCCGTCTCTACTGTAGTTAAGAGACAGCAGAGAAGGGGCCATCTAATTAGATAGGATGGTTTGAATCTCAGGCGTGAATCATGACATCTAATGTGTTTATCTATAATGATGTTTCATCACTTCAGTTTAGGGAGGAATTTTAAAATTAGAGGATGAATGTGGACAACTTGGCAGAGAAATTCATAGCCAGTTTAAATGCCTATCGAAATTCATGCTTGCACATGGAAATCCGAAATTTGTGTTGAAATTTTAAATTTTTGTTTGAAATGCTTTCTTTTCTTATTTAATTCCTGCTTTTAGCTTCAGCAGCAATTGGAGAGGACTTTCAGTGTCACGATTTAGAAGAATATGATGCAAGAAAAACTGGAGAAATCACGAGCCCATTTTATGGAAAAGGCAATTATCCAGATAATTTATGGTGCGAATATAAAATCATAGCCCCAGAAGGTCATGTAAGTTAATGGGATGATATGCAAATCTTTATCTTTCATTACTTGCCATTGTATTGATTAATCAACGTATTTTTCTGGGGAATAGATTAGTTGCTATTATTTTAAACTTTGGAGCATTGAAAATTGATTTTACAAATAAGGTAGAAATATTGGTGGGCGTTTCTGCTCTTTTCAAAAGACAGAAAAATTTTTAATTGGAAAAAATAGGAAATAAAGAATTGAAATGATATTAATAAATTATGGGGTAAATTAATAAATTTATTTTGGAGGGGGGTTTATATATTGGGTTTTTGTAAATCGTTATTTTGGTAGTGTACATTTTAAAGGTTATTTATTTTATATCATGTTTTTATTCTTATTTATTTATTATATTATTTATTCATTATTTTATTCGTTTGTTATTAATTTCATTTTTTACTCTTTTATCAGTGAATTTAGTCAGTTTTTAAATGATAATTGTGATGCTCCATTTTTACGAAGCCTCGTTTCATTGTTATGTTTTTATTTATTATTTTTATTATTATTTTTCTGACTGACAAAAACACAAAAACTTAATCATAAATAGTTGCTTGATGGATTATGAATAGATTTTTTTTACGCAGTTCAGTATTTATTTTTTACCCAGTACGGCTTAAGCGTGTCTTTTAGTACTCTCAAATCCAGTACTGCAGCTAAAATTTGTCAACTTAAGTTGAGAATTAAATACTTCTAATTTGTGATCATATATGATATAATTTGAAGATTGTAAAATCAAGTTAACAACATACTAAGTATTTATAACTGAACCCTCTCCTTTTCTCTGATGTATGTTATATTTTAATGTTATTATTATTCCGTCCGTTCCCCTTTTATAGCGTATCAAATTAACATTCAAAGACATGGACATCAATCCCACAGAGAGCTGCGGAACGGACAAGCTGGTTGTGTACGGCAAAGACAAAGAGAGCGTGCTCGGCATCTTTTGTGGCCAGATCATTCCCAATCCCATCATGTCCCACGAAGACGAAAATGAGATACGGCTCTTGTTCCAGAGCGATTTCATCGTGGGGGGCAGGGGATTCAGCCTGCAGTATGAATCGGGGCCCGACCTCGGTAAGTAAACAGTGACTCACCCCCCTTCTTTGTTCGCGGCATCGAATTAACTTAGAAGCCTGCCGACCATGTCAGGTTCCGACTCTTGAAATGTTCTGTTTATTTGATGAACTCCGGAATCATTGATTAGTTTTCGCCGAGGCTTTGTACACGTCTCTCTTTCGAGGTGTGGAGATGTCAGTGGAACCATCAAGAACGCCACAAAATGTGTAAAGAGCAGGATGACGTAACAGAATGTTCATTAAGTATTCTTTATGTATCGGATACATAGAATGATTTTTTTAATTATAAAGCGTTGTAACCTAATACCTCTTTTTGTTTTTAATTATATATGTTACCGTTCAAGTATGAAATCCGTTATTCTATAGAATACCTTGTAAATTTTATGAATTAAGCAAATTTATGGTTTTGCTTCCTAGAACTAAAAGCCTAATCAAAATTAACTAATAAATCGAGTCCAGGTGCCATGAATAATTCCGAATCAAGTTGTCTTTTTAAAGAGTTTATTGACAACAAAAAACTTAACGATAAGGATTAAATTTCTACTTATTAATCAAAGTTATTCCAAGATAAACACTTCATGATTAATAATTACGAGAAGAAACATTCCGTAATTAATGTATTACAAGAATTCGGGTAAATTTCGTGAATCCAGCTGCAGCCTGGAAGCAGCCAACTGATCAACACCAAGAATTAGACTGAAAATTCCATGAATATGATGAATTCGGCAGCTAGCCTGGAAGCAAACCGATCGAGAGTAACATCAAACTTCGACTCACTTGTAATCTGGAACAAATATAATTAATATCCTTTTACAGCACACCACGTGGTTCTGACATCTGAGCTCAGAGAACACGTGCGCAAACCACGTGACTGCATCCATTTCCAACATACCTAGTTATTCCACAGAATAACTGATCAAGTCCGTTAAAGTGTAAAATAAACTTTTATTTTACACTTCAACTAGTTATTCTATGGAATAACTGTCCACACATCATTAAAGTGTAAAATAGCCGACTTGATTCAACCCGTTTGTTAGTCAAATTGGTTATTTGTATTTTCAGCATCTGAAGTGGGCACCGAAATTTTTTTACTTTTAAGAATCAGCCTACGACTTCGCTATTAGCGGGAGCCGGAACATAGTAGCTTCGCTATATCATATCATTCAATATGAGGATTCCGTGTTTTTTAATTACTCAAATGAAGCAGGAACCCCAAGTAAAAAAGTCAGCAAAAAACCTTTAAAAAAACTTTCAGGAAAAATGCAAATATTTCGGACAAAAAAAACCCCTGCATCTTACCTGCATATTTCTGTCCGAAATACCTGCAATTTTCCTGAAGGTTTTTTGCTGACTTATTTTCAGATGGGGAAAAAACCTGCTTTTCCTGCTGCTGCCTCCATGCTTTTATGCAAAATACCTGCAGATAAAAAAAACTTGTATCTACAGTTAAGTTTTTCTTCTGAAGTCATCTAAGAGTTTCATCGTGTCTCGAGTTATCTGGAATGTCAATTAATCAAGGCTTAATTATCAATTTCATGAACTAATTTTTAATTGAACTTACTTGTGCGACAAAACTTCAAATTCCTCGAACCCGCGCTTCTAGAGTTAGCAGGCAAGCGCACTATCCCCCATATCCGACAGAACTTCGAAAAGGGTGAATAAAGTAATCTATTTAAGTTTTAACTTCGCCCTCTAGTAGCGCAATCTAGTGGTGTAAAAAGCAGCTATATCTAGAACACGTAATGTGTTTTAAAGTTGGCTTATCTGAGTGACAACAGGTTACTGATACATGTTTAAACAGTTACACCATGCATGGGCGAATGATAGAAAATTATTTCCGAAAAGTTTCTTTCTTTCTTTAATATTTTTATAATGCTTTTAATATGTTTTTAATATTTTTTATAATGTTTAATATGATATTTCACGCATAAACATTTTTTCGTTTATTTCTTTGTTTTAAACAAAAAGGTTTTCTTAATTTGTCAGTTTTCCTACGAAACGATGTATACATATACACTCTGTCCCAAAAGTTTATAGAATCTTGTATTTTGCCTATGATTTTTGTTGTATATGATGTATTTCGATGTAACTTACTGTATAGATATGTTATGTCTATTAAATTGAAAAAAAAACAGCTGTTCTACCCCGTATATTTAATACCAATTTTTAAATCGTAGAATAAACTGAAATAACCTGTCCCAAAAGTTTATAGACAAATGCAATTTTATGCAAATATGGTATCGGTAATTACGACGTCGATCTGGAGCCTAATAAATACGTTGTAAGAAAAGGAAAGCGTTCGTTTGTTCTACGTTTCAAGATGCCTAAAGCGCAGCAGCTCTCTAATGAAGAAGTGAGTAAAATTCTGCATTTGAAATTGCTTTGTAAGACTGTTAAGGAAATATTGAAACTTTTAAATCGTTCTAAAAGCATGATTTATCGTGTAGTAACTAGTAAGACGCCATATGAGTCAAAACCTCGTTCGGGAAGACCACGTGTGACGGATATTCGCAGTGATAGACGGATACAAAGAATGGCTTCAAGTCAGAAAATGTCGGTTCGTGAAATTACTGGGGCTTCCCAGTTGCAAATCTCCAAAAACAATGTTCGTAGATGAATTATAGAATCTGGTTATATGATCCACGCAAAAATGGCTCGCAGATTACCACTCTCAAATCTTCACATTAGTAAGAGATTACAATGGGTTCGTAATCATATGTCATATGGCGATAAATGGATGGCTGTCCTTTTCAGTGATGAAAAAAATGGAACTTCGATGGACCTGAGTGGAATATAAAATATTGGCATGATTTACGAATAGAGCCCAGGAGCTTTTTCAGTAGGCAAAGTGGTGGTGGGATCTGTGATGGTGTGGGCGGCTTTCAGTTTCAACGGTCAAGTGAGTTGGGCCTTTTTAGATGGCCAACAGAATTCTCCTAAATACATAGAAACACTAGAAAATTATCTTATGCCATTTGCAGAAAACATAGGGGGACGAAATTGGTAACATCAGCATGCTCCCATCCATACCTCCAGTGCTACGAAAAATTATTTAAACTCGAAAAATGTTACTGTTCTTGTGTGGCCGCCGATAAGCCCTGATTTAAACCCAATTGAAAATGTGTGGGGCATCATGTCTTAGAAGGTATATGAGAATAGAGGGCAATTTTATTCAGTGAATGCCTTGAAGGCAGCCATTGAAAGTGTATGGTAGAACTTGGAACCAGAGATATTACAAACCTTAATTATGTCGATGGAAAAACGTGTATACAATGTCATCTTGAGAAATGGAAAGACTTTAAACTAGTAAGAACATTGTATTTGGCACCTTTTGTTGAAATGTCATATATTCTATAAACTTTTGGGACACCTAATATTTCCATTTTTCTATATAATTGAAATACAAATTGTTATTTTTTCTAAATATTTCGTTGAATGCAAGTCGCATATGGTTTGAATAAACATAGTTGTAATTGGTGTTTGTATGCCTTTCCGTTTTGCTAAAATATATATTTTACTACAGTCTATAAACTTTTGGGACAGAGTGTATTTATATGACTTTAAAAAGAATCTTTTTAAAATATTTTTTTCTGTTCTAAAGTGAATAAAAATTTGCATTACATTGAGAAGAAGAATTTATTATGTTTGTTACAGATTAAAATTTCTTATCATTGTGCTTCATATGGAAAATGCTTGATTATGAATCGAATGAAATTAAGTTTTTTCGCAAAATTTTAAAAGTTACATATTTCTGCAAATATATCTTTTTTATATATTAAACCCTAGTTCTTTCCCCTTCCTTCTTCTCTCTATCCAGTCCCACTTCAAGCTGTTTGAATCCGAGTTAGATACCATATTATATAAATCTGTATGAAACCAAAATAAAATAAAAAAAACATTCATATTTCATGCATCAAAAGCAATTTTCATTTTTCTTCAAAATACCTGAAGTAAAATCTGCTTTAAAAAATCTGCTAAGTCTTTGAAGGTAAATTGAAGTCTATAAACTTGTTGAAAAAAGCCTGTATAAAACCTTAAAAAAATCTGTATATTTCTCGAAGGAAACCTGCAGCTTTTATTTTTCTTTAAAATACCTGTTGAGATCTTCAAAATACCTTAATGATAATTTAGAAGTCTTAAAAAGCCTGCATGAAACCTTTAATAAACTGTACATTTCCTGAAGGAAATCTGCAGTTTTTATTTCCCTTTAAAATACCTGTAGAGACATTCAGAATACCTGTAAAATCTCATTTTTTTAAAAGGTTTTTTGCTGATTTTTTTACTTGGGAAAATTGTGCCCGCAATGACTGCGGCATCTGAAATGGCATAAGGGAAATTTTTTAAACTTTAAAACACATCCTACGGCTTCGCTAGCAGAGGGAGACGGAACCTAGTAGCTTCGTTAGCTAATTGAATGTAAAGAATCTGCGTTTATAATGGAATTTGTCCATAACTTCGTTCCTGATAGAGATACCGAGACAATTCCTGTATATTCTGGAACCTTCATTTTGTCGCCAAATTTATCGCCAAGTTGCCTAAACGGTCGCCAAGGTCGAGTGTCATTGACTTCCTTCCAATACGTATTCCTGTAAATCTCTCTTCCCAACTGTAAGATTAATATGGCAAGAAAGCGACATTATTGTTTTGTGACAGTATTATAGTGGTTTTAATTTTGCACCGGTTATGGCTGATTTGCAACCAGTGTGTAATTTATTAAAAAATGGACTTGTTTTAAGCTCAGGTTGTTTATTTTACACTTTAACGGTCTATCATCAGTTATTCTATAGAATACCTATTTATTTCATAGAATAAATAGGTAAAGTATGAAATAAATAATCTATTTTACACTTTAACTGACTTGATCAGTTATTCTATAGAATAACTGAATTATACACTGTAACGGTGACATATATAAGTAAATTTAAATTCTTCTGTATGAAATTAGTTTCATTTTGTTATACCAACGTCCCGCTTTGAAGCAACTGGAAGGCAATTTCGGGACAGACCTCGTAAATTTCTCTGTGGTCAGACGACGAGGCACTTCCTCTCCAAACTTCAAAGCCACACCAGAGGAAGGACGTTTGGTGCTCGACGTCATATTTAACGTGCAATAGACCCACATGCACTGCAGATACTTGATAGAATCGGGTTCCGACTTCTTTTCGCGTCGCAAAACCCAGACCTCACTATATATCGGTAACTGCATATGTTAAAAAGTTATAACATTGCAATACATTGATTAGCAATCCATACTTCGATGTATCATTACAAGCATGTCCAAATTCGATACATGATGCTTAATGTTGGTCGAGAATCCGAGAAGCTTCAAGAAACAAAGGAGAATCGTGACTAACAAAGAGAAACCGAGAAACTTCGAGAAACAAAAGAGTCACGCTAATCAAGTAGTCCTACGCCTTTAACATCAGCGGCTGTTTGAAAAAGACAGCCTTTCCGCCTTTTTTTTTTTAAAACTAAACGTCGCCTAATTTCGTTTATAATGCTTACAATTTTTTTGAGGGGGGAGGAAACTTTTTGTTTATTTTTATTTCATTGTTAAGAGAAAAGGATTTTCGTTACTTTTTGTTGATTAATTTGGATACAAATGACACGAATTAAGAAAAAAATTCAGCAAAAAAACGTGTTTGCTGATTCGCGAAAGGCTAAATTCTGTTGATGTATGCTGAGTTATTTACTATGTTTAAATTAATCAACTCGTAACAATTATTTTACATTTAGATATATGCGAGGCGGATGAAGGAATTTGCCACAATCGTAATTGTTATCATCAAGACAAAAGGTGCGATGACGTGGACGATTGCGGGGATGGTACGGACGAAGAAGACTGCGGTACGTATCAGGGAGTTGTACATAGGGAAGGTTTCCGAATTTTTTAATGTATTGTGGAAGTAAAGTGATAGAGAAGAAATTTTAATTAAAAACAGTAGTAAATTTTTTTTAGTTTATTTATCTTCAAAACATTGTAATTAACTTTTTTTTTAAGAAATGCATTTTAAAGCGGTGTTTGTGGTACGGGCGAAGAAAACTGCGGTACGTATCAAGGAGTTGTACATAGGGAAGGTTTCCGAATTTTTTAATGTATTGTGGAAGTAAAGTGATAGAGAAGAAATTTTAATTAAAAACAGTAGTAGAATTTATTTATCTTCAAAACAATGTAATTAACTTTTTTTTTAAGAAATGCATTTTAAAGCGGTGTTTGTGGTACGGACGAAGAAGACTGCGGTACGTATCAGGGAGTTGTACATAGGGAAGGTTTCCAAATTTTTTAATGTATAGTGGATGTAAAGTGATAGAGAAGAAATTTTAATTAAAAACAGTAGTAGAATTTATTTATCTTCAAAACAATGTAATTAAATTATTTTTAAGAAATACATTTTAAAGCGGTGTTTCCCATCATAAAATTCTTATTTCCCTTATCTAACATATACATTATTTTTAATATTCAAAAATTAAGTTGTTCGCTGAAGAAACTGATAAGTTTTAGGAAGAAATCACTTCGTTTCTCAACAATTTGCTAGTAAGCAAATTTTAAAAACATATGATGAAGAACTGAAATTCAAGTACGAAGTAATTTGAATGAAAGATTTTTTCTATATTATTTTAATTATAAGTACTTATTCATTATATAAATTTAGTGCGATCCTTGCGCTTGATGCTTGCTGCAATTTTATGTTAGATTCCAATTTAGTTAGCTCCAGTCTCAGTCTCTCCGTTGGGTTATATTCAACCGATTTCTTTTTTTTTTTCATTTTCGAATTTCCCCCATGTGGAGCGTGAGTTCCACGTTGAGGAACATTGCTTTAAAGTGAAAATATCATATATATATAATGTTTTCGATGTTGTAGTCATTTAAGTAATAAAAAGGCTGAATAAAGAGCTATTTTATATTTATTAACAATATATATAGAAAATGGCGGAATGTAGGTACATCTCGTATGAAAGTTTCAAGCCAAACGAGAGCAGAAAATCCCCGCGTTCTCTAAGATAGGGAATTAACATATAGACACGTGATCAAAGTGAAGGGAATATTAGCTATTTTTAGTAAATTACGTAAGTGTTTTAGGAAAAAGTCTGGCGCCAAGAAGACGCCGTCTTGATTTTCTGTGGGCGCTTGATGGCGATTAAAATATTCTTTTAGTAATAAGTATGCCAAAATGCGTGATTTAGTATACATCCAGCGCTGGAAATAAAATGAAACTGGAATTTAAGAAAAATGATTTTGGAATGCATTAATATTGTATTAAGATTTTAAAATATATAATATTAGAATTTTAAGTAGAATTAAGTGAGATTATTGCATATATACATCTGAGCAACTTTTGGACAATACCAAAAATAATTTCCTAAACCTTATCTTTAAACTATTTTATTAAAATTTTTATGTAGCGGAACAAGTTTCCTCTCTGGCGATATAATAAATATTTTACTATTTTTCTTAAAACAGCGAAAGTAATATTAGTGTTTTGTTAAAATGTTTGATGATACCTAAATGTACAAACTCGTTATCTAACTGCAATCACATAGCGCTTTCTATAAAAAATGATTTTTAAGCATTCATCACAAATTACAAATATTGTGCTTTCATTTCATATTTGTGCGAATAAATAATCTATATCAGTGGCATGTTATCAAATTCGCTCACTCAGATGCCGTGTCCAGTATAAGGGCTTTCCCTTTTTATTAAGGACATTAATAATTAACTTTTTTGGAGGCAACCACATTTGCATTTTAAAATTTTTTAAACTTAAAAGTCGAAGCAATATCGTGTGGTGTAACGAATCGAAAAAAGAATAAATTTTCAAACATTCAGAATATAAAATAAGTCATAAGGTAAATTTCTCAATTGTTATGAATCATTGCAAATTAATAAAAAATATGCCGAAACCTCACCTTATAGCTCACGTAATAATAATAAAAAATCGTTACTTGATTATCAGTAGCGGAGAATGGGAGTTATAAGTGGAGGGGAAAAATTTATAGACAATTAAAAGTACCAGGGAGTATAGGATGAGTTACAACTAGATTAAAAAAATAAATTACTTTCCTCATTTACTATTGCATTTTTAGCGGATTAGCGGGGTTCTACTGTATTATTTGATACTTAATAACGAATGGCAAGAATGCAGAAAATAACGGAAAAATTTACAGATCTTTAAGGAAACACTTCAGTTATTAAAGCATCGTTATGCCTCTTTAACTTCCTGCATGGCATTTTACTCTTTCTTCTCACCAGATATACTTGAAGGAATGATTAATGGGAAAACACTGACATTACGTGCAATAGCGTCGCTTCCGTCTTCCACGAACGTTTTGCGATGCTTCTGATCAGTGGCGGCTCGTCCATAATAGCTTCAGAGCTGCAGTCTCCCCCCCTGAAATTATTTTTAAAGATTGTATTTTCCTTTTTATTCTAATTGGCTTGCTTTTCCACTTTGAGAATTCAGTAATCAACGAAAATGGCAAAGAATAATAAAAATTGTAAAAAGGAAAACGGAAAATCAATCAAGAATTAAGAGAGAGACAGACCAGAGATGCAGAAAGTTTTGCCCCTCCTCAGGATATGAAATTAATGCAATAAGCATCGCGAAGCGGTAGAGAAGCAACCCTTTCTCCGCTTGAAATTCCATTCATTTGAGCTGCACTCCGGAGCAGCTCATGATTGGCGCGTCTTCCTCATTTGGCTTTTTTTCGCTTTTTCTCGGTAGTTCAGTCGTTAAGTAGTTTTTTAAAATCCTGTTCTGGAGAAGTTGCAATTTTTTGCTTCTGTATGTTTCTTCGTGTGCTGATTACGATTCTGAGGTTTGCCACCAATTATTTTTGTTGGAATTTTAGTTATAGCCAAAAAACATGATTTTTTTCTCCCAGTTGCTTTGCTTAGAACTCAAAAACTATCAATTTTTAGTATATCATCGAAACATACCAAAATAACCAGCACAAAATTTCCTACAACTTAGGTCTGTACAACTTTTGCAGAACTGTTTGTTTCTGCGCTGACGAGCCGCCACTGGTTTTTATACTTCCTAGTTTTAGGGAGCTAAAATGAAATAAAATTAATTTTTCCCACGAAAAGTGAGGGACCGACCGCTCATCCCCTTCGACTCACCGCCAGTAAACAGTACATATTGGATAATACTAAAAGAAATCTTTGTTTTTGTGCGTAAATTTAAAATGGACTGTCCTGAGAATAATCGGACGGTTTGCTATGTGGTTTCTGCTACTCTGTAAAGAGCTTTCCTCAGAATGATTTAACAACTTTAATAATCAATTGTTATCCGGGCCGGATTCATACATTCCTATGCCCTAGGACAAATCACTTAATTTTGCGCTCCCTCTCGTCCAAAAAAGTCTGTCTGTAATTTTCTGTTTAAAAATGTAACAGTTTTTTTTTCAAACATGAAAACACTTATTAAAACCTTTTCAATTTATGAACCATATAACATTTTTAATGGCATAAGACTAATTGAGAGAAACTGCATAAGACTAACACCTACAGAAAGAATTTCAACATCGTACTTCCAACATGATCATTCATATTATTAATAAATACGATATTTTGAGCTTATTTATATCGAGTACGGCGCACCTTTTTGTCGTTCATGACTCGATTTTCCGAGATAAAGTTTGAGCTGGAATAGTATTTTGGATTTGGCGAGTTTCAAGAATGACTGAATATATCGCGACACTAAAGAGAAAATCATTTCGGAGACCCCCGGGAGCGCCTCGTGCACACACAGCAATCGTAAACATGGACAATGCAATTGTTCCGCCAATTTAATTAATGTGTATAGATGTGCTTATAAAAAACAGTAATTTATACAGTCTTTTCAAAGTAATGCTGAAAAAATTAAAATATTTTATAGTAATTTGTTTTGTATATGCGCCCCTAACTGCTGCGCCCTAGGCCATGGCCTAGGTTGGCCCTATGGGAAGTATGGCCCTGATTTTTATTGTCTTAAGATGTTCAGGTTGATGCAGTCTGTTTTTCCTGTCTTGAACAGGTAAGGCAGCATCTGCACTCTCCGACGAGTGATGAAATACTGCTGCGCCCTAGGACATGGCCTAAGTTGGCCCTGATTTTAATTGTCTTAAGATGGTCAGGTTAATGCAGTCTGTTTCTCTTGTCTTGAACTGGTAAGGCAGCCTCTGCACTCTACGACGAGTGTGGAAAGACTGTTGCGCCCTATGCCATGGCCTAGGTTGGGCATATGGGAAATCTGAGCCTAATTTTTATTGTCTTAAGATGTTAAGGTTGATGCAGTTTGTTTTTCGTGTTTTGAACACGTAAGGCAGCCTCTGCACTGTATGACGAGTGTGGGAAGACTGCTGCGCCCTATGCCATGGCCTATGTTGTCCCTATGGGAAATCTGGCCCTGATTTTAATTACTTTAAGATGTTCAGGTTGATGCATTCTGTTTTTCGTGTCTTGACCAGGTAAGACAGCCTCTGCACTCTCCGACGAGTGTGGAAAGACTCCCATAAAGCCTCACACCATTTACGGCGGACCAGATCGCGTGGTTGGCGGCGAAGCTGCTGTTCCCAACAGCTGGCCGTGGCAGGTCTCCATCCAACGAGCTCACATCGAGCCGAACGGCCATTTTTGCGGTGGTACCCTCATCAGTCCTCAGTGGGTCGTCAGTGCAGCTCATTGCTTTGGAAAGTAAGTGAAAAAAATTTATGATAAAAGCAATTTTTAAAAGCATACATTTATTAATGTACGAAAATGTACAATATTTTATTTTAATTATTTTCCATTTTTTAGTCTCCAATTTATAATTTATTATGACGCTGCGGTGGCCTAGTGGGAAGGCTTCGGAACCGATGGGTTCCAGGTTCGAAACCCGGTTCCAGGTTCGAAACCCGGTTCCAGGTACCAAACCCGATTCCACTGAAAATTCGTCGCGTATTTCGCCTGTTGCAAGCTAAATCATATGTAGGGTGCCAAATGTCCTTCCGCTGATGTGGTGCGGAAGCTTGGAGAGGGGGCAGCTCAGGTGTCGTCCTTGTCGTCTGACTGCGGTTCAAAATGACGAGGTCCGTCCCAAACTATCCCTCGTGTTGCTTCAACAAGGGACGTTAATATAACTAAACTAGACTATAAAGCTTAAAAACAATAAATTAGAATATATTTTTTTCTTTAATATGTCTAAATTAGTTTCATTCTCTAAAAAAAATTCCTGTTTTTGCTTCTTCTGTTTTGTTTCTTCGAATATAGATGGCGCCACGGAACTAGTGTTTTTCCTCAATTATAATTTGATAATTCCTCCTTTTAAAAGGAAGTTAGCGTGAGTTTGTGATTACGTGAATGCCTTTTTCTCTTCTTTCTCAATTATGGGCATAGGGTAAGATTTTATTTATGAAGGCTAATTTTATTATAGCCGGATAGCTGATATTTTTAATCAATCTTATTACCGTTATAATGTGTTCGTGTTTTTTCCTCTTTTTTGGAAAATATGCTTTTTGGCGTACAGATCTCCTTTATCCCTTGTTTGGAAAATTTCGGACTAAGAGAAGCTATGTTTGGCGTAATGCTAGCTTCTTACAGGAAAGGTTCCCAATTATTATTTTGAATCCATTTCGAATAAAGTTCTTAGCCCTTGAAAAAATGGACTAGAATGGATTCTTTGTTTTCTTTTGTTTTATTCGATTACCTCTGAGTTTGTTCGATTACCTCTGTTTTTGGATTTCTTTGTATGATATTGATTTCCAAACTAGACTATAACTCATTATTATAATTATCATGGAATCATGTCATCAATTTATATTTCAAATTCAATGCTATGTGGCGCCACTCGTATTGAATAGAAATCTAATTACATTAATCGATTAGCTGATAATTAAGATATGAAAATATTAAAGTAGTACAGTGCCATATTACGAAACGCCTATCACATGAGACTTTTAACCATATGCTCGGCGCAGTATGGTCAAAAATGGCTCTTGCGCCAGAAAGCCCCACACAACCAACCAAACTGGCACATCAGAAAGTGAGCAAAATATCAATTACAAAATCCCAACATTACAAACAAGGTAACAAGTCAAATTAAATAAAAACGTGTAGTAAATATAGTATATCCTTGTTAAGCATGCTATTCACAAGCGACTTGTTAAAAAAATGTTTTCTTTTCGAAGCAACTCTTTTCTGTTTTGAGATGTCTCTTCAGATCGCATTGACTAGTTATGGAAACTTTATTAGTGAAAAAACATTTGATCGTAAATATGAACTTCAGTGTGATTATGAATTAAATGAACTTCAGTGTGATTATGAATTAAAAAACACAAGTGAGATAATAAGGGGTTGCATTACGTTATTGAACCAGTTTCTTTACATTTTTTTTCGACTTTCATAAAATGTTTAATTCATTTGTCAAAAAGGTTTTTCGAAATTTCTTAGGACTGATGTTATATTGATTAAGGGGACATACGACTGTTAAACCTCAAAAATTTTAGATTTTATGAAAAATATATATTATTCCCTGTCTTTTCTAAACAATTTAAAACAATCCGCGTTTAAAAATTCCCATAATTATGCAAGTTATGAAGGAAAGAGTATCAGCTATTCAACGTAAACAATGAATCGGGCCATATCTTTAAAGCACTATATCTCATAATGTGTTTTTTTGATATTGCGCTCACATTATCTCAAGAACTATTGAATATTTTTATATAAAATATTTACTGAATATGTATTGCGCTATGTTCTACAAATTGAACCACATTTTTGTACATATTTTCTCCAAAGAAGATTTTTAGGGGTGTTAGGAAATTTGAAATTTTAACTATTTTTAACATTTTTATTTTAAATTGGTATATAAATTAGAAATTAAATTTTAAATGCTAATAAATTGTGGTTCAGTTTCTTAAACAGACTGTTTGGATTACTTAGATACCTAAAATATTGTGTTTAGACCAATATTTCAACCGTAATCATGCGCACAAGGTGACTATCTCATTTTTTCTCCAAAAATTATACCCATATTTATTACTCTCTAAAATAATTACATAGCAATATAAAAGTTTGAAAATGCGTGTACTATAAGAGGAAGAACAGATATTTTCTAGGAAAAAAGGTGAGTTTGTGAATTGCATTGTTTTAGAGATATAATGTATTGAATTTGACAGTCCCCCCCCTCATTTTTTCGAGGTTTAAGAGACGTATGTCCCTTTAAGATGATTTTTTAAATAAAAGTTTAAAAATTTTGGGAGTCAAGATTTTTTTAAAAACCCACACCTTCCGTACCGACAGTATCTTGTGATACTGTCTCTCCAGGCCTAAAAGGCCTGGAGAGGGATAGATAGAAAATATATTTCTTGCAACGCATTCATTGAAGCTTGTAATGACCATCTCCTTTATTAGAGCATTTTTATCGCTCAGAAATTAGTATCTACAAGAGTTTTCTAATACTATTAACTATTTCACATTTAAATATAAATATCTACACTTACATGATTACTATTTTGCAATGATTCTTTTATTGGCTGTACCAAACTGCCCCGTGTAATGTATAGGCCTTTGGTGGCGACCCTATGACCCGTGGGTCAAACACTGACCCCCAAAGGCTTTTTAAATGACCCACGCTTATGAAACTTATTTTTTATATGATAAAAGAGAGAACAAGCAATCGAAAATATTTAAAAATTAAAGTATTAATATCTAATGTCAAATTTATAAAAAAAAATATTGCTAAGTGGACATAATGGACAAAGTAAAATTTAGGACTTGGCAATGAGAGTAAGATACAATAATCATTAAACTAAGCTTGGATCAAATAAACATTTCCTTATTTCAGTATGTCTAAATATTTTGGAAATGTAGGTCATTACCTTCATGATTACACTCGGAGAGCAAATTGGAGTTAACTAATTTAGTGTAATGTTTCAGATTTTAGTAATTCTGTAGTAGAATAATTTGAAAGTTAAGGAAAAAAAAGAATATTTCGTTTAGGAAATAGTAACTTTTTGGAATATAGTTTAAAACTTAATGGTAGCAACTGCAGTTAAAAAGAAAGTATAAATTAAATACAAATAGTATTGGGAAAATACGTAGTACAATATTGGAAACTACATTGTACAATATTGGGAACTACGTTGTACAATATTGGGAAACTATGTTGCATAATGTCAGGAAACTACGTTGTACAATATAGGAAACTACATTGTACAATATTGGGAACTACGTTGTACAATATTGGGAACTGCGTTGTATAATATCGGGAAACTACGTAGTACAATATTGGGAACTGCGTTGTATAATATCGGGAAACTACGTTGTACAATATTGGGAACTGCGTTGTATAATATAGGGAAACTACGTTGTACAATATTGGGAACTACGTTGTACAATATTGTAACCCAATATTGAGCAATATGGGAAAAGTCTTACATTTTACACTGTGAAAATATTGTGCAATATTGATTTTCCAATTTTTCAATATTAACCAATATGGTATGCTACTTGGGATTGGCTATCTGATTTGCTATCGTAAAACTGCACCTGGGTATGTATGACCCATGACAGTCGGTCATAAACTTGGCGCGCATATTCGTAAGTAAAATTTGTAAAACACAATGCTTGCAAATGAGTCAGTTATGGACCTTTTGAGGCTAATAAGGTCTGTCGGCTTCTTTTGGTACACCAAATCTTTCATATGACCCCAAAGAAAGAAATCAGATGGATTCAGATCTGGTGAAAAAAAGTGGCAAATGCAATACACCAGGATTGCTCTAGAAGGCTTAGGTCGGTTTCTGAATGTTTCGACCACTTACGTAGCAATAGTGTGGCATCTTCGGAAAAATATTAACAACTTTTAACAATAAATACACGATCTTTGGTTGAATATAACACTTTGGGAGACATTTTCAAAATGGCGTGGAACTGATACGAAACAAATTCCTTTTACTCCCATTGCCACTGCATGCATTCGTGGCGCCATCTAGTGAGACTCTGAGAAGTTATTTCAATTAAAAGTTGTAGGTTAATCAAAAGTCACCTTATATTTATTAGAAGCAAGGTCGAAGCATGAAATAATGGAATTTTCCTTTTTTGATAGTTCTCCATATCCATCCTCTATAAAGCTAGTGTTCGGAAGTCACAACAAATTCAACAAAACCGAGTACCAGCAAACAAGAATCGCCGAGAGAATCATTTCCTACCCCGACCTGGAAGGAGACGATGTAAGTTCGGATATAACTCCATAATATTTGTCTACATACAACTCATGACATATTTTTTTTTCATATGTAAGCTTTTTAGTCCAGTCAAAGAAGGTCCAACATGAGGATGGAAAAAAACATTAAATCACATAGTTTTGAAAATTGGTACACGTACAATTGGCGAGCTCTCCCCCCAGGATAGGGGACTTTTACTATGTTTAATAAGAGACAATCGAGAACATTGCTACCAATTTTAAAAACTACATGATTTTTTGTTTCTCTTCAAACCCTTCTTTTATTGTACTATCAATTAAGATTTTTTACAAATTCATCCGTTTTGAAACCAATTATCTCAAAAACTATTAAAGCCTGAAGAAAAATCAAAGTACCTATCTGTAGGGAATCGCACACTCTTTAATTTAATAATTCGCATGTAATTTTAATTTTGAATAGTTTTCGAGATATTCAAGAATAACTGAAAAGGGGGAGGAAATCCAAAATGGCGGCAGCCTTTGAGACACATTATCTCCAAGACTATTAAAGCTGGAAGAAAAATAAAAATATATAATAGTAAGGAATTTCACGCTCTTTATCTTGTTAAATCATTTGTAGATTGTAAATTGAATAGTTTTCGAGATATTTAGGGAAAACTAAAAAAGGGGGAAGAAATCCAAGATGGTGCCGCCAGTTCACCCCCCAGAACCGGGGACTTTTAGCTCATCATAAAGCCGCACGAACATGTGTACCAATTTCCAAAATTATGTTATTTTTTTTCAAATTCTTCGTTTACTGGACTATTTGCATTATTTTCCCGATTTCGATGTGTTGAGGTATAATGGATTACGCGGACACATAAGGTAGGGAAAATCCAAATTTAGCTTTTGTTATTTGTAAAGAAAGAAAGACGGCAATTAAAATCTTCAAAATGTTTAGATTGCAGTTGTCAAATGTATAATGAAGTGTGTTTATTAAGTAAAATTATTTCTTTTACTTAGAGCACCTGGAATCCATAATTTTGAGTTGATGGCAACTGCATATCCAGTTTGTTTTAAATCAATTATTAAATGCAACATATATTTTTAAAGCACTTGAGTAAGAGAATATATTTCTACATTTTTGCACCTAAAATGAATCGAAACTAATCTGAGAAATTCATAAAAATAACGAGTATAAAGAGTTGTCAGTAATGAAAATAAAGATATAAATAAATAATTAATTCTAATAAGTAAAACTCCTCCAAAGAAATATATTGAAAAAATTTATATATTCTACTTATCAGAGGTGAACATTTTACATACAGCTAAAATATGATAAATTTATTGTTTATTACAAATTAATTTTATTATCTTTATTACTACTATACATTGTTGGAGGCAGGCGTTGGCGAACGATAGCAATTTATATAAATTCAGCCACCGCTAATTGGCGCTGTCGTTTCGTTTGCTTCTATTTAACTGTCTTCCTCTGCGAAAGACGGTTCACTTCCAGTTATATAGGAGAAACTAGGGATACTTGACCCTACTTTTATTTTTTCTTATATTTCTCGAATATTTGAATTTTTATCATCATAAAAAGATTTGTTTTTAAGAAGGATAAATGTACTTATGCTAAACTGGTATCTCATTTAATCATAAAATAAATATATTTCATGAAATTGCTTAGGGTCAAGTATCCCTAACCTTATAAATACTTGACACTAAGCTAGGGATACTTGACCCTAGGAGTAGGGATGCTTGACCCTAGGAGTTGGGATACTTGGTCCTACTTTTATTTTTTTCTTATATTTCTCGAATATTTGAATTTTTATCATCATAAAAAGATTTGTTTTTATAAGAAGGATAAATTTACTTATGCTAAACTGGTATCTCATTTAATCATAAAATAAATATATTTCATGAAATCGGCTAGGGTCAAGTATCCCTAAATTTTTAGGGTCAAGTACCCCTAATTTGACTTTTTCTAAATAATCTAAAAATTAAACTACTTAGAATTAAGATTCTACATAACATATTATATCAAATTATAGCTAGAAGTATGCTTAAAACCCTGAAATATCTTAATTCATCATATATTCGATAGTAAACTTCCTATCTAGTGAGGAATGAAAAAGGGAAAATTTAATTTTGGATTCCCAAAATATATTTACCTACACAATACTACAATGTCTTTTCAGGTTGGAATGAAAAACCCCTACAATAGACCTTATGACCAAAGGTCAAATAAAAATGGCACACAAAAATTACCAATTATCTCGCAATCAGAGAAAATCACGTAGGTTCAAGTATCCCTAGTTTTCCCTGCTGAGACTATGTTTGTCTGTGCGTATGCCTAGGTGGCACATCTTTCCTTCATCGCTTAAAAAAATATATCTGTCTATTCTCCATGGATTCGAGTTCTTTACCACGCCTACAGCTATTTATTCGAAACTCTTTTGCAATTTTGGAAACTCAGAAATAAATAAGAAAACACTTAAATCAAATTTTCAAAAAAGACAGCCAAAACAAGTTTGAACAAGATATATATATATATATATATATTATGATTAAATATAAAGTATGAGTTGCATTTCTAATAAAATGTAATTTTACTTTCTCGTACAAGAATTATACAAAAAGAAACATTGCAACCGTCAAAAATTTCGACCTTGTGATTTTGATGAATCTCCACGTTTTAACTCTTTGAACACAGCTAGAGTGAGAATTCAAGTGCCTCAAAAACTGGAGTAAATTTTCATTCATGAAATCAGAATGAAGTCCTCCCTTTCTCTACAGAAATTCCAGGAGGACGACATCCTCGGTTGCTCGATCAATTGCCAACAAAGAAAGGAACTAATTTTTTCCCGTAAAATTCTCCCAGGCGCCCGAAACCGCCTGAGTCCGGCCTGTGTCGAATGAGGCGGTTTGAGGTGGGATAGGGCTCATAGGGTTAAACCTCCCCAAACTGAGAACGCGTTATATGAATTACTAGCAGTACCCACACGGCGTTGCCCGTGAAATTGGGACTTCAATAAATTAAAAAAAACCGCCCACAATGACATGAAAAAGTTTTGAAAACAAAATCAAAACAGAAGATAGACATTATTGATTTTCCCGCTTATTTTGCTTCGCGATTATGACATTTGAGCTCAAGGAAAACAGTACAGAGTACGTTAATCCAAAACTATATTAAAAAACTGCAACGTGAAAATCATTAATAAACAGCATGAAGGAACTTAAGCAACATGTGTTTTTTAATAAACTTTAGAAACAAATCAAAAGTATAAAAAATATAAATCAGAACGCGATCCCCCCACCCAGATTAAAAAATTGTCTATCATGGGACTTCAACAAATTAAAAAAAAAACCTTCCACAATGACACGAAAAAGTTTTGAAAACAAAATCAAAACAAAAGATAGACATTATTGATTTTCCCGCTTATTTTGCTTCGCGATTATGACATTTGAGCTGTAGGAAATCAGTACAGAGTACGTTAATCCAAAACTATATTAAAAAATTGCAACGTGAAAATCATTGATAAACAGAAAGAAGGAACTTAAACACATGTGTTTTTTTAATAAACTTTAGAAACAAATCAAAAGTATAAAATATAAATCAGAACCCGACCCCCCCCCCCCTAGATTAAAAAATTGTCTATCATGAACTTGAAGTATAAGGCGAAATTGATCAGAACGTAACAGACAGACGCGCACAAAGAAAAAATAGCCAAAAGGAGAAAAAAAACATTTGCCTAAACCTGCTTAAACGGTTTAATAATTCATTCAAACTAAAGCAATAAAAGTAATTCATCATATTCCCGTACCTACCCTCATTCATGGCAGGAAGCCAAATAAAGCCATAGCTCTAATTTTTTCCGCCAGATGGCGCACACTTGGATTGAACGGTATTTCCGTATGCCGATTCCTTCTGAAAAATTTCTCTGACCCCATCAACTGAAAAATTAATTAAAAATCGACTTAAATTGGTATTTTAACTGTTCTTGTTTTAAATGAAGGAGAACCGTTTTATTTATTAGCTCGAAACTTTTCAAAAATATAAGGAAAATAGAACGTGCGAAGGAGTCATTTGATTTTGAAATCTTAAAATTTCATTCGAAAACTGACTATTATTTAAAAATTTCTCAAAATTCAGGAAATTACGTTAAACTTTCAAAACAAACGTCATTAAAACGATAATTGTTTGCTCTATTTGATGGTGCATCGATTGTTTTTTCCCGATCATTATTTCTCGTGGATCTGCCAAAAATGTACGAAAAAGCACCCAAACCAACACAAAACATTAAATAAAAAATTTTCTAGTTTAAATTTTAAAATTTCGGCTTCGAGGTGCATTTCATCACCGTTAGGACTGCCTGTGTGCCAAATTTCAAAGTTGTAAGTGCGATAGGTTCGTCTGGACATCGCACGCAGGCACACACACACACAAACATTGCCTTTTATAACTATAGATGTCCGTCTGTCTATCTGTGAACACGATAACTAAAAATTAAATAATTTTTTTTTAAGGTATAAGTTTTTATTCATGCGAAAAAATGAACGCAAAAGTTGAAAATAATTTTTCTGATTACAATAAAATGCGTCATTAAAACGAACGTCTTATAAAGCACCTTCTATTTCGTGTATATTTCCTTTAACAAATGGAATATTCCTAGAAGGCAAAGACGCCCACGCTTTGATTCGAACCTTGCATTTTATTGTAATCAGAAAAATTATTTTCAACTTTTGCGTTCATTTTTTTCGCATGAATAAAAGCTTATACCATAATTTTTCTAAATTTTATTTTCTACTTTTTAGTGACGGCTGACACGAATACACATGACATGTTAGGCTAGTAAACCAATTCAATACCGAATTCAATACAAATTCAATTACCGAATTCTCCAATATAAAACACATATTAAATAAATTATATTAATTACATTCGTAATATGTAATATTCGCTATGAATATTACATATTACAAATTTGAAAAAAGTTCGACACAGACCGAGAGACGAAACAAGACTCACTTCCCGATCTGATTTTTGACCCTCAAGCCGCTCCGAAATGGGGATGATTCACAGGCCGCACCCAATTCTATTGTGTGTCGTCTAGTGGTGTTGTTACAACTCTACGTAACGTGAGGTTACCACCTTCCAATCTTTATCGCCCAAATATAGGGCTAAAATTTTAATATCATTTTGTTAGGTTAAAAATAGGTATAAATTGCAAATTGTTTTGCATAATATTGTATTGTCTCCGGAAACTAAATTTCAAAGCTGTAGCTCGATTGGAAGTGGGTAAGAACTAGATCTCAAGATTTGTGGACAAGATACTCAAGTTGAATAAAAGCTTTTAAAAAGGGAGTGAACAAATTAGACAAACAAAATTTGGTTTGTAGTTTTCTATCAAAATTTCATATCTGGATCAAATTTTGGGCGGAATCCGTCTTCGGCAGGTCTGTCTACCCGCGCGCATACAAACGTGATAGCTCTAAAATAAAACGAGTTAGATGAATGGAAATAACCATATGGTTTTGTTACTGAAATGTAGATCTGTATCAAATTTTAGACATCCGTTTGCTGGACGACTAACTATTCGTCGGTCTATTCGTGTATATGTAGATGTAATAAGTTAAAATGGCAGAAATCTAGATAAATGAAATCAGGTATGTATTCTTTACACTAAAATTGGAGATATATCTGAAATTTTGAACACAATGGGACAAAGACAAGAAGTCCAAAAGCAATCTCGATTCTCTTCACTATATAACGAAGCTTAACACAAAACGAGCCATATTGTGGAAGTAAGCGAGGAAGTTGTTAGGAGAACACCCCTTCTGGTTAACTAAAGCTTTCAATGTAAAAGTTTCTCAGATAGCAAAGAAACCTTGTCGTCGGCAAGGGTAAAGGGTTGTCACAAAAGGTTTCCATGACAAGGGTTGAACTTTTCGGCAAGGTAGCGGAAAGGTTCGCTAGTGAATATGAAACAAGATTTTCAGTAAGATTTCCCCAAGCTTTTATTACAAGCTTGTTTCAGGCTTTCCTCTAGCTTGTTTCAGGCTTTCCTCAAGCTACTTTCAGGCCTTTCAAAAGGTAGCTAGGAGCCCTCCTTCGGTGGGACCCCTTCCCCCCTCCGAAGCCGTACTCCTACAGAGGGGTCCAACTCCCCTTTTTCACCCCCTCTTCAAAGCCGTACTCCTAGAGAGAGGTTCAACCCCTTTTTTATCCCCCTTCTTCTGACGTCATCTGAGAGTTATCTGGAATGTCAATTAATTAGATCAATTAGGAATCTTAATTAATCAAAGCTAAATTATTACTTTCCATTAATTTAATTTTTAATTGAACTTACTTGTACGATTTCGTTGTAAATGGGGACAAAAGTTCAAATTCTTCAGAGTCGGGGATCGAACCCGCGTTCATAGAGTTGGAGGGCACGCGCAATAACCACTATCAGGACGGGGCTACACACGATGGGACAGGTGGTTCATAAAAAGCTTTCCAACGTCAATTTTGCCGGAATAGTTTCCAAAACGGTTTGCGCGGAAATGCTTTCGCGGACAGCCTATGGAATGTTAAATGGCAACCTTCCTGCAACCTTCTTTGCTATCTGGGTTGGCGTTTATAAATGTGGAGAGGAAGATTTCCAATCTCCAAACTGAAACCAAGATTAATGGAGAGTACCCATTTGTGGAGAGCGAAGGTTTTAAACTTCCTTCGATCCCCGGTCGAGATCACCATATGTGGAGATTTGGATTTCCAATCTCCTGGCCGAAGCCAACATACTGGAGAGGATAGGATTTTAAGATCTTAACTGGAACCTAAATAGTACTTACATCTAGGGGGTGTAAGACTAAAAGGAAAAACTCGGTTAAAGAACAATTAAATTTATTAAAGACAACATATAATTGAGAGATTATTTACATATGGTTATTTACATTTAAATCAAGACAAAAGTTCGACAGGATTAGCTTATAGAGAACTTACATTATGGTAAAAATACGTTAATAGCCTTTAGAGGTATAAGAGATAAGAGCCATCTCCCAGTACCATGCTGCTACCGGGGTAAACCCCGCAATGGACAGCTCGCAAACCCACGCACGTAGACTTCTATATCATTTTAGTTTTCAGAGCCTTCTGCTAACTATGAACTCCCCTTAAACGGAAAGATACTCCCACGCGGGTCTCGTGGTTTACCAAACAGAGAGTGTGATCACTTCAAGGTCTTCGTCATCTGTCTGTTTTCTGCTGACCTGTGATTTCTCAATCAAATAAGCTCGTTCGGTGAGCGGAAAAAATATTTCAGAAAGGAATCAAAATTACGCTATTAAAGCTAGACGGGAAAAATACAATTCCTACATAAATAAAATTTATTTTTAATTCTTTGGATGTACTTAGAAGCACTGGCTTTTAAAAAATACCTATAATATATTGTATTATCTTTTTCCATGTTTTAGTTAGGAAAAGGACAAATACATCATGATATCACTCTGATCAAGCTCAATGCTCCTGTCGCTTACAATGACGGTGTCCAGCCTGCTTGCTTGCCTCATCTGGGTTGGGAGGCAAGGGCTGGATGGGAATGCTATGCTACTGGATGGGGTGAAACTAGAGGTAAGTCACGCAGGCACTTTGTACCTCACATGTGAAAGTGTCACATGCAAAGTCATGGATGCAATTGCGTGTGAAGGTGGGTACACAGTATATACCTTTAGAATACAGGTGGATGAAGTTTAGAAATGTCCTTTTAAAATGGGAATTTCGGCGGATGAAAGAGAAAGTGCTTTCTTAGCTTCTCAAGCCATTGAAAGACAAGATTGACAGATACATCGTGATACCATCCTGATCAAGCTGAACGCTCACGTCGTTTACAACGACGGTGTCCAGCCTGCTTGTTTGCCTCATCTGGGTTGGGAGGCGAGGGCTGGATGGGAATGCTATGCTACTAGATGGGGTGAAACTAGAGGTAAGTCACGCAGGCACTTTGTACCTCACATGTGAAAGTGGGTATACAGTATATACCTTTAGAATACAGGTGGATGAAGTTTAGAAATGTCCTTTTAAAATGGGAATTTCGGCGGATGAAAGAGAAAGTGCTTTCTTAGCTTCTCAAGCCATTGAAAGACAAGATTGACAGATACATCGTGATACCACCCTGATCAAACTGAACGCTCCCGTCGTTTACAATGACGGTGTCCAGCCTGCTTGTTTGCCGCATCTGGGTTGGGAGGCGAGGGCTGGATATACCACTAGATAGATGGGTGAAACTAAGAGGTAAGTCACGCAGGCACTTTGTACCTACTGTGAAATGGGTATTACAGTATATACCTTTAGAATACAGGTGGGATGAAGTTTAGAAATGTCCTTTTAAAATGGAATTTCCGGATGAAAGAGAAATGCTGCCTTAGCTTCTACCATGAAGAGACAAGATTGGGACATACATCGTGATACCACCCTGATCAAACTAAGACAGTCCGTCACTTTAAATGACGAGTGTCAACCTGCTTGTTTGCCTCATCTGGGTTGGGAGGCGAGGGCTGGATGGGAATGCTATGCTACTGGATGGGGTGAAACTATAAGCAAGTCATGGATGCACTTTGCGTGTGAAGGTGGGTACACAGCATATACCTTTCGAATACAGGGGGATGAAGTTTAGAAATGTCCTTTTAAAATGGGAATTTCGGCGGATAAAAGAGAAATGCTTTATTGACTTTTCAAGTCATTGAAAGATAAGATTGGTGGTCTCTTTGGATAGCCCGTATGGTTATCACTTCCTGTTCTCCCTCATTGGTATTAAGAATAATTTTAGTTTAGTTTAACAATATTAACGTCCAGTTTAGATGCAAAGAAACGAGGGCTATTTTTGTAGGGGGGTACACACTTTTGAGTCAAGGTCAGGTAAGCGACATCTAAGCCTGCAGCCCCTTCAATCTTCCATACAACAGCAACGACAGACTCTGACGAGTTTGACGCGAAGAAAGGCCTCATACATGGCGGTTCCTCAATGGTCCATTGATGTAGTTCTCTATATTCACAAACACTAATGATTTCAGCATGGGTTTGGCAAAATTCAGGTTTCGAGCAGGTTTTATCCCGGACCTGAGAGAAAAAAAAAACAGCTTCAAATAGGAAGTTTTTAGCGTACAAAATTTGAAATTTTTTTTTCTCGTTCTTTAGAGCTTCGACTAATGTTTCGACTTTTTGTTATTCAAAAAGGCTTGTGTTTAATAATGTTTCTCCTTTGCGAAAGAATAAAATTAATTGTGAAACATCATATCTCAAAAACATTTCTTATATACTGTAAATCTTTATTTTAATGGCATAAATGCTGCGATAAAATTTAAATATTTCCAAATGCTGCCTTTTGTATCAATATTCAAACCTTTGTCAATTATGATTTACATAATATTTTCTGTATGTTGATATCGATGCAAAATTAATTCATTCTCCGGATTTATTTTACTTTGACAAATATTAAACCTTCAATAAACAACGAACAGTAAATTTTCCTTATGAGCGATACCGATTTTAAACCACTAGAAATGGTTGATCCACAATTGTACAACTACTAAACCATTAGAATTTCATTCCGCCAGCCGAACTAATCTGAGTGTCAACCCTGAGTAAGTAATAACCCTGTAGATAGCTTTAGTCCTTTTTCCTATTGTGACAAAATCGTCTTGTGGGTGTACGTGAATGCAGTCCAATACGCAGGATTAAAAAAGTAAAGGTCTTTATTATTAAAAGTCTTTCTAAATTATAAGGTGTAAACTTTTATTCAGGCCATAAAATGAACGCAAAAGTCGAAAATAATTTTTCTAATTATAATAAAATGCATGGTTCGAATAAAAGCGTAGGCGCCTTTACTTTCTAGGAATATTCCATTTGTTTAAGGAAATATACACAAAATATAGGGTGCTATATAAGACGCCCACGCTTTTATTCGAACCACGCATTTTATTGTAATCAGAAAAATTATTTCATTATTTTCAACATTTCGTTCATTTTTTCGCATGAATAAAAACTTATACCTTAAGTTTTTTTATTTATTTTATTTTCTACTTTTTAGCGACGGCTGACACGAATACACACGAGATGCTAGGCCTAGTAAACCAAATTCAATTATTGAATTATCCAATTTAAAACACATATTAAAATTATTATATACATATGTACAATTACATTTTTAAAATGATTTAATGACATTAACTTTCTGAAATATAAATCCATAATATATTATGTGATTACTTACAATTATTATCACAACAGATTAAATTATTTCGTTCATTGTAAAGTTTTTGAACATTTTACAAATGCTTAAATTTATGTAGTCCATCAATATTTCAAACATATAATATATAAATTTCGAGTACTTGCTATCACATTGAACGTTTGGTGCAAAGGGAGTAAAAAAAATTCTACTTCTGGTTGTTGGCGAAGTCTAATAGAAAGTAAACTCAAGACGTGTAGAAACACGAGCTATTACGTCATTCGTCGATGCAGCGGTGGAAACATAGTGTATCCTCTGTTAGCTTCGTGGTGTTGTTACAGCCCTACGTAAAGTGAGGTTACCACCTTCCAAACTTTATAGCCCAAATATAGGGCTAAAATTTTAATATCATTTTGTTAGGGTTAAAATAGCATAGATTGCATAATATTGTATTGTCACCGGAAACCCACCATTGTGCAAAATTTCAAAGCTGTAGCTCGATTGGAAATGGGTAAGAAATTGATCTCAAGATTTGAGGACACGACAGCAAGTTGAATAAAAGCTTATAATAAAAAAATCATATTACGCAGAATACATTGCTTACAGTTTAGATAAACTTCTTTCTTACTGCTAAGTATAGTATAGATTACTGTCTTTTGTTAACTGACTGCTTCCATTTCTCTTTTAGGGTCTGGTTTCTCAGATGAGCTGAAGCAGACTCGACAGGTGGTCCTTGACAAAGAAAATTGCACCCACAACGAAGAAACGCAGATTTGCGTCGAAAAGACTTTCAATTCACCATGCCATGTAAGGTCATACCTCTTCTTAACTTTTATAGCTTAACGCTACACTGTGCAGTGATTCATACTTGGTCCTCTACTATTTTCGAACTTTTATTATACACTTTTATTTAATTTGATTTGTTCCCTGTTTGTGAAGATGGAATTTTGTAACCGATTTTTCACTCACATCCTGGTGTGACAGAGTTTCGAGATCTTCCGATGGAATTTTGATTTTGTAACCGATTTTTCATGCACTTCCTGGTGTGATAGAGTTTTGAAATATTCGAATGGAATTTTTTGACCGATTTTTCACTCACTTCCTTGTGTGGTAGAATTTTGAAATCTTCTGATGGAATTTTGTAAGCGATTTTTCACACACTTCCTGGTGTGATAGAGTTTTGAAATCTTCCAATGGAATTTTGTAACCGATTTTTCACTCAATTCCTGGTGTGATAGAGTTTTGAAATATTCCAATGGAATTTTGTAACCGATTTTTCTCTTAATTCCTGGTGTGGTAGAATTTTGAAATCTTCTGATGGAATTTTGTGACCGGTTTTTCACTCACTTCCTGGTGTGGTAGAGTTTTGAAATCTTCCCACTTTACGAGTTAAATGTGTATCAGAATTTGAGGCTAAAAATAAAGAAAACTTCTCTAAGTACATACACATAGCGGTAACTCGTCTCAATTCTTTGGCAAGAAATTCTTGCTCCATAGATATAATGTTAAAATAATCTGTATTTATGGCACTGAACCCTCTGAGCGCCAAATTAATCGCCCGTTCAATTTCAGTGAAATGCATTCCTTTCGTCTCTCTGACGGATCTTTTAATAAGAAAAAAGGGAGTAGGGAAAGGTAAACCTACCGGTTTTAACCAAAAACGGGATTTTTCTGCTTCGGTTAACCGGTTTTTTCGGTTAATTTTTGTCCCGGTTATAACCGATTATTTTTTTAAATTCCAATAACCGGGTTAAGAAACCGGATAGGAAGATAGACTCGATTTTATCTTCGATTAGACTAAAATTTGCTAGTTATGAAGCTTTGAATTTCATTATCTTAGACCAATCAACGACAACCTCTTCTTCGACGCGTCTGTTGGTTGGCGGATTAATGTAAGGGGCATTATGAATAGATAAAAATTGGCCAATGGATTGATTTACTGTAAAAACAATATTAATAAAAAATTTTGTCTACAAACGGCTCTTGTTTTTTCACATAAAAAAAAAAAATCGAAAACCGGTTATTTTGAGCGTTTATAGCCGCCAGGTTAAACCGGAGGTGAAAAGACTTGAACCAACCGCAAACCACAGTTTATTTTGAGCGTTTACCAGACGCCAGGTTAAACCGGAGGGAAGAAAAACCTGACAACCACCAAACCGGTTGAATTGACGTTTATAGCCGCCAGGTTAACCGGAGGTGAAAGACCTGAACTAACTACAAACCGGTTCTTTGAGGCCGTTTATAGCCGCCAGGTTAAACCGGAGGTGAAAGGCCTGAAAACCACCAAGTCCAGTTAGTTTTACGAGTTATACCCGCCAGGTTAAACCACGAGGTGAAAGACAGACAACCAGCCGGTTATTTTGAGCGTTTATAACCGCCGGGTTAAACCGGAGGTGAAAAAACCTGAATAACCGAAAACCGGTTATTTTGAGCGTTTATAACCGCCGGGTTAAACCGGAGGTGAAAAAAACCTGAATAACCGAAAACCGGTTGTTTGCGCAATAACCGCCATCCCTAAAGGGAAAAAAAACATACTTTCGAAAAGAACACTGGAAATCAAATAGAAATTCCAAAGTTTCTTTCCCAAAGTGCAGAGAAATGTGATCTTAAGCCTTCACCTGGTATCTTCATTCAAAAGTTTATTTGGGTCTTTCAACTGCTGATTTGGACTCTGACAAAGCTGCTGATATGGGTTGCGACCATCAACAAATGAAACTTTCAGCTCAACACTCTTTAGGAAGAACAGATGATATTATTGCCTGTTCCTCAACAACTACCGACAAAACGATTAGGAATTTATTTTTTAAATTAAAGAACAAAATTGAAAAAGTTACCTCCGAAAAAGCGGAAAGATACAAGCAGATATCTTAGGCATTGATCTTATTTAAAACTAGCAATACGCGCACGGCATTGCCCGTGCTATCTTGACTTCAACAAAATGAAAAAAAAAAAAAAAACGCCCACAAATGACATGAAAAAGTTTTGGAAACGAAATAAAAGCAAAAGATACGCATTATTTGAATTTACGAAAACAGTACCAAGTACGTTAATCCAAAACAATATTAATAAATTCGACAAACCAGTATGCGAAATATGCGAGACGAAAAAACATTTTAAGACACTGCCGAAAATAATTATCGAATTCATTCAGTTAATGTATCTTCTCCGAGAAGAACGCGATAATATATGACGTCACCTGCCACGACGTAGGTCACGCACCAGCCAATGAGATTGTAACAATGCATGATGGGAAAGTTAACTCGTTCCGGAGAATGTCTTGCTGTGAAAGCTGGCTTGCAAAAAAACTGTTTGAACTGATCAAGGAATAATTAATTTTTTAAAAAACGGAGAAACGTATTTTAACGGTTCTTGTTTTAAATCCGACAGAAACGTTCGAGTTCGAAGCTGAAAAAAATGAAAATTATAGATTTGTTAGAACGTCAGATGCGAGAATTTGAAAAAGTCCTTATCAAAAATTACCATACAAGTGACTATTATTTAAAAAATTCTCAAAATTCAGTAAATTGCGTTAGAAATTCAAAACAAACTTCATTAGAACGAAATTGTTTGTTCTATCTGATGGTGCATTGATTGTTTTTCAACGATCATTAGAACAGATACTACAGCCGTAAACGTGCCAAAAATGACCCAAAACAACAAATAAAAATTTTTCTAAATTAAATTTTAACATTCCGGCTTCGAGGTGCACTCAGTCACCATTACGACTACCTGTGTGCCAAATTTCATGGTACGATAGATTCGTCTGGACGTCGCGCACACACACGCAAACATTGTCTTTTATAAGTATAGAAGAATGAGAAACTTTCGAAGAAATTTTACTTTAGATGATTCTTAAAATTCGCTTTATCAGAAATAACGAATTAGGGCTTGTTTGAATACACTATCTGATCAAAAGTACCGGACATTTTGAATTTTCACATTTTTTAGAATTTCTCCTGAAAGGCTGAACTGACTGCCCTTGATCATGTAAAGAATAGACTCTTAACTCACATTTTACAGTGAAGTTTCGGTCCTGAGGGCAAATAGGGGACCACCAAAAAGGGATAAAGACAAAAAATATTTCGACTCATCCCGTTTGGAAGAAAGCTTCTAAAGAGATGAAACTTTCATCAAAGGTTATGTTTGATGTGCATAATATTTACATGCATTTTCGTAAGCACAGCACAAATATTCGGGAAGATATAAAGGTTTTCTTAAAAAATCCCAAATTTTTCCGCATGTTGTTTGTTTAAAATGTGCAGACTTCTCCATTAAATTGAACGAAACTTACAAAAAAAGTGTCAATATGTAAGAGAAGCATTGTGCAAAAATTTGGAATAAAAACTTTGAATATTAGAGTAGCTATAGTAAATAATTTTTTACTGCGCATACGCGAGATATTTCTTTCATAACTTCGAAACTAAATATGTAAAGCAACTAATGTAAAAACCCCAGTCAAATATTATTAAGATTTTGAAAGATATCAGAATTGCAGTGAGCAGAATTTTTGCTTCCCTCTAAGAGAAACGAAACGATGAGGGGTTTTTCCACAAATGGATATTTTTTAAACTTGAATCTTCGAATAGTAATCGTCGAACTGCAATTTACATTATGAAAGTATGCCTGTGTATTCAGAATTTTCAATCTTTATTAAATCCTATAAAATTATTCGAAAATTTAAGTTTAAAAATATCCATTTGTGGAAAAAACCCTCATCGTTTTGTTTCTCTTAGAGGGAAACAAAAATTCTGTTCACTGCAATGCTGATATCTTTCTAAATCGTAATGATAGTTGACTGGAATTTTTGAATAAGTTGTCCTACATGTCTGGCTTTGAAATTATGAAAGAAAAATTACGCTATTTCTAGCTCATGCGCAGTAAAAAATTATTTACTACAACTTCTCATATTTTCTCTAACATTTAAACTTTTTAGTTCAGATTTTGACACAATGCTTCTCTGGTATATTATCACGCATTCTGTAAGTTTCATACAATTTGGTTGAAAACTATACAAGGAATAAGCAAACAAATGTCGGAAAAATCTGTGATTCTTTTTTAAAACCCTTTATAACTTCCTGAATATAGTGCTATTTTTACGAAAATGCATGTAAATATTGCGCACATCATACAAAAGAATTGATGAAGATTTCAAACCATTATCGGCTTTCTGTAAAACGGGGTGAGCCAAAATCCCTTTCCGAATTCACCAATATCTGTCCCCTAAATACTCTCTTCATACACTCTGCTTTTTCAGCATATTGCCACGTTTTCTGTAAGTTTCGCACAATTTAGTGGAAAACTCTGCATGTTATAAGCAAACAACATGCGGAAAAATTTGGGATTTTGTAAGAAAACCTTTGTATATTCCCGAATATTTGTGCTGTGCTTACGAAAATGCATGTAAATATTACGCACATCGAACATAACCATTGATGAAAGTTTCATCTCGTTATACGCTTTCTTTGTAATGGAATTAATTGACATTTTTTTTGTCTTCTTTCCTTTTTGGTGTCCCCCTTCCCCTAATTCCCCTCAGGACCGAATTTTCAATGTAAATGTGGGTTAAGAGTCTATTCGTTACATGATCGGTCAAGGGCAGTCAATTTACCCTTTCAAGAGAAATTCTAAACAATGTGAAAATCCGAAAGTGTCGGGATACTTTTGATCGGATAGTGTATGCATTTAGGCATTTTGTTCTTCCAAACATGATTCGCCAATTTTCCTAGGAATGGGGGCCGCCATATAGAAGTTCCACTGTACTTTGCTTGGGGAACTATCAAGACCAAGCAAAGCATAAAAGATTTAACTGGAATTTTTTGCAACCAATAACCTTGGCTAGGCAACTGATCGCCAAAGGCGGCTAGTTTTAACATAAAGTCATGGTGCTTCATTATAATTATTATCATTCATTAATTTTTACTTTCTCGTATACGAAATATACAGAGAGAAAGTATTGTAATCGTCAAAAAATTCGAACTCCATATTTTGACGAATGCCTCCCCGAGTCCGAAAAACACAATTTTGGAATTATGTCTGTCTGTGTGTTTGTGAACACCATAACTTAAAAACTATTAAAGCTACATGGATGAAATTTGGTATGTGGTAGTTACGCATAATTTGTAGGTTTCTATCAAATTTGGAAAAAATCAGTCCAGGGAAGTCAGTCTGTATGTATGTCCGTGTTCATGTGAACGCGATAACACACAAACTTAAATAGCTAGGTGGATAAAATTTGGTACACATTTTTATCATCAGGAATAATATAGGTGTGTATTAAAGTTTGGACAAAATCCGTCAAAGGGTTGACTGTCTGTCTGTATAATCGAATACTTTTGAACGGAATAACTTCTTTAAAAAATACTTTGATAAATGATATTTGGTATGTGACTTTCTTACCTTAATGGTAGATTTGTGTCCAATTTTTGTGCCAATCGGTTAAAAAAAGGAGTTCAAATTATAAAATTCGTTTTCTTTATCTTATACTCAGCCCTACTGGTAAACACGCCGGCTTCTAATTCCACTTCCGCGTTGGACGACCTTCGGAAATCGTGGTATGACGTTTCGCATATTGTTTTCTCCACTGCGTTTGGGGTCTTTGTTCGTTTTACTGCCTTTTAGCTTATTTTTTTCTCTGCATCTGTCAGGAGTATACGAGAAAGTTTAGGTGGGACCACTCCCACTGATTTAAAAAAGTATTTTATCAGTACCTGTTTTTCGAGTGCCTTGATTAATTGAAGTATTTGATTTTCTATAGGGTGACAGT
This sequence comes from Araneus ventricosus, assembly GCA_013235015.1. NCBI lineage: Eukaryota > Metazoa > Arthropoda > Arachnida > Araneae > Araneidae > Araneus > Araneus ventricosus. The sequence continues at coordinate 306,343 of BGPR01000655.1, read as the reverse complement.
GGCGGCCCTCTAGTGTGCAAACTTGCCGGGCAGTGGTACGTTTTGGGTGCCACCAGTTTCGGCACTCACAGCAACTTCATGAGCGGTTTGTGTGCCATGCCAAACGCCAAAGTTGTTTACTCCAAAGTTGCAGACAAGGGAGACTGGATAAGGAAGCTGTTGGACATGTACGGTTAGACAACTTGCGGAATGGGAGTGAAATTATACAAGTATGATAACTGATTGCCTGTATGTGTACAGGAGCCTCTTCCCTTATAAGATGGAAAATGACTGTAGAGTACTTTTGCATCTAAATAAAAACACCTGAAGCTGAAAAAAAGTTTTGTTTTTTTAACAAGAGCTTTTGGTACATTTTTGAAACAAATAAGGAAACAAACACAGAAAAAATTTCCTTAAGCGTTCAAAGAACAATAATGTATTGAATAATCATAATATAATTACAAATTATCAATAGTCTTAATATAAATAAAAGTCATTGTGAGCATGTATGTGGGTATGTTCCACATCTCCTCCTAAACTACTGCAACAATTTCAACCAAACTTTGCACACTTATTATTTAAGACAAGAGGAAGATTATTGTCAACTTTTTGAAGTACTAAAGTTAAATAAACAGTCAGTTAATTAGAAATGAACCTAAACCGTTTTTCCGTATTAACTTCGGAGCAAATTATGCCCCCCCCCCAAATATTTTATACCATCTTAAAGTTCAAAATTTTACCTTTTCAATGACACCTTTTATATCTGTGAAATGTTCCTTTCAACTTTTATTAATTTTTGAAAATTTAATAAATAAATTATTACAGCAGACGATTCTTAAATAAAGCAAATTTTATGATAATTTGTAGCTAGGCAACGGTGAGACTTTGAACAAATTTCTTTTTATTTATGTAAATACAGTCAAAACCCGTTATAACGAACCCTCAACGGCCCGACTCAGAAGTTCGTTTTAACCGAGGTTCGCTGTATCCGTATTTGCAAAAAAAATGTCCCAACATGCTAAAATACTACTTCTATAATAAACTTTTTAATAACATAATATTTTCATTAGTAATTAGGGACAAATAAAGTATTAAATAATATACTCAAAAATAAACAAACTAAACATTTATTTTTTTTACTTATCTGCTAATCCCACTACATTGAAAAAAGATGTTATTTTTGGTTGAAAATTTTTCGATTTAATATACAACTCGTCAATTTGTTTATCCACTATTTTAAATAGGTCCACAACATGTTCGTAGATGTTTTCTGTGGCGAAGAAATTGTTCAAAACGTTTGTAGCTGCTTTTGCATCTGCAATTGAATGCCCTGGTTCGTCTTGTTCTTCCTCCATATCTGAAGACGAATATACAATAGAGTTGTTTTTCATTTACTAATGCCACGATATCTTCCTCACTCACTTCCCCAGCTAACCAGAAAGTCCCCCCTTCCTTGGTTGACACCAGGTCAGGTGTCCACCGGGGGTGGAGGGGAGATAGAAACTGTAAAGAGCCTTGTCTATTGTTCCTTTGTCCCACTTATGGGGTTAGCAGCGACTCTAACAAAGGTACAGTAGGCTAGGAATATGGTCTCTGGACCAGAGTATTTCGTGCAAAAGGGGTAACTCTTGTAGAAGTTGGGTTGACTTGACCACAATTAGTAAATGTCCCTTTGGGCAAGTAAAAGTTTGAAATTTTAGAAATGGTCAGTTCGTTGTAACCAAGTCTCTAGCGTTTGCTGTTCGTTGTAAACGTATGAAAATACATTATTAGCATAGGGCTTCAGTTGGGACCTGTAAAAAGTTCGCTGCAACCGAGGGTTCGTTATATCCGGGTTCACTATATCTCGGTTCAACTGCATTTTAAAAAGAAGTGAAAGATCACTGTGAACTTTAAAAGCCCAAAAGTTAATTAAATTTTTTTAAATTAAAACTTTAGCAAGATTTTGCGTTTTTTTGGTGATATATTTCGAAAGTGTTATGTTACAATAACTATTTTTATACTATAGTAAAGTTTAAAAAATAACTTTTCAGTGACACAAATTTCATTTGCGTGCAAAATTGCTGCTCTCATTTTAATAATTTAAAAATATTCAATTGTGTATAAAATTCACAATTTGTAGCAATGTATTTTTTATTGTTAAAGAACAAGAATACGCATGAAGAGCTGTTGCTAAAATATATAAACAAAATTCTAGAAGAATACTAAAGAAAATTTTAAAAGCAGGCGATTCATAATTTATATCGGGAACGACTATTGATCTGGTTTATTTTGATGCTTTTTTAATGAAAATTTAACTATTTAATTAATCCAAAACATTCGTCAAATTCTACTTCTAACGATAAAGAAATTTTTGTATTATAATTTTCTATACAACAATAGTTTTTTCATTAAAAATATTAGACACTAGCAGTACGCGCACAGCGTTGCCCGTGGAATCAGGACTTCAACAAAATGGGAAAAAAGAATGCCCATAATGACACGAAAAAGTTTTGAAAACAAAATCAAAACAAAAGATACACATCGGATTGTAGAAATGCATGCTGGGAATGAAAGCATATGACGTCACCTGCCGCGAGGAAGGTCACTCGTCCGGTTCACTCTCACTGTTAAATCTCACTAGCAAAAAAACTGTTTGAGCTGATCAGGGAAAAATTAATTAAAAAAACGAAAAAATATATTTAACCGTTCTTGTTTTAAATTCGACAGAAACGTTCCAGTTATAAGCTGAAAAAATAAAAATTATAGAGATGTTAGAGCGTCAGATGCGATAATTTGAAGAAATATTTATTAAAAATTACCATAAAAAAGACTATTTTTCAAAAATTTCTCAAAATTCAGTAAATTACGTTAAACGTACGAAACGAACTTCATTAGAATGGAAATCGTTTGTTCTTTCCGATGGTGTAACTGTGTTTTTCGTACAATTATTCGAAACCATGCTATTGAGAAATGAGTGCGAAAAATCACCCAAAACAACACAAAATATTAAATTAAAAAAAATTCTAGATTAAATTTTAAAATTCCGGCTTCGAGGTGCAGTCACCATTACAACTACCTGTGTGCCAGATTTCATGGCTGGAAGTGCGATAGATTCGTCTGGACATCGCAGACACACACACATGCACACAAACATTGCCTTTTATAAGTATATATATAAGTGTTTTAATCCCGAGAAACGCAGGGCATAACAGCTAGTAATAAATAAAAGTGAATGTGGTTGCGTGTGTCTGACTTTTGGTGCGCTAAAGGGCAGTCCGTTGGACCTACAGGTACCAAATTCAGGAAGATATATTTTGGAGGGTAGGGAAGTGTACCTCAGTGGGACTTTTTTTACAAATTTCAATTAGAATTTAAATTAACTAAGCAAAATTTTAGAGTCTTTAGTAAATAAAATCCGGAAATAATACCACACAAAAACGTGTTGATGTTTGGTAATTGGACAAAATGTTTATTTTAACGAAAATGCATGTAAATATTATACTCTTAAAACATAACCATTGATGAAAGTTTCAACTCGTTATAACAGCTTTCTGTGAAACGGGATAAATTGAAATCCCTTTTAGTCTTCATTACTTTTTTTGTCGCCCCCCAAATGCCCTCGGGACTGAATCTTCAATGTAAAATGTGAATTCCGATGATAGTATGTCCCACGAATCTCCACAACTGATTGCGAACCATCGTATCCATATTAACTCCAATTTTTTAGCATCTTAAGAATTGCGCTTCACTTTTGGACACCCGTGTTAACCCTATTAGCACCAGATGCTTTACAGTATTCATACGATATCATTAAGATGCTGTGCGGTATTCAAAATATCGCAGCAACATAGTTGAGATATCGTGGAATATCTTGTGCTAATAGGGAATGCTTAACTCGAATTTGATTATCAACATTTCAGAGTGGAAATAGTGTAAAAATATTTAATTTACTTCAAAAATAAATTTTTTATTTCATTTCAGTAGATATCACTTCAACCGATCCCAACAATGAACCACAAAGCTTCATTTTAATTAAATGGTTAACGAAGTTAGATACGGAAAAAGTATAGTTTTATCGTGTCATTTGAATCACGTCAGCCTTAGCAAAGTGTAATTTTATCCAACCGTCTGACAATGTCTTAAAAAATTTATATTCATAATTCTCTTATGTGGCGACAGAAAAGGGTTGAATTTCTTAATCGCCGTTTGGCAACAGCTCGCTAGTTTGGTAAATGTACCTTTCTCGACTAAATTGCAACTGGAGTGAGTCTGTATACACGTAGGGAAGCTCTCTGAGCAACATAACACGAGTAAACTTAGGATCTTATCAATTTTAAAAAGCTAAAATTACATAATTATTATGGTATCAATTTCGAATAGTTTATATGAGCATATTTCAAGCCACTTTTCTCTTTAAATGGTCCTTTTTCAGGTAAAAGGTTGTAAAATGGGTTATATAATCTCTTGACACCTTAAACTTTCTGAGGTTTAACATATAAATAACTGCCCAAAGAGAAAAGTTATATCTTTCTTGACTAAATAATAATTGGAGTGAGCGTGAATACATGTGGGGAAGCTTTTCTCAGCAACATTTCATTGAAAATAGGACTTGTTTAAATTTTTGGTTGAATGAAGTTAGGGCAAATAAAACTGTTGAAGATATTGTCAATTGTGTATGGAAAGATGTTTTAAATGACTGATTTATGATTGATGTAAATAATTTTAATTTTAAACGTCTTAGAATTATATATATTAGCATTCAAATTTCTTTCTAATATTTACATATATATCTGTGCTACCAGAAGATTTTAAGTTTAGTAATTGATAAAAAAATTAATTTTAGGAGTTCATGCAATTTCAGATAATTTAAATTTACTTTCAGTAATTAATGTATTTATGATTTCCAATTACTAGCAGAAATGCATACTGTATGGCGAGCGAGCGAATCGAACTGGGATCACATAGTTATCCAAGCGAATCACGATGTGATTCTTGGGGTTGGGGAGCGGAGCGAGCAGGGGGTGTAACCCCCTATTATTAAATATAATGAGTACATCTTCCTTATATTAGCTTTTAAAAATTAAAAAAGAAAAGGAAAAAAATCCTCCGGTTCAGGATATCTGAACACACTTGTCGAAGTGGAATTTCTTGCGTGATTGTCAGGACTAATTTTAACTCTAGGTATAGATGTCGAAATCCAAACATTTTCCCATTACAGTGAGTGATCTATGAAGCCAAGAAAATACCCTAAACATACCTGGCATAACATGTTAAGAAAAACGCTATGAAGCACCACCATGTACATGTATTCTTTTTTCTCTTAGAGGAGAAAAAAAATTATCGATTTTTCTTTTTTTAAGAAAAAAAGATCTTAAGATAATTATTTGATTACAAATTCTGTAGAATCCTTTCTTCATAGTCCCACTGGTTTTCTTTTTTTCTACTTACCTAAAATGTAAGTTTTAATTAATATATTTTTTAAACCTCTTAAGCCACGAGCTTTATATAGAAAAGAAATTATAAACCCTTTGTTTAATTAAGTTTATGTTTGTTCGACATGCTATTGCTTCTGTTTTACTTTTTTCATATTAATGCGCTATTTTGCTTTTGTATGCTCTAGTCTTTTATTTTTCTTTATTTTATTTTAATATTAGACACCCTTGTTCATCCGGAATATTGACATTCCTGGATCTTAAAGTATTAATACGGAATACATAGCCATTTAAAATTTTTCTAATGCTGTTGGATGGGACTGAAAAACATAAATTTACTGAGAACTGAAATTTATGCGAAAACGATTTAACTCTTTCAATGGCTGCTTTCGAAATAAAGCATTTTAATGTCAAGTATTTTGAGCTGAATATCTGCTCACGACGAAACTGAACAATAACCAGTGGGAGTGGCCTCCCCGAAACTTTCTCCCATGTGGGTAAATACCCAGCGGGTAGGTACACATTTTTGGGCTATATAACCCGGGTATTTACCCAAGGCCTGGGTATTACTGAGAAAAAATTATGAATGGTGATTTGAAATGAAACATAAAATTTGTGTATTCCCAAAAACTTTATATTTTGCAGAAAAAAGTGTATAAAAATTGCGTATTTTCGTAATTTTTATGCGTGCTGAGGGTGCCACAACTAATAAGATTTTATTTAACGTTTCTGAGTGAGAAAATTTATTATAGATAACACACAAGATTAACCATACCTCTGGTTCCATCTCGTCCATCTGGAGAATGTCAGAACGAAGTTTCAATTTAGGGGGTTGCCATAATTTCCGAAAATCGCGTTTGTCGTTCACTACTATTTTCTTCATAGACTGCGCCAAGGCGAAAGGAAATCATACTGTAAACAACCGCTTGGCGGCAGTTTACTGTCGCCAACACATAATAGCAATTGCAACCGAATATTCAATTTGAACACCTTTTTTCGACCGATTGAAATGTAAATTGGACATGGATCTACAATTAATGTTAGCAGGCCTCCTCCCAATTTTTATTTATCAAAGCCGTAGGGTTTACGAGTTATAATGTTTAGAAGTATGCGATTGTACAGACCGACAGACAGACAACCCTTCAACGGATTTGGTCCAAAATTTGAAACAAACCTGCATTCCTGATGATAAAAATGTGTACCAAATCTTATTCACCTAGATATTCAAGTTTGTGAATTATCGCATTCACATTAACACGGACATACACACAGACAGACTTCCCGTGGACGGATTTTGTCCAAAATTTGATAAAAACCTATAAATTATGTGTAAAGACCACATACCAAATTTTATCCAGGTATCTTTAATAGTTTTCGAGTTATTGTGTTCACAGACACACAGATGCGATAATTCTAAAATTGTGTTTTTCGGACTCGGGGCGGTCTAAAACGTGGAGATTCGTCAAAATCTCGAGTTCGAATTTTTGACGATTACAATACTTTGTCTTTGTATACTTCATACACGAGAAAGTAAAAACTTGACAGGTGAGAAAATTTGCAAAATATCTGCGTCATTACAAATATTGGATGAGAGAATATTATAATGTTTTGAAAAACCAAACGAAATAACCTCAAAAAGAAACTGAATTTTCAACAGAACATTAGGAAAAATTTGAAAATATGGGTTAGACTTAAAACACGGAACGTTCCGGTCTCCAATTTCGTAGACTTTAGCCAACCATTAGATTTTATCCATGTTAAAACTTATACTAAATTTGGCGAGTATCAGTTGAAAAGACTTCAAATTTGCGGCAGTACCGTTTTTTTAAAAATTTAACCAAAATATTATTTAAAAGTACTAACTAAAGTTCGTTTTAATATCCCGAGACTAGCACTTTTGGTCGATTTTACACCGGAAAGAGAGGCAATGAGAAAGAGGAGCGCATTTCCGGAGTTCTTTGTTAGATCACGCTAAGTGAAAGGTAAACATCTCCCTTTCCACTCTTCACTTTCCCCCTATTTTGGTAAAAATAACTCCGACTGGAGCATGCGCAGAAGCACGGAAGGTTTCGGAATCCAAGAACATACTTTTTTTATATCAGAATTTTCTAAATAATAAATTTTGTGAGGATTAAAAGTTTCCTTTCATGGAATGTAATTAAAATCTGTTCTTATAAAGAAAAATATAGCAAATGCCAATTTTATAACATTATAAAAATATCAATTTGTAAATCATACATAACGTGATCAATTTTTTCTTCAAAACGGGAAATCTAATTTTTAGGTGGTTATGGTTATCATGGTTATTCGTAGAATATATAAAAAAGTATTTTTAATAAGAGTAAGAAAACGCATACTTCTTTGTAGCTTTTATTTATTAATGAAAAGAATGTAAATGAACATCTAAAATGAAACTAATGGAATGTAATAAATGAAGCGAATGGAATGTAATAAATGAAGCTAATGGAATGTAATAAATGAAGCTAATAGAATGTAATAAATGAAGCTAACAGAATGTCATAAATGAAGCTACTATTGGATTTCTTAATTTTTCGCTCCTTTTTCAGAAATAGTCACCATGGGTTATTTCAGTGGCATAGCAAGGATAATGATTGAATATATAAAAAGACAAAGAATAATCGAAGCAATTTAATTGGTGTGCGCAAGCGCTGCATCATCCAGGAAACAATTGCTAAGTACAAAGCCATAAATACGAATTAAGGGAAGTTTTAATTGTGAAAGAGTTAAAAATACGAAAGTAATAACAAACAATGATAAGGAGTAAGAATTCGGTTGATGACGTCATCAGAGGACATTCATCCATGCAGATTCAAAACCAGAATATGTTTTCTGCATAGGGAAAAGACTTTAATTATTAATTTCCTCTAAGGCCTGAACCCACTCCGGAATATAGGGGAAAGAAAAACATTTATCCACAAAGAAGAAATTAAAAATTGTCTTTTAAACAAAGCATGAAAAAAGGGCTCAAAATCTTACCTCTTACTAAAGATGTGGAGTGGAAAAAAAGAAAGAACGCCGTTACAAAAGTCAATTTAGTTAATAGGTGTGCCCACCTATCTCCATTTAGTGAGGGATACACTAACTAAAAACTTGATACTTTTTTTGTAGATTTTTCAAAAAAAAATTTTTTTGTGGTCTTTATTTTGTTTTTCAGTATTTTAATTTTTTTTTGTCTTACACCTTATCGTTGTTTATTATTATTTTTGTATTTTTAACTCTTCCACACTTAAAACTTCCCTTAATTCGTATTTATATCTTTATAGCAAGGATAAGTAGCGCTGGGGTCAAAATCTGACTTTTTCGCTCCGAATCGCAATAAATAACTTAACAAGTAATAATGGCGCCGGGGCAGGGTACTATTTTTTCACTTCCTCAACAATGGCTTAAAAAATGATATAAAAAGTTTTACAATCTTGCCTCCATGGCACCCCTAATACTGGCGCCAGGGGCAACTACTGTCTTACCGCCACGAGAAAAAACCTAGACACCAGACATCCCGATGGCGGTCGTTATGGAAACGGGATATTCCACTGCATTTTGGGGGTGAGGAAAAGCGCTTCATTTCATTTGCCGCGGAAAGAACCGGCGGCGCGGAAGTCTTATTTCACTTTGTACTTCGGTCGAAAACGAATTCTCGCCTAACGAAGAGCGCTTAGTTTGCCAAATGCTGCTGTTGATTTGGCGGTAGGACAGTGCTTGTCTGTCAGTCGCTACACCTCTGCGCTATTCTTGTTCTGAAAACGGGACATTTGGGAGTCCCGATGCTGTGATTGGGGACAACGGGACAGGTTACCTTAAAACGGGACATATGGTCACAATAGTCATGCAATAACATATTTCACAATGTAGTATTTATCAAATGAATAAAAATAGATACATTCAATGAGAACGATTTAAGAAAAAAAATCTTTAAAAAAGTGTGAAGCATTTAAAATGCAGTCAAATGAAAATCTATTTTGGTGTTAATGTATCAAGGAAAGTTAATTTTGTTAACCACAGATTTGACAATGGGAAAAGATAATGCGATTAACCTTCTGACTGCTTATCCGCGATTTCCGTGGGTAGGGAGTAAGTTTGTTTTCTACTGCATCCTGTCCCCAGTACCACAGAAATATCATATAATATTTGCACAATGTTATACAATATTATGAACACCGAGGAACACAGAATATTGTATTGTATTTATCAGTATTTCAGAGGTACTAAATTTGCACAAATAATATAAAAACAATGCTTTCTATAAAAAATCTTCATTTTAACTCAGGATATCACTCGATTGGAGGTTTTATTTCAAAAAACTCCACTGGAACAATTATTCTTTAAGAAGCTGCATATTATATCATACTATATAATACAATGCATACAATATTTTAATTTTTACATTTATCAGCGCTGTTCAATATTTTAAGGTGAAGTTATTCTTAGCGCCGACAGATGGCAGCATGATCATACTTAACACTACATTTATCAACGTTGAATCATGTGTCAGAAAAAATATTTTACAAAATCTTCATTTGAATGATAATGTTTACACAGTCATTTTGTTTTACTGTATATAAAAGGCGAGCCGGATTCAGCTAAGGAAGTTAACCATAAAACAGCTCTCACATATGAATTATCTATTGTTATGTGTAAAAAATTATTTGAGTTTTATTCTCATCGTAAAAATATGCACGGGATTTATTATTGCGAATCTTCTATTTGATTTTCAATCAATACTCTAATTATAAATGTTAAAAACGTCTCGTAATACATTGAAAGAGGAATAAATAAATTTCAAAATTATTTTAAAACCTTTCAAACATATTATTATAATTACTTTAAAACCTTATTGCCCTAATTTACTAAATTAGCAAACTTAGATAAAAGAGTTAAAATTGCTTCCTCTTTGACTTCAAATTTCATTTTGGACTCGAAATTGTAACGAAAAAAGATAATTTAATTAAAAAGACTATTCAGAATGTACATGAAATTTCGTAGAGATCCGAACTCTGTAAGTACATTTTATTATCATCATTTACGCTTTCTGCCGCAAGTCTCGGTTATCCAGTGGTAAGGTGCCGGTTTGGTAAGCAAAATGTCCCGGGTTCAAAGCTCGCTGTAAGTAGAGGTATTCAAAAATTCACAAAGTGTTACCTATATGTTCAGCACTTAGGAATTAATATTGTTCCATGCTTCTAATATGTATTTTAAAAGTATTTAGTATACTGTTATATTACACAATATTATATATATATATATATATATATATATATATTAAAAATTATATATATATTATTTGGTATAATATTACACAGTATTATATGACATTATCCAATATTATGAAGAAAATATTGAAAAAGTCTTACGTTTTACACTGCTTCGATACTGGGAAAAATATTGTACTATAATACTTTTGCGAATTTTATGATATTAGAAAATATTATACCTGGGGTGATTTTCGCAAGCTAATCTGTTTACTTTGTACTATTCTATCATTAAATCTTAATCTTAATATAAATAAAAGTCATTGTGGTTACGTATGTGGGTATGTGGCAAAGAATGGACATTACATTTTATTTAGCGTGATCTAACAAAGAACTACGGAAATGCGCTCATCTGATTCATTGCCTGACACCCCTTTCCGGTGTAAAATCGACCAAAATTGATAGTCTCGGGATATTATTTATCAAATGAATAAAAATCAATACATTCAATGAGATTGAGTTAAGAAAAAAAATTTAAAAAATGTGTGAAGCATCAAACTGCTGTCAAATGAAAATCTATTTTGGTGTTGATATATCAAAGAAAGTTAACTTTGTTAACCACAGATTTGACAATGGGAAAAGATAATGCGATTAACCTTCTGAGTGCTTATCCGCGGGTAGGGAGTAAGTTTGTTCTCTGTTGGATCCTGTGATTTTCGCAAGCTCATCTGTTTACTTTGTACCATTCTATCCATAATCTATACTTATAAAAGGCAATGTTTGTGTGTGTGCGTGCGATGTCCAGAAGAATCTATGGCATTTACAGCCTTGAAATTTGGCACACAGGTAGTCTTAATGGAGACTCAATGCACCTCGAAGCCGGAATTTTAAAATTTTATCTTGAAAATTTTTGATTTAATATTTTGTGTTGTTCTGGGTGATTTTGCCCACTAATTTCTCTATAGCATGGCTTCAGATAATTGTACGAAAAAAATAGATACACCATCAGAAATATCAAACGATTTCCGTTCTAATAAAGTTAGTTTTGACTTTTTCACGTAATTTAATTAATTTTGAGAATTTTTAAATAATAGTCAGTTTTGCCATCGAAATTTTATTTTTGTTTTTAAATTTGATGCATCCGACGTTCTAATAACACTATTATCGGTAATTTTTCTAGTCCATCTCCTGATGGCAATTTTACTTAATTTTTAAGCAGATTGAAACGAATTTTGGAATAAATATTTTTTGAATTAGGGGATAACAGTCTTTGTTGCTAAAAATCCCTAAACCTCGTATCTCTCCGAGATATAATTCGAGATGCATATAAGAATAAGTGTGACTATACTACGCGAAACTTGTTAAATCTGTATTTTTAAATTTTTCAATATATTCAGAACCAAACAAAGATTTAAAAAATTCTGAATCTCATCAAGTAAAGATGTTTAAATATTAGATGACGATGCAAACTCAGATGCTATGTTTGAACAAAGGGACAAACGCTTATGCATTTTAAATATATAAAAAGGTGAATGTGTGGGATTTTACCAAGCAATATGGTGGATGTAGATGATATTGTTAGAAAATTATTGACTGAGCAAAGCGAGGTCTCCGTTTTAACTCGACCGTTCAGCATTTTGTCCCTCTGCAAATTTGTTTGTTATGCAATCACAACCAAACGCGCAATTAAATTTTCTTCGAATTCGGCAGAAACGTTCCTAGGAGCAACAAAAAACGATGCGTATGTAATGATTTTTATTTTTTGAATTCGTTTCAAGATGGTGGCTGTTTTATGGATTTCAATGTTTATTGTGTCAATGGCGAGTTTAGAACCATTAAAATATTCGAAACATTTCGGTAAAGGCAAGATATTCAATTGTGATTTTGCTAATACTGATAAAAACAGACATTTAATTGTAATTTTGTTAATAATGAT